>UYYA01004014.1:0-194841 GCA_900624975.1 Angiostrongylus costaricensis | reverse complement strand
AAGTGGGTGCATCACTGAACGTTGTAATAATGTATTCGACTCACGTATCCTAACCTTAAAGTATGTTGACAACGGCTGGAAGTCATGCCGGCGGCTTGATATTGACATTCCACGAGTCCATGATCCGCCGCCAGGTGTTCGCATCGGTGTGCGGCTAAATCGAAGTGGAACAACCGATTTTAAGATATTAATGGCAATTCAACGTTTCCATTGAAAATTTCCGCTCAAAGTAAACCAATATGAGGGTTAACGCCGCCCCGGCATCGAACTAGTCGCAAGGTGGCACCATCTCCCACTGATCCCAAGAGGTGGCGACTTCCCGTAGTGACGGCATGAGCAAAGCTCCAGCAAGGGTGACGTCGTGTTTCCATATGCTCAGTAACTCTGCAATACAATCTCCAGCCCGCGACGTTGAGTGGGGAAACGACCGCTGACAGACGACCATATCTCGGTTGCACAGGATGTCATTACAACCGGAACAAATGGACACGTTCACGACACGCCATGAGAACTGTTACTTGCTCTGAACCTCTTACACCAGAACAGTCCACTTAGACGGCAATCTTTAAGTTCCTCTTGACGGCATTACTCGCACAAAACTCTATCCGGTTGCACTTCAAGAATCAGAAAGTAGAATGACCGGCATAAACCATTTAAGTGAGAGGAACCCTCAAGATTCCAGAAGAAATAATATCCCAAGAAGAAAAAAAATCGCCGATGGACTTGTGAGCCAATATATGCCAGCTATCCAGCCCTTTTGCAGGAGGAAGCACATCAGTACAAGCAGAAAGAAAAACAATGGAAGCAGATCAAAAACGAACTAGTCTGGAAAAAATGCCGTCGAGATGTGTGTGAATATAATGTCCTGATATCAGCCCTGATTAATGGATACGGAACCACTAACCGATCCTTTCCGTTCCACAATCCCCGTCCTGAAGATCCACGCCGAAAAAAATCACCTAGGACTAATTCTTCTTGAAGTTCGCCAGAAAGCATAAAGAGAGGCACAGCTGCAAGATCTGACAACATTACAGCCGATATTCCACCAGCAAGAAGTCACAGAAAGAAGGCATGCGCGCTTCTCGCAAATCACATGAAAACCATGAAATTTTACCTTCAAAAAAGAGAAACCCAGACTAGCGGAGGACGTTGCATACGGTCATCATGCCTAAGAAAGGTGAGCAAAAGGACCCGATATGTTCGCACAATATAGTCTGCAAGCCGTTTACGAAAATTATCCTAAGCCCGATATAAAAGGCTTTTGAAGAAGAACAATTACTTTGGCATGCGGATTCCAACAAGATCACAGATCATATCTAAACCATGTCAATGGTCATAGAAGTTCGCAGCACGGCCGCACTTCCTGTGAGGATGGTCATCCATGTCACACAATAACTATACTTTAACATTTGAAAATTTTCCTCCCCCCAGAAATTTTCTCTTTCAATGACAACCCTGTCCTAATCTTTGCGTCAATAGAGAAAATTCACCTGATCTGGAAAGCATTAATTTGTAAATAAAATTTACAGTTTTAAAGAAAGGCTAGGAAAAAATACACCCTAATAATGCACCAAGTGAAGAACCCAAAAGGATGCCAGAAAGAAAGCTTACAGTTCCAGTGTGCTTGTAGTTCTTGGTACAAATGGAGTTCGTGGAGCACTTGCAGTGGTTTTGGACTGCAACGAAAATGATCAGATAAGCAAAAGACAGGAAAACAACTGCCATACAAGGGAAGAAAATACGAACTTGACTTCCTAACAAGTCATTTGCTGACATGCTTCTATTCATGCTTCTTCTGATCGTCACCTGAGCCTGAGATGGCTTCTTCATGTTGGGATCAATCGTTATTGTTGTCGTCGCTACGATCTCTTCATTTAAATCTCTTGACCGTTTAGCGGGTAAAGGAGAGTCACGCTAAAAGACATGACGCATGACTGCAGTGTTAAACACAGCGAAGACTCAAGATATAAGGAATACACTATTCACAACTGCATGATTCATGACACCAGCAATAACACTAAACATTCACAGTCTCTTCGTTTTCGTTGCTCGGCGCGTCAGCGTTGACAATGTCACAAACGCGACTGCTCCTTCTTTTAGCCCCATTTGCTGGATACGCATGCGCAGAAACGGAGCGTCTTTCCCGCAAACCAACTGCGTGGTTTCGAGATCGCCTAAGAACACAGTCGTTAGTTATTTCAAACTCAAAGACGTGTAAAAGGTATCTCCAGCCGACAAGGAGAACAAAACGGTTGCTCATCGTCAAACGCCCTTCCTATCTATTCCACTTTTAATGACTCAAAAGAGTAACTTTCTAGAAACCTCGCCATAAATAGTTGGTATATTTATTTAGATGTTCTCATGAACCGATCTTTTTGACCTGGTGCGAGGTTGGTATAAGCTGTCCACTCCGGATCAACTCAACAAGATCAGTTCTTAAGAACATATAAAAAAATATTCCACTGTTGGTTTGCAAATATGTTTAATCCAACCATGTGGATTTCAACGATGCTGAGATATTTGCAAAACTCCGGACCGCAGGTGGACGCGGTGGGGAACGAACGCGCTATTGTCCTTTCCGGGAGTAACGCGTTCACCACCACACCATGAGCCTCCGTCGTTTCGCCTGTCTCTCAGCTAGTTCTATCGATCTCTGTCATCAGCAATTACCCGTCAGCAGGAGACGACACCTGTGGGCCGGAGTTTTGCAAATATCTTAGCATCATTGAAGTTATATTTCGCAATATACTCTACCATTAAAAAAAAAGAGTAGGCAGAAAAATAAAAATATGTGAATTCTTTCTTTGATGAGCTTACACGAGGTCGATAATGATGTTTATTTTCGGCTAACGTCTCGACGCCTTCGTCTTCCTCAGAGCCGATGATCCGAGTCGATGGTCCTCGCTTGTTATTCGTCTCGACGTGGCAGCTTCGCCTTCGTGTCGAGTCAGGTCTTCTTCAGTGAGCCATCTCCTCGAATGAGGCATCCTCACTCAGTGATGCCCTTTTATACACGATGCTGATGGTCGATATAATGATAATGTCCGGTGATAACAACTCGTCTTTCATCCGGACATACATCATTGCGCACATCGTGCAGAAGTCGGTGTTGTTATCAGCTAGCACAAAGCGTAGTAATATTTCGAAACCGACTTTCCTTGAACCTCGGTATCACTAATCAATATGTATTCTTTCTTTGATGAGCTTACACGAGGTTGATAATGATGTTTATTTTCGGCTAAGGTCTCGACGCCTTCGTCTTCCTCAGAGCCGATGATCCGAGTCGATGGTCCTCGCTTGTTATTCGTCTCGACGTGGCAGCTTCGCCTTCGTGTCGAGTCAGGTCTTCTTCAGCGAACCATCTCCTCAAATGAGGCATGAGGCAAAGAAAGAATACATATTGATTAGCGATACCGAAGTTCAAGGAAAGTCAGCTTCGAAATGTTACTACGCTTTGTGCTAGCTGATAACAACACCGACTTCTGCACGATGTGCGCAATGATGTATGTCCGGAAGAAAGACAAGTTGTTATCACCGGACATTATCATTATATCGACCATCAGCATCGTGTATAAAAGGGCATCACTGAGTGAGGATGCCTCATTCGAGGAGATGGCTCACTGAAGAAGACCTGACTCGACACGAAGGCGAAGCTGCCACGTCGAGACGAATAACAAGCGAGGACCATCGACTCGGATCATCGGCTCTGAGGAAGACGAAGACGTCGAAACGTTAGCCAAAAATAAAAATCATTATCAACCTCGTGTAAGCTCATCGAAGAAAGAATACATATTGATTAGTGATACCGAGGTTCAAGGAAAGTCGGTTTCGAAATAAAACATGTGAGTTTTACTGTTCCTAAGGAACTCTGTAAGTGTACCAAAAAAAACAACACTTTATGAGTCGCAGAGAGGAAGGAGGGCCATCCCAATACAGTTTGCCCAGCAGCCTAAGCTTATCTTCTATTCCATTCATATAACTGCAACGCGAACTTTCTTAGGTGTTTCTCACCTCCCATGTCCAATATCATCGTCCATTGTATCCAAAGTATTCTCACTAAAGTCGTGCTCCATTGCTTCTTCAGTTTCCTCTTCCTAAACCAAGTAAAATAACTAATTTCTTCATAAAACCACAGGCAACACATGGATAAAATACTCGTGCACACCTCCATATATAGCCGTCTTGCAACACGCTTTGAATTCGATCTTCCAAGATCTGGATTACGCAAAAAAGCGAGTTGGTTACGACTTTCTGGTGGAAGTTGTTCAATATCCGACTAAAAAAAGCACAAAATACCGCAGGGAAGAATGCCTCATTATCACGCGTGATATAGGGCAGTATACAAAACTGCTTTTCTGATGTGAGGGGCACATTATACTTCCACGTGATTTCTGTGCGGTTGGTCTCTACGTGACATACTTAGTGGAAACCTCATAAAAAGCGGTGAGTGTGCAAAGCTGTGTTCAAAGTGATTGAAATCTTGGTTTGGAGTTTCTTTGCTTGGTTATGGAGGCGTCTGGCCGAGTGGATTGCTATCAACTTGACCTTTCCCGGCTCTGAAGAAGGCGAAATCCGCCGAAACGTCACTTAATCGTGAACAAAGAATAACAACACCTCGCGTTTGCTCAACAAAAATACGCACAAAATACGGTTTTTAGAAAATATGATAAGACACCTCAATGGTGCAAACGCCCTCCTTGGTAGCAAAGATGTACCCAGACCCCAGTATACAAATATTAACACTTCATCACAAAAACTTTGCGAAATTACTTTAAGAACTTCTTTCACAATCTGGAAACGTTGAAGGAGCTCTTCATTATCAGCTCGCAGAGCAACGACTTCATCAAGCTGGGAGACAACCTGAGCTCTGGCGTCTTTTAGTTCAGCATTGCAACGACGTAGCTGTGCTGACACAGACCTGCAAAGGATTTACTCAACTTTCATCAAGTAAAACAAAAGCGAACAGCTTCTGAAAGATACAAGACAGTATTAAACACTAGACAATCCCATGAAGTAAGCATGTCTGGTGGTCAAGGAAACTAACTCCAGCTCCGCGCTAACTTTCCCGTGGCTTTGCTCATAATACATGGCCTTCTCCTCCGCGGCCTTCCATGCCACGCGGAGTCTTTCCATTTGTTCCAGTAGGTTGAGCATTTCTGGAACTCTGACAATCCCATAGAATCCGAAACACAAAACCATAGCCAAACACACAAACCATTCAAAGAAACCGATATATATCCTTGTTTCTCGGCATTTAAAACTGCATACAATTGCATAACCTTACGAGAATCTTCGCTCGAGTGAGAGACTGAATCCGCCATATTGGGCACCATTGTCCTAAAACGACCAAATGGTACCTCTAGACAATAAAGAGGTTTTAAGGATAAATAACAATTCCTTCTAAGAAACGAAGCAAAAGCTATCAGAACAAAATGGTCTATGGACAGCTGGGCTTGGCAGCGTTTGGACAAAACTACAGAGATAAGATCTTACGTATATGAAACAGCTTAGCTGCACAGACTATGCTCACTTTAAACGAATAGTAACAAAACATCCTGATTTCTCTACAGTGAATCACAGAACAGGCACCGCACCACGTTAAAAAAATAGTATTTTAGCATTTACACTCAGAGAGCCTTCTACGGCATGTATGGTTGGACTGTCCTACTCCATCCACCTAAATACGGAGGAAACTTACGCCCAACGAACGAACTTCATGCAAATACAAGTGTAATATAGTAAATAAATAGATAGGTAGATAAATAAATATGCCTGATACTTGAACGGCCGGTTTTCACGCGTTATGCCCCAGCTTAATCTCCGTTTATCGGAGATTGGCTCGTTAAGCCACTGTGGTTCTCTGGAATTCTGAAGTCAGCCTGGCCAAAGTATGTTTGAGGTCTTCACCACCACAGGCAGTGGACGCTCTTGTGGATCAGAGGGAGATTTGCTGCCACCATGCGACTTTGATACCACGACGGTGGTGGATCTTGGTATTGGCTTACTCTTAGCTAGGCTTCGTGGTGGAAACGCTGCACTACTCCTCAGCTTGGGAGACTCCGCCATGGAGATGAATCCCCCCGCTGTACATCGCACTCCGACACGAACACCTCACAGCCACGATGAGGAGGTAAAGCGTTGGTGGGATAATAAATAAATGACAATGAATAGATATAATGTAAAATAACAAACAAATATAATAATCATGTTAAACTCCATCGATACGAACGTGTGAAACAGTAAAGAAGAATGCAGACGACGCCGTAAATCGAATGCTGAATTCTCGCGCTGAGAACAGGAGCACGCGCTGCCGAGCCGCTGCGCTTGCAGGATTATTCAGTCCCAAGGATGGCTTTTTCGGACAGTGCACAATGAGAGTGTACCCCTGTAAAGTACAAAGTACGGTACAATGCAGTATAGTACATTATCTTGCAAATTGTACTTGTACATCCTACGAGAAATTGTTAACATGTGTTTCCGGTTTTTTGTTAGTACTTCGGCAGCCTCTTCTTCAAGGACTGGATGTACTGCGGGTGAAACAACTACAAGAGGCTGAGATATTTGCAAAACTCCGAACAAAACGAACGCTAGAACTAGTTGAGAGACAGACGAAACGAAACACCCGTATGCTATGGTGGTGAAAGTGCTAGTCTCCCGGAAAGGGGAATAGCGCGTTCGTTCCCCACCGTAGGCACCTGCGGTCCGGAGTTTTGCAAACATCTCAGCAACTTGTGGTTGTTTCACACGCAGTACCCTACCATGAAAATTACAATAGGCAATAAATAAAACGTTAACATTGGATGTACTGTTGTACAGCCTTAATCAGCGAACTTCTGTATTCTCTGTAAAGAATCAATAAGCACGCTTTATTAAAGAGCACACATAAATATAAAGGTAAATTGAAAGGAGTGACATCTGACTCTCGTGCATGAGCAGACGCCGGAGCTTCGACGAATTTCCTAGTCTGAGACGGCTTCATTTATAATCCTGTGTAAACAATATTCGGACGGTCCCAAATGGAAAACGAATACGGTGTGTTCTTCTTAGCAAATCAACGTTATGTTTATCGATTTATTTCCCATTATGAATGTATAGTCACTGGGAGGGGGCGCGTGTGGCGAAGTGCTCGGAGGCACTCTGCAAGATACACGTGGAATCAATCTCCACGCCCATGGCCCACCAAGCCTTCCATCCTCTCCGGCGTGAGCAAATTGGTAACAGACTTGTCTGGGCTCCATACATCGGTAGGCCATCGCGAATCATTGTGCAGACCAAATATACATTCAATTACCTCCAAACGATGCTTGATGAAGTCGAATGCATGGCGCGTCATTCGGAGATTGGTCAACGCCGAGAACTTTCTCCTTTTTCATTTTATAGTCACTGGGTATTATTCTGTAAAAATACTACGTTCATGCTGTTAACAACGTTGTTGCTGGAACATGCTCTAGCCATCGAAAACAAGAGTACCTGTGAACAACCTCGTTTTTGTTAAACAAGGAGAGCTCGTAAGATCAAAAGAAAACTTCACGCGACATTACTTACTTCTTGGATACTTAGATGGCGCGTTCTCACCAGTTGTGCGGGCTCCAGCATAACTTCCATTTCCTGGAGATTTGCTGGTTAAGCCATTGTGGTTCCCTAGAATCTCTAGGTCAGCTTGGCTAGTCTGCCTCAGGTTTTCACCACCACAGGCAGTCGCAGCCCTTGTGGATCAAAGGGAGATTTGCCAGCATGCGACTTTGATACCAGGACGGTAGCCGATCTAAGTATTGGTTTACTCTTAGCCAGTCTTTCTGATGGAAACACGATACTCCTTTTCAGCTTGGGGACGCAGCTCTTGGGTGAATGCCCCACTGTACACCGCAGTCCGACATCCAGGAACACCTCCCAGCCACGATGAGGCGGTAAACTCTTGGCAGGAAAGTATGTATACATAAGTACAATTTGCGTATTCTACACACAGCTAATAACCCTTAAATAAAGGTCGCAATATTTAATTAGAATTGAATTCTTTGAATAAAACTTCCATTCGTTGCTAACAAATAACACTTTTGAGGAAAATTATGACATGTATATTTGGCCTCAGCAAAGTTTGCTATCTGAAAAACAGCTAGTGGTACATCATTGTGTTTGTTCTCAAATAGTGTGTGTTGTTTTCACCACTTCTTATAGGAGGTAATGGGAAGCGCAGTGGTCGCTATTCTATCCAATACATGGGCGGCTCAACCTATCAAGGCACTGGTTCGAAGCCGCCCTGGGCCACCAAGTTTCTAATCCCTCCAGGCTTAGGAAATTGATATAAGGCTTGTGTAGAACAATCTGGTTCTTCTAATCCATTTGGAAACACTCTAGTATGGATGGCTTCTTCGGAATCTAGGTACATTGGGCACAACTAGCTTTCGACGACATTTGTGACAAAAACAACAAAAAATCTTTGTGAAGTGGCAGAATCCAGAGGTGAAAAGAAGGTTCGAAGACCATCGCAGATAGTGAATGGAAGGTTCAACAGCCTTCGAGAATGATGAATGGAAGGAAAGGACCAGAATGTGAGAAGTGCTGGGATCCACATGGAAATATGATGATGGCTCACGTAAAAGAAAATTGGTGAAACAGTAAACTCTTGATGTTCTACCGCTTCTTTATTCAAGGCTTTGAGAACAGGGAACTATTAGCAGGCAGGTTCTCTGTTGTTTGTGGATAGTATGATTGTACATTGGACTATCAATTCTGGAGACAAAACTCTTCCGGTGACTAGCAAACACAGTCTTTTTATCGCTACCGTAGAATTGGTTGAGCCGGTCATATTTCTCATTCTCTCTTCACATCGATAAAAATGTCGTCCCAAAACAGGCAAGAAGAGTACACAATTCCCAATTTATATACATAGGTATCTTTACGTATACAAAGGTAAGTTTTAGCAAGTCAGAAGGTACATAGCCTGAAGCCACTTTCATCTCAGGTTCCAATATAATACCAATTTTAATCCCTGTCTAAAGCCTCTTCTACAACCTGGGGACGGTGAAAAAAATAGGACAAGTATTTTACGTAATGATTTCTTTGCCAATTTTTTGTTTTACCCTACGTCTCATGCAGAGCTATCAGTTGCAAATTCTCATCAGTCATTATATAGGCTACTTGCCATCATTACGACCACATCACTAGTTGCGAAATATCCAGCGTTTTCGTAAGCATCGGTACAACCGTCGAGCACTTCGAGCTCCTCATGACCATAAACCCGATTCGTTGTTGGAACATCTCCTTCACTAAAACTTTCTAGATCAATTCATTTACAGTTCTATGAAAGCGTCGAGTCAATTCGAATGATATGATAAATCAATGGCGGCTTCAAATATTTAAAGAATTGCCAATGTTCACTTAGCTGAACAATTAAGCCAAATCAATGTTTCTGGAAAGGGTTAGCCGTTCCCGGACAAATCTGTTAACAACTTCCAAACCGCGGAGCGGTGGAAGCTTTAGTGGGCCATCGTGGGAATCGAACAAGCACGTTGGTCGTAATGAATGGCATCACTGCCACCGCGCCACCCATCATTATCGAATTCTACTAAGTTACATCAGCTTAAAGACATTTATCTTTAAAAGACAGATATTTATCATTTTCAGGAAAAAATGAGACTGCTTAGAGCAAATATCGCAAGAACTTTTGACTGGAACATAGCTAGACATCAGCGAACGTCCATCTAGCAAATATACCACACAGATGTTTCGTCACACGTGTAGATAGCATTTCTCGTGGAATTTCCCTATCTTTCACTTAAATAAGTACTTCATCAAATTATATATTCGCATTTGTTACTCCTGTACTTAACCTGTTGTATCATAAAATACTTGGTACAACGTACGCGTGCCCGTCCTTCATTGACATTCCCTCTTAACCATCAAGGACTCCACTAGGTACGGCCTTCTTAACTATCAGGCACGCTGCCAGGCATGCTACCGGGAACGCCTGATTGCTAATGGACTAGACGCTGCACCCATGGCTTGAACCTGCCATCCAGCCACGCAAACTAGCATTGCCATTTGCCTTTTGACGACGCCTGGAGTTCGCCGCTGCCTTCCATCATCGTCCTGCCTTTTCGCTTAATCTTCTTCTATCAACACTCATTTGCTTTGGAAGTAATATTGTTATATTTATCTATATGGTCCCAGAAACTGATCTTATTGAGCTGATGCGAGGTCGCTGTAAATTTCCGTTGTCGTTTTTGTTGGTGTTGTTGGGCGACGGCTGACGTTTAGGCGACTTCACATTCCTCAGAGCCTGGACGTATTTTATACAAGAATAGTTTAATTATTCGGTGGAAAAAACCAAAGTAATAATGATAATCCATTATCTCTAGGTAGACATAAGGCACAAAAACACAATCGTGATGATTATGAAGTGACGGTCCAGATCCTTGCGCAGAAATCAAAAACATCAACGCGCAGGACTCTTGAGGAGTTTTGGATAATAAAAAAATTAAGGATAAAGCTCTCGGCGTTGATCAATCCCTGAAGGATTGGCCATGTATTCGACTTCATTGAGCATCGTTTGGAAGTGATTGAATGCATATCTGGCCATGGGATGGAAGGCTTGGTGGGCCATGGACATTAAGATGGATTCCATGTGTGTCGCAGTGGTGACCACCAACCATTATGCCACACGCGCCCTTTATAACGAATAACAACGGTTTAATTGCCCAATTTTGAGATATCAACCTTCGTGCGGGTGATGCTATAGCCTGGTAGTATACATCCAGCACCTATTGGACCGAGAGTTCGCATTTGAAGGTAACACAAAATGGGAGGTTGATTTTTACGTCATCGCAACCCTGCTTCTTGCGACAGCGCTGGAGGAAGTGTGCTTGAATGCGTCGATGCCACGAAGTTTAGTACTGCTCCACAAACGACCTATCTGGTTAATAATGCTAGCGATCGCGAAGCTCACCTGGTAGAACATGCTACGACGGCACGTGCAACATGATAGGAAATTCTGGTCGCTCTCTATGCATACAATTCGCGAGCAGATGGCAACCTCAGTTTTAGAAGGGCGATATCATGTACTTACTAGATCAGGGCAACTGCGACTGGTGGTACGTGCGTCATCAGCGTACAGGAAATACCGGATATGTGCCGAGAAATTTCGTAGCAGGGTAACAAACCATAGAAAGTGAAGAATGGTATGCGGGAAGATTCCGTGCAATCGTGCTGAGCGACTCGTTTTAGCTAACAATTCTCCAAAAGGGACCTTTTTAATACGTGGGCCGAGAGTTTGCACTGACAATCAGAGATTCAGACGATATTCGAGGAGGTTCTGTAAAACATTATGAGGTTAAGCGTCTTGATCATGATCTTTTTCAACACCAACACGCAAAGCTTTTGGGACGCCTCAGGAGCTTGTTGCTTACTATTCCGAAATGGCTGACGGTTCATGTTGTCAGCTAACATTACCAGCTCAAAGAATCGCACCAACGCGCCCAGATCTTAGCCATGATACTCAGCAGAATTGGGAAATTCCTAGAAATCAGCTGCAGTTGAAGAGAGAGTTAGGAGATGGGAACTTTGGCGATATCTGATACGGTAAATGGCCTGGAATCGTCGGAGTAGCAGTAAAGATGATGAAACCCGGAATAATGTCCCTAGAAGGCTTTTTGGGTAAGGCTCAAATAGTGGAGCAATGTGACCATCCAAACTTGGTGAAGTTGCACGCCGTTTGTACACGTGAGGAGCCCTTTTATATTATCACGCAATACATGTGTAACGACCCGTCCTACACTACTTGAGAAATGAGAAGCTTCTCTTGGAATACAAGCGCTTGTAGATATGGCCGCTCAGATTGCGAATTGTGTACCTGGAGGAACGAAAATTAGTGCATCGTGACTTGGCTGCTAGAAATGTTCTTGTTGGAGAAAAGATTAGTGGCTTTCCCGTCGTTAATGAGGCCGATTTTGGACTTACACGAAAACTAATGGAGGAAGACATATATGAAGCTCGAACAGGAGCTAAATTCCCTATCAAATGGACTGCGCTGGAGGTAGCCACATACGGTAATTTCGCCGTTAAGGAGACATGCGTACGGAATATTACTTTATGAGTTTATGACGAAAGGACAACTTCCGTATCCAGGCATGCATAACATAGAAGAAGTGGAGTACGTGGAGATCGGATATTGTATGCCAATATCGCGAGGCTGTCCTGAGCGTTTTGGATGAATTTCAAAAATCCAAGGATGAACCGGAAAGATGAATGCCTCACTATCACACGTGACCTGGCGCCCTATTTCAAAATGATATTTTGACCCCAGGGTGTGTCTTGCTCGCGGACATACGCGAACAACGTCTGGGCCAGTTCCACTCGTAACAGCACAGTAAGTAGCCTTTTTGATCAACATGGGATCTATTTAAAAGTTTGACATTCTTGTATAAAATACGTCCAGGCTCCGAGGAAGACGAAATCGCCGAAACGTCAGCCATCGACCAATAACACCAGCAACAAGCACAACAATGACGACAACGGAAACTTATACCAACTTCGCATCAACGAGATCAGTTTATAAGACCATATAAATTAACATATCAACTATTTATGCCAAGGTTTATAGAAAGTCGGTCTTTTAAATTACTAATATTGTTAAATAAAATCTCCAGTCCTTGGATTATCAACATATTAAGGTTGCTATCAATCCTTAATGTAACCACTACTAGTTGTTTATCTAGCAGCTTTCTCAAATAATTCCACTGTTTATAAGCACTCCACAAAATTCACCATTGCCCCACCAATTCTTTTGTTTAGGCAAAAGTAATGTTAACTAAAATCCGATGCCCTTGTATCATCATCATGTTAAATTTGTCATCAACTGTCGTCTATTCTACGTGTTGCTAATATAGAAACTGTTTCAAATACCTGCACTACTCACAATCGTCCATTCTGCACAATCTTTCTCATTGCTGAAGCAACTCCGCTATCACTATCACATTCTTGTACTGTGTGCACGTCCTAATCCTAACCCTATTATAGTCATAAAAATACTGTTAGATAAACAGTATTTCCTAACTACTCATATCCTCATAAACCTGTTGCATAATGTTTTACGTTACTGTTAATAGAACTAGTTAGCTATTCTACGACCTACTGAACCACCTCGCTTGTAACTTATTGCACATCCTGAATCTCATTGCGCTGCTTCATAAATAATGTGTATAAAGGTTCAATTACCCAGGTTTGAAGTACTTTACCCTAAAAACCTTCATTATCGTTGCTAAAGTAGTCTTCCCACACCCTCAACACATTCGCACATTTCCCTAATCCCTAACACCATAATCACTTATTAGTAAACGTTAGCCTCAAATTCACAAGAATATAGTCAGATACCAATGGACGGAGGATAACTGCGGAAAAAACAATGTTTTAACCGAAATTTGAAAGAAAATAGTGGCGACGATAATATAACACTCTACAAGTTCAGAAGATAAATGGTGAGGAAACTAGGGTGATAGCTCGCAAGAAGTGTGCTACTTACATCGAAGATTAGAACGCATTAGTAAAGCAAATCAGCGTTTCGGAAATGTTATCGCAATGATGTACGTCGAATAAAAAGAAAGGACAAATACAAGGGCTGTTATGTAGACTATACTATACGTGAGAGCAATTAGCGATTGAGCAGCAAGTACGTGTTAGAATGAATCTTTTCGCAACAACACCGCCAAAGGTCCATAAATTCCCCGCCACCGTCGTACGAGGCATGTGAATGTATTGAAGTTCGTTGGTACAGGGTCAATGAGAAAATGAACATCACCCTAGGATATTCTCAGTGTAATGGAACCAAATGAGGGGAACCGAAACATATATAAAGCTGTGGAGATTACAGTAAAACGACGAAATTTATGGAGTACTGTCAAAAAACTTCTCCTTCCGCCTCGCTGTGGGTTCCAAGGCACCTCGGGCAGCAGGTGGCACTGCAACCGCGCCTGGCATGCTCTTGTTGGCGCTGGACGACTCGAACGGAGCACTAGAAGCGGCAGGAGTGCCACTGCCACCAACATTTTTCTTATGACACTCATCGTATTCAAGGAATTGGAGCCAGTATTCCTATAGAAACAATGCGGATTAATCTGATTTGAGAGCAATAAAAACAAATAATAAAATGTGCATGGAAACTAGACTTCGTTGTATTGTGGGGGCTTTTTCGGTTTACGAAAGAAGATGGAAACGAGCTCAACATCTTCAACAATGAGCTCAACAAATGGTAATCCTATATCCTAGCCCACCGAGCAGCTCCGTGCTCAACAAAGAAAAGTAGGAATATGATCGAATGGAATGAACGCCTAGTGGGATCAAGAGAGATATAAAACAAAGACAAATAAAAAACATAGACTCGCCGAGGACATCTTGAGCATTTGAAGAACGGAACGCTCCTTCTCACCAGCATCATCGGATGCAACCTTGATATCACCACGTGGATATGAACCTTGACCCATAATAGGAATCGCCATGCAACGAGCAATCTTTTGGAATGTCATTTGGTTCAATTCCTTTAAAGCTGCCACCTGAATACCAGTTATATAAGGAATAAACAAACAAAAAAAGACTGTAAAAACCTTCTGCAAATGGAGCACCAAGTATGCCAACGTGTCTCTGTTAGGCTGGGGAAGATCGCAGATGGCGACGTTCAGAGATATAATGTTATTTGTTTGAGCAGCTCGAATGAACTCCTCACGAGACGATTTCGGCACCAGTGGGTCCTGAAAACGTTCAAATTAAGAATGATTCGAATAAAATAAATTGTGTTAAAAAGAAAACACACCCGTAACTCTCTTAAAAATGACTTGACCACATCAGCGATATCGTGCGCTGCCTGAGTACTGAGTTTTGGAATACCACGAGACGTACGGAGTTCATTCAAAACACTCTGTACCTAAAACAAGAACAGGTAATCGTGGGTTCAAATCTGGCCTACGGTCTGAGTTTTAGAATTATCTCAGCATCACTGTGGTTATGTCATGCAAGTCCTTGAGTAACAACACAAAAAAGTGCTCACATAACCAAGCTCATTTTATACATATTTTACGCTTTATTTAAATCCAATGAAACTTCAGAACTTACATGATCTTTCCGTCCCGAAAGACGATATATACCATATACATTCAAACCTCGCTTTTCCAATTCGACAACACAATAGATAACTGGGTATGCAATCATTGGAGGTAGACGAGGACAGAAGTCCTTAAACGTACGATTAGGACATAAATGGAAGACCAGTTGTTCATATCGACTTATGTCGACTCACCCGTAACATTTAAATCAAAAAGCGCAGCGTGAAAAATAAAAACAGACCTGTAGATGATAGAATGGCTGACCTCGCCTACTTAGTGCTCGGGTAAACACGAGTGTTCTGGGAACACAAGGCAAAATTAATCGCCTATAAGCACTACGATATTAAACAACTACGGGGGATTCAATAGCATCTAAATATGTTTACAGCCTCAGAACATACGGAGAACAAGAAACATGAGCGAGTTGAAGGCAGTCTCGACATTTATACGCTAGTTTCGCAGCAAAATTGATTCCACCGTGACAAACATCACAAGAGGTGATCTAAGTTTAAAAAGTGGGTGCATCACTGAACGTTGTAATAATGTATTCGACTCACGTATCCTAACCTTAAAGTATGTTGACAACGGCTGGAAGTCATGCCGGCGGCTTGATATTGACATTCCACGAGTCCATGATCCGCCGCCAGGTGTTCGCATCGGTGTGCGGCTAAATCGAAGTGGAACAACCGATTTTAAGATATTAATGGCAATTCAACGTTTCCATTGAAAATTTCCGCTCAAAGTAAACCAATATGAGGGTTAACGCCGCCCCGGCATCGAACTAGTCGCAAGGTGGCACCATCTCCCACTGATCCCAAGAGGTGGCGACTTCCCGTAGTGACGGCATGAGCAAAGCTCCAGCAAGGGTGACGTCGTGTTTCCATATGCTCAGTAACTCTGCAATACAATCTCCAGCCCGCGACGTTGAGTGGGGAAACGACCGCTGACAGACGACCATATCTCGGTTGCACAGGATGTCATTACAACCGGAACAAATGGACACGTTCACGACACGCCATGNCAAAATTGATTCCACCGTGACAAACATCACAAGAGGTGATCTAAGTTTAAAAAGTGGGTGCATCACTGAACGTTGTAATAATGTATTCGACTCACGTATCCTAACCTTAAAGTATGTTGACAACGGCTGGAAGTCATGCCGGCGGCTTGATATTGACATTCCACGAGTCCATGATCCGCCGCCAGGTGTTCGCATCGGTGTGCGGCTAAATCGAAGTGGAACAACCGATTTTAAGATATTAATGGCAATTCAACGTTTCCATTGAAAATTTCCGCTCAAAGTAAACCAATATGAGGGTTAACGCCGCCCCGGCATCGAACTAGTCGCAAGGTGGCACCATCTCCCACTGATCCCAAGAGGTGGCGACTTCCCGTAGTGACGGCATGAGCAAAGCTCCAGCAAGGGTGACGTCGTGTTTCCATATGCTCAGTAACTCTGCAATACAATCTCCAGCCCGCGACGTTGAGTGGGGAAACGACCGCTGACAGACGACCATATCTCGGTTGCACAGGATGTCATTACAACCGGAACAAATGGACACGTTCACGACACGCCATGAGAACTGTTACTTGCTCTGAACCTCTTACACCAGAACAGTCTACTCAGACGGCAATCTTTAAGTTCCTCTTGACGGCATTACTCACACAAACTCTATCCGGTTGCACTTCAAGAATCAGAAAGTGGAATGACCAGCATAAACCATTTAAGTGAAAGGAACCTTCAAGATTCCAGAAGAAATAATATCCCAAGAAGAAAAGAAGTTGCGTATGGACTTGTGAGCCTCCTAACGGCATGACTTATGCGGAAACCGACCATATTCTCACAAACTGATAGTATCTTCTTGACACCTCACTGGTAGTAATTAATCGCCCTCCATACGAAGGCTCGATTCAGCCATAATTTGGAGAAGAACTTTAATCATCGGCCAAGAAGAACATGACAAGTCGTGCAGAGCAAAATATCCTTAGTGAAAGCCTCTCGTCATATGACTGCCGGGTTATGGAAGATCCCATCGAAGGCTACAAGCTGATGTCGAATGATTTAAAACATCTGAGGAACTCCCCTCAGTTACTCAAATAAGAAGTTCAGACCGAATCTTCATTACTATTAGGGAATTATTCCAATAGAGTAGGCCGAGGCTTAATCGTACAGCAGCGCACCTAACACGGCTGATAATAAATGCCAGCTATCCAAGTCTTTTGCAGGAGGAATCACATCGGTACAAGCAGAAAAAAAAACAATGGAAGCAAATCAAAAACGAACTACCGTTGAAAAAATATCGTCGAGATGTGTGTGAATACAATGTCCTGATATCAGCCCTGATTAACGGACATGGGACCACCAACGAATCCTGCCATGACATGGATTCGATGAAGTAAACGTTCTATACTAACTGATCGTTTCCGTTCCACAATCCCAGTTCTGAAGATCCACACTGAAGAAAACTACCCATGATCTATTCTTCTTGGAGTCCGAGTCACGAGAAAAAGCATAAACAGAGGCACAGATGCGAGATCTGATAACATTACAGCAGATATGGCATAGGCAGGAGGCCAAAGAAAGAAGGCAGACGCGCTTCTCGCAACTCCCATGAAATCTTGCCTTCAAAAAGGAGAAATTCAGACTAGTGGAGGATGCTGCACACGGCAGCCATGCCTAAGAAGCCTGAACAAGAGAATCCGATATGTTTGCTCAGTGTACTCTACAAGGCGCTCACGAACATTATCCTAGAGAGGTTATAAACGACTTTGGAACAACCACTCAAGTAGGCGGATTCTGTGCAAAAGGGGTTCTGTGCATAGACCACATCCACACCATATCACTGGTCAAAGAATTCTGCCGCAAAGCTGCCAATTCTTGTAATGTTGGGCTGTTGAAATAAGACAGTAACTATGCTTTAACATTCAGAAAATCCACCTGAAGGAATTTCAGTTGAATTAGAAAGCGTCAGTTTCTAATCAAAACTGATAGTAGCTTGCAAAACGAAGGACCCGCATGATGTGGTAGGAAATACGTCAACCCCCCGAAAGGGTAACAACGCGTTCGTTCCCCACCACAGATACCCGCAGTCCGGAGTTTTGGAAATACTTACTTGGATACTTGTTTGACCCCTCGTCTTCACTGGTTAAGCGGACTCCAGCTTAATCTCCACATTTTCGGAGTTTTGCTGACTAGCCATTGTGGTTCCTTAGAGTCCCAAGGTCAGCCTGGATAAAGTCTGCCCCAGGTCTTCACTGCTACAGGCAGTCGTTGGCCTTTGTGGATCAGAGGGAGATTTTCTACCATATCACTAGTTTCGTACCAGGACGGTGGTGGATCCTGGTATTATCATTGATTTACTATTAGCTGTGCTTCCTGATGGAAACGTCGGACTCCTCAGCTTGGAAGACCCTGCCGAGGGGATAAATGCTCCCGCTATACATCGCAGCTCAACACCAGGGAACACTTCCCAGCTACGACGAGGCTGTGAACCGTTGGGAGGTTTTGGAAGCATCTGAGCATTCCCAGGATCGACTTTCTTCCAACCGTGGCCAGCGCGAAAACTTCTTGAGGGGTTTTAGATAAATGCCAAAAAACCTACAATGAGTAGCAGGAAGGAATGCCCAGAGGTCACACGCGACCTGGCGCCGTATGTTCGAATCAATTTTTGATGTTGGGTGGTGCAGGCATCAGCCATATGCGACTACAATCAGCTGTTCTAATCTTCTTCATTGGAAGTCACGTAAGAAGCGGTGAGTTTCCCGAAAGCTGTTGATCATGTAATTACCATAGGGTTTTTCGCCTTTTTATGTTATTGAAGCGTTTGGCCTAGTAGATTGTATATCAGTATACCCTTCCAAGTCCTGAAGAAGGCGATACTGCCGAAACGTCAGCTATTGTTGTATTGCATTGTGTTTTTCTATGGAAGTAAATGTATGCTGTTTAACAACCTCGCGATTGCTGAACAAGAAAACGACGCATCTCAGCATTGTTGTTGCATTACACACTATACCCTGTCGTAGAAAATTGTAGCGGGCACAAAATAAAAACTGCTAGTTTTAAACGGAGACGTTTTACTTTTAAAGGGACCCAAAAAGATGTCAGAAAGAAAGCTCACAGTTCCAATGTGCTCCTAGTTCTTTGTACAAATGGAGCTCGTGGAGCACTTGCAAGGGTTTTTGACTGCAACGAAAGTGATTAGATAAAGAATAAGAGAAGAAAACAACTACCATACAAGGGAAAGAAAGATACGAACTTCACTTCCTGACAAATCATTTGCTGACACGCTTCTATTCATGCTTCTTCCGGTCGTCACCTGAGCCTCAGATGGCATATTCATTTTTGGATCAGTAGTGATTGCTGTCGTTGATCCGACCTCTTCATTTAAATCTCGTGACCGTTTAGGGGGTACAGGAGAGTCACCCTGAAAAGCATGACGCATGACTGCAGTTTTAAACACAACAAACACTCAAGATGTAACGAATATGCTATTCATTATAGGATGATTTATGACAGTAGTAATAACATTGAACATTCACAGTCTCTTCGTTTTGGTTGCCCGGTGCTTCAGAGCTTGCAATGTCACAAACGCGACTGCTTCTTCTTTTAGCCGCATTTGACGGATGTGCATACGCAGAAACTGAGCGTCTTCCCCGCAAACCACCTGAGTGGTTTCGAGATCGCCTGAGAACACAGTCAATAGTTACTTCAAACTCAAGCACTTACAAAGGTATCACTAGCCGCCAAAGACAACAAAGCGGCTGACCATCTTCAAACGCTCTTTCTATCTACCCCACTTTTAGTTTATAACTATACTTAGTCAAACCATGTCAATTTCTCGGTTCCTAATGGACCCTACAAGTTTAAAAGTGTAGAAAAATATTTCATGGCTTATGGAGAAGAAAAGTGCCATCCCAACATGATTTTCCCATAAACTTAAGCTTATCTTCTATCTCATCTATACAACTATACCGCGAACGTTCTTAGCTGTCCCTCACCTCGCATGTCTAACATCATCGTTCATGGTATCCAAAGTATTTTCACTAAAGTCGTGCTCCATTTTTTCTTCAGTCTCCTCTTCCTAAACAAAGCAAAATCCCTAATTCCTTCATCAAACCACGGCAACACGAGGATAAAATACTCGTGCACATCTCCATATATAGCGGTCTTGCAACACGTTTTGAATTCGATCTTCCCAGATCTGGGTAACGCAAAAAAGAGAGTTGGTTACGACTTTCTGGTGGAAGTTGTTCAATATCCAACAAAAAAAACCACGCAAACACGCTGCTTTTTAAAACAAATGGTGAGACTCCTCAACGGCGCAAACGTTCTCCTTGGAAACAAAGATGTACCCAGACCTAAGTATAAAATAAAGGATTAAGCTCTCAGCGTTCAACAATCCCTGAGGGTTGCGCCTTGCGTTCGACTTCATTGAGCATCGTTGGAGCGACTGAATGCATATCAGGCCTCTACAATGACTCGCGGTGGCCTACCGATGTGTCGAGCTAATGCTGCTATCCTTCCAGACAGGTCTGGTGCCAATTTACCGCCGCTGGAGGTATGGACGGCTTGGTGAGCTTGAGCGCAAGGATCAATCCCATGTGTATTGCAGGGCGCCTCCGACCACTGCGCTACACGCTCCCTACGCGCCCGATCTAAGTTTAGGAATATTAGACCTCCATGGAAGAAACTTTGCGAAATTACTTTGAAAACTTCTCCCGCAATCTGGAAACGTTGAAGGAGCTTATTTTTAGCTCGCAGAGCAACGACCTCATCAAGCTGGGAGACAACCTGAGCTCTGGCGTCTTTTAGTTCAGTATTGCAACGACGTAGCTGTACTGACACAGACCTGCAAAGGATTTTCTCAACTTTCATCAAGTAAAACAAAAGCGAACAGCTTCTGAAAGATACAAGACAGTATTAAACACTAGACAATCCCATGAAGTAAGCATGTCTGGTGGTCAAGGAAACTAACTCCAGCTCCGCGCTAACTTTCCCGTGGCTTTGCTCATAATACATGGCCTTCTCCTCCGCGGCCTTCCATGCCACGCGGAGTCTTTCCATTTGTTCTAGTAGGCTGAGCATTTCTGAAACTCTGGTAATCCGATAGAATCCGAAACACAAAACCATAGCCAAACACACAAACCATTCAAAGAAACCGATATAGATCCTTGTTTCTCGGCATTTAAAGCTGCATATAATTGCATAACCTTACGAGAATCCTCGCTTGAGTGAGCGACTGAGTCCGCCATATTGTGCACTATGGTCTTAAAATCACTAAGTGATACCGCTAGACAATAAACAGGTTTTCAGGATAAATGACAATTGCTTCTAAAAAGCGAGGAAGAAAGCGATCAGATCAGATTAAATTGGTACATGGACGGTCAGCCCTGGCAACGAGTAAGGATGGCAGAAGCGAAGTCAGAAGTCTTCGTAGGCGAGTACCCATAGGAACGTGGGCTGCTAAGAAGAGGTATCCACAATTGGGAACTGCTAAGGAAATCACAAAGTGACGTGGTTCACAGAACTGTGCTCAGAAGTTGTAGTAATTGGCACACACACACAGATACTAACTGGTAAGAACAGGACCGGCTAAACAAGTTAATTGTTCCATGGTTTTTTCCAACAAATCAAACCATTCTATAACTTGTACGGTAAAATCAGTTATCGGTAAATTTAGACAGGTTTTGGATCTAACGTAAACATGTATTTTCATGTTCGATGGCTAAAGTATCGGCGACATGGCCTTTTCCAGACCTTAGATGTATTGACACACAGCCGTCTCCATATTGTGTGGTGAATATTCTATAAAGCTCTAAAACTTTCGGTCTTGATCAATCCCTGAGGGATGCATCATGCATTCTACTTCATTAGACATGGTTGGAGATGAATGAATGCATATCTAACCTTCACACCGACTCGTGGTGGCTACCGATGTATCGAGCCAGTGCTGCTATCCTCCCAGATGGAAGGCTATGCAGGCTTATATTCTATAGTCATAACAGAAAAAAAGTCTTTTAGAAACTAAACCGAACGCCTGTCGGTTAAGAAGTACTCACCGTTTTCGTTGTAGAATATAGACAAACCGTCTGTACTTCACACGCAATGATGAATGGACCTCACTCAAACCGGAACACCAAACGGAGATAAGGTGCCAAGTCATGCATGAGTGATAATGATATGGTTTATTCCATAATGTTCTAGATCCTCGATGCTTCTTCGAAACTATTTCAAGAGGAGATGAAGGAATGCTTGCACTCCGTACAAGTAGCGATATCCAATGGCTACAAAACAATAGCCAAGCAGGTTTAATGCACGGGTAGACCTAGGCCACAAAACAGTCCTTTTCCAAAATCAAATCAAAATGTCCCTGCTAGGTTGTCCTTTATACCGAACGAAAAGGCACCCCTTCAAGGTGCCTAAAACACAGCTTTCTGCAGACTATTGCCTCAGTTACTGAGTTTCTACAAAGAACTCTACGTCATGGGTTGGTTCGGACTCGCTTATACAACCGACTACACAAAACAGCAAACTGTGTGAGTTACCTCAGCGGCAGAAACGAAGACTGCATCAACTAAGGTACAACATACTCTGTCTCGTATGAAATGCTATGATGAATATACTGGTCAGACGGCGAGATCAATTTTTCGCCACATAGGGCATCTATATGGGGAACTTAAAACCCGACGTGCTACTGCTTCGATTACGCACAAGATACGAAACACGAAGATGAAGAATCTGAAGCGACAGTCACAGTTTCAGCGCAGCAATCTAAAACATCAACGCGAAGAACCCTGGAGACATTCTAGAGATGTCTCAAAAATCCGAAAATGAACAGAAAGGGCGGACGGACTACCACACGTCACTAAGCACAGTGTCCCGGATTAATTTCCTGATCGTAGTGGCGTTCACACCTCATCGCCTTTGAAACACATGCGGGCAGTCCAGCGTCAACAGATTCGTGACACTTCGGATGGAGACGTCCAAACGTGACAGCATGATGTTCAGCCGACAGCCAATGGAAAACGGATCCCTGCAGTGGCACTGAAGTCGGAAAAGGCGCTCCCAACACACAACAATTTATAAAACACAGTTTTCCATTCCATTCCTGTATAAAAAGCATAAAGTTCTCGACGTTGATCAATCCCTGATATCCCATGCACCCATGGATACCCCATGCCTTCGACTTCATTAATCATCGTTTGGAGGTATCTGAATGCATATCTGGCCTTTACAAAGACCCGCGGTGGACTAACGACTTATCGTGCCAGTGTTGCTAACATCCCAGACAAGTCCGGTACCAATTTACCCACCCCGGAGGGATGAAAGGCTTGGCATACCCTGGGCGCCGAGATCGATTCCACACGTGCTGCACAGCGCCTCCGACTACTGCGTTACACGCGCCCAATACTCCCGAATATACACCCGGAAATACGGCACTTAGAGACATTGCCTGGATATGTGGTACTAAACTACTCAGAAGGCTTTTGTTCACGCACTTATTGGGAATGAATAGCGCAGTGGTAGTGATTCCGTCCATTACATGGGCGGATAAACCTAACAATGGTTTCGTTTCACCCGCCACCGCACCTATCAAGCCTCTCATCCACTCATGCCGAGTAATCTTTATCAGACTTGTCTGGGACTAACACCCTCTAATCAACATGGGAACGCCTTAGCATGGCTATCTTAAGATTCAGGAGATTTGAGTCGACCAGCATTCAAAAACATTCACAACAAGAAGAAACAAATGGTCGAGCACCACCTGTATCCACAAGGAAAAAGTCGCAAATGTTCGTGGATGGTTAATGCGACGAAAGGAATCGAAAGTGAGGAATACTGATACCCCCACGCATTGCTACACGAGTTTCCAAGTCGTTTTTCAGAGTTTTTCCAAATATATATGATAAAGATGGAGTACTCAAATATAAATATTTCAGGTCAGCAGAATTAATTTGTACACAGGAAGAACCTGCACTGTGCTGCAACGAAACGGGCGTTTACCAATATCACCTAATGCATTGCATGTTTGAAAGCGATCCACAACTCTTACTCTCCAAATCGTTGACTCATGTCTCCCAGTTAACGACGAACAATGAATCTCGGACAAGACTCGGTGTTTGTATAGCTAACACAAAACTGCTTGTCGCCCGAAGTGTACCCACTAAACGTTACGCGTTTTGAATGTGACAAAACGCAGACGGTGAGTACTTCAAAAACATTCAATGTGGTCGTTTGACAGCTTAATTCAGTAAAACCTTTCAACCCCCCACAATTACACATACGGTTTATAACTGCTGCTAGCCCATTTTCAAATAATCCAGATGATTACAACGAACGAAACTCACTCCTACTTTACAGTACTACTCATTTTTGAGGCAACCAATTCTAGACGAGCATTACTATGTAAGGCGATGCCAGAATAAACCAAAGTATCGATTGGTTCTTAGTGTGAAAATGCAAACGAACTACATCAAATGGGATTAAAAATGTTACCTAGAAGTTAGTACTAAACTTTATGTTAGACTTTTAGACTTCTACCCAGAAGATTTTTCATCTGAAAACCGTAACAGCGACACCGCGAAAGAAACACTTATGCAAATATGTTTACTTTTAACAAGAAAAAAGAGAGAAAACAAACGTTGACCGTTAGGTAAAGTCGGAAAATTACATAGCGCGACTGAGAAAATCATGATATCTCTGGTATGGGGTCTTGTCCAGAGGCTCCTCTTTCCATAAATCAGGTGTGAGATACGAATAAGTGCGCTGGAGTGCAGCATAGGTGGCTTTCGCAAAGTTTCCAAGGGTAGCCGTAGATCCCGTGGCGGATGTATAACAGTCTTGAATCCCCGCCATTTGCAAAAGTTTCTTCGGGACAGGAGCGGAGACAATTCCGGTACCACGTGGGGCCGGTACAAGCCTCACCGTGACGGAGGCGCATTTTCCAGTGACTTTACAGGGAACAGTGTGAGGAAGACCGATTTTGTTACCCCAGTAACCACGTCGAACTGGGATAACGGCTAGCTTAGCGGCAATGATGGCACCACGAATAGCCGTTGCTACTTCTTTCGAACATTTCACTCCGAGTCCAACATGACCGTTGTGATCTCCGATGGCAACAAATGCCTTAAATCGAGTACGCTGACCAGCGCTGAAAAAGATATTTGAGAAGTCTGTATGGTTTCCAAATGTAATAAACTTGTACACCATAAAACGACTAGATCTGTAACTCACGTTGTTTGCTTTTGCACAGGAGTGATCTTGAGCACGTCATCAGTAAGCTTAGAGCACAACGTGTCAATAATTTCGTACTCCTAAAGTGAATCTAATGAGGAACAAGAAAACATAGGCCCAGGATTTAAGTGAATTCAGCATCACTGGGTCAGAACATGAACTTTTTGAATAAATAGAAGTACTGAACGCTTAGCATAATCGATATGGAAAGAAGTATAGAAAACTTGTTCGATATTTCGGTGATATACATGCAGCAAAACGTTGCACATACGACCATTATTATACAATTGCTTTAGGCGGTTTTCGGCCCAGACGACACAGCGGCATCGATTGGTTCCTATCCGCCACCATAAAAGATAAACAAGCGTATATAAGTACCTTGATCGGAAGAGAATTAAGGTATATCTCCTCAAGGGTTGTGATCTTTCCATCTTTGACAAGACGTCCAAGTTTCGTTACCGGTACCCATTCGGACTCCTTCTCACCTCCACGTCCGGCTCTGGCATAAGGACTGTTTAGTTGGGAACGAAAACGAAATCTTCCAATAATTTAGTCTGTCTATGAAAAAGTTTTTGTTGTTCGCAATGGTAATACACATGTACCAGAGAGATACACATATGACCTTTAATACGACCAAATAATATTGGCGACTTACGGCCCAACTAACGCACTAGCGATAATTGGTTCCTGTTCGCCTCTAAACAGAATGTGACAAATCAAAATGAATAACTTAGTGTTCGCAAGTGGAACCTGCTAAAACTGTGGAAGCGAGAGATAAACCGGGTCCCAATGTGGACGATTGGTATTACGTGTGATATTGATTTCTCTCTAACAAAACAATATACTGATTGGATAAGAAACTGTAAAACTTAACTAAAACGTTCATTTCTTACAATAAAGAGACTATCGGAACCATCTTGAGCATCTCCCAACGGTTCACCGCCTCATCGCGGCTGGGAGGTGTTCCTGGGTGTCGGACTACGATGTACAGCGGGGATTCATTTCCCCAGCACGATCTCCTAAGATGAGGAGTCCAGCAATTCCGACGGGAAGCTTACCGAAGAGTGAACCAATACCACGATCCACCACCGTCTTGGTATCAAACTTTTCGCATGGTGGCAACCCTTCCACTGATCCACAAAGGCGGTGCCTGCCTGTGGTGGTGACGACCTCGAGCAGACTTTGGTTAGACTGATCTTGGAACTCAACGGAACCACAACAGCTAATCCGGCAAATCTTCGAGAAAATGGAAATTTTGTTGGGGTCCACACAAACAGTGAAGACGGGGCAACCAAGTGACCAAGTGAGTACCTTTGGCACAATGCTAAGCACACCAATTTTCGCTCTTAGTACTTAATTCTAAACAGTTTTACTAGTGTAAAGAAGAGCAATTGTCCCATGACCTACAACTAGCTAAAAATTAGTTGAATTTGTATGTAACTAGAATGTACGAGAAAAGTATTATAACACTAGCTAGGATGAAAATGAGATCGAAAAGAAAACTAAGCAAAACAAAAATGTATAAAATTTACCAAACTGAAACTTGCCACTCACCGTCCTCCTCTCCCACCTCGACCGCCACGGCCTCCACGGCCACCTCGACCACGTTCACCTCCGATTCCTCCACGACCAACTCGTCCTGCACCGCTACCGAATCCGCCACGGAAACCTCCCCGGTCTCCCATTTTTCAGACAGTACCTCAAGCTGAGCTGTAAAACCTTTCGAAACAACAACGAAGCGATAGAGCTCTTCAAAAAGCTCGATTGCAGAATAGGATGGTGCTGTTCTTCACAGTTCGTCTATTTTGGATAAAGGAACGCACTATCGGACAACTATGGTCGAAAAGAACTCATTCCAAAATAGAGCCGTCAATGATCCTACAAGGATATTAGCTTCTAAAGGTTCGAAATTACTCTATAAACTAATTTTCGCCATTTCGAGAAATATCTAAACTTGAAATAACCACAACAACGACTGTCAACGAGCCATTGACTGTACGGAAATCTACGTGGATAGAGCGAATCATACGAACTTTTCCCAAAGCGCCAAATACAACACAACTTTACATGAAACAGTAGCACAGGACTTTAGGGCATCAATGTTCCACACGCGAAACCCGTAAAGCGAATAACACAGCCACGAAACTCGAAAATTTTAGGCTACCAGTGGGACGGGACGGTGGCAATTCGTCGTGGGACCACAGCATTCTGCGTTCGGGCGCCCTTTATACATCACGGGTACAACAGCTCGGAGGAGTGCTTGATAAGCACTACGATAGGGTGCTGATTTTCTCGTCCTTTCAAACTGTTATTGTGGAGCTTATACGACATTGTTAACATGCACTTCTGGTTTATGGTGGTCAGTGTTTCGGCCGCCTCTTTAGTGCCTATATGTACCGTTGGGCAGCAGTATACAGTCTTGATAAAAATCAATACCCATGCAGTTCCCAAGATCGACTTTCTATTAACCTCGCCATTGGATTATAAATCTGTTGCTCTTGTTTTTACAGCAATCGCGAGGTTGTTATTCAACACACGTTTACTTCCTCACAAATATAGCACATAGAACACAACGGTAGCTAACGTTTCGGCAGTATCGCCTTCTTCAGAGCCTGGAAGGGTACACTAATATGTAATTTATCAAGTCAGACGCTTCAACAACGTAAACAGAAAGGTGAGAATCTGAACAGTAATTACACGATCACCGGGTTCTCGAAGAATCATCAATAGCCATGCTTTATTAAGAAGCAGACATAAGGACCAATTTCGTAATCTAAGTTCGTTTCATTTATAATCCTGTGCAAACAACATGAGGATGGTCCCCAGTGGAAAACGAGTACGGTGAGTGCTCCATAGCAGATTAATGTTTTCTTTATTCATTGATTTCTCATTAGGGATGTAGCATACTCACTGAGTAAGATTCTATAAAAATACTATGTTCAGGATGTTAACTTTTTGTTTGCTGCCTATTACAATTTCTCACAGTAAGGTATTATGTAGGGGAGCGTGTGGTGCAGTGGTCGGAGACGCGCTGCAACACACGTGGAATCGATCCCCTCGCCCATGGCCCACCAAGCCCTCCATCCCTCCGGGGTCGGCAAATTGGTACAAGACTTGTCTGGGAGGGTACCAGCACTGGCTCGATACATCGGTAGGCCACCACGAGTCATTGTGAAGGCCAGACATGCATTCAATTTTCTCCAAACGGTGCTTAATAAAGTCGAATGCATGGCGCATCCCTGAAGGATTGATCAACGCCGAGAGCTTTATCCTCTTTTAGTGAATGCAGTCATTTTTATTGTGAAGATGTCTCCACTTTCCTTTACTATTTCATTACAATTAGGGATGCAATTATTTATTATTCTCTACTACAGTGTGCGAAACTATTGATGCGGTGGTAGCTGGCTAATTTGAACATAATTCTAGAACAAATGTAGTGCTGAGTTGAATATGTGAGCAGTGGTAACTTTTTATTTACTGCCTACTGCAGTTTTTCTACTGAAGTTGAAATATTTGCAAGACTCTGGACCATAGGTGACTGCGGTGAGGAACGAACGCGCTATTACCTTTTCCGGGGGCTAACGCGTTCACCACCACACCATGCGCGTCCTTCGTTTCGCCTTGCCCTCAGCTAATTTTGTATCCACCAGTGACATCAGCAATTATCCGTCGTTGTAGCAGTAAATAAAAACGGCGTTGTGGTTTCGACTACAACAGATGAAATGAGTTCGTTGCCGATTAGAGCTCTCGGGGGCAATCCCGTTGACGGGTGATTGCTGATGGTACTGGTAGACAGAGGCGAAATGATGTGGACTCGCATAGTGTGCTGGTGAACGCATTAGCCGCGGAAAGGGTAATAACATGTTCGTTCCCCACCGCAGACACCTACGGTCCGGAGTTCTGCACATATCTCAGCGTCATTGTGGTTGTACTACATTCAGGCTTCTGATAAGGTTGTTGCTGGAACACTGGCTAGCCATCGAAAACAAGATTACTTATGAACAACCTTGTGTCTGCTTAACAGAAACAGTTCGTAAGAACACAAGGAAACTTCATTACTTATTATGACTTCACAGAATGGGAAATATGAATTCAAATAAGCCTTCATAATCATTCATTCTTCAAGATGATATATGAATGCATTGTATCCAAGTTAATACTATTTCCGCCTGCCATACGGATACCTATACTGTAGATAGGGATCGAGATATCGATTAAAGGAGACTTTTTGTCCTTTGAGTGGTTGGTGAAGTGGGAGGCCAATCTCATCGTCGACTGTTTCCGGAGGCGAAAACACTTGTCTGAGGCTGACGTAGCTGGCGTTTTCATGCTGTACCGTGCTATTGTCAATGAATGGAATCGCCAAAATCGGTGTCGGCTGAAATTGAGGCTGTTCCTATAAACGTTACAGTTTATGTTACTTGTTAGCTACTTAACATAGAGACTCACTAAGCCTTTTCAAATCCTGGAATGTTGGCGGAGTTGCACGGATGTTTTTAGGCTACTTGGTATGACTAAAACTTATGACTGAGCAGTTTACTCTAAAGATTAGCTAATAGACGGAAGAACTCGTTAATAAGTCACAGTTCCTTTCCAGTAAAGGTCTGTCTTGCAAAGCACTGCTGTTGGAAATGATGTGCTGCACGGCCCTTAGCGATGAAGCTCTCAGTAGAAATCCTTTTACTTAACTTCTTAATACCTAGAATTCCCCATTTGGCTCAGTACTCTACTGCAATATAGCGGATATTCTTGCAAAGCTCTAAAGCGGTGTGAAATGGTCGAATTCGAGCATTGTCGTTTGCTGTTCGAATTTACAAACTGCAGCATTTTGGAATCTATCGGGAGAATATCGAAAACGAATGAACAATCATTCATCTATTGCACAATGTTGAAAAACAAACGCCGACTACAACTGTAATCGTCACGCAAAATAATGCAATAAAGACCACCCACTTTTTATTGGAAAGCAAAAAGATCCAGGGTACAGTATAGTAGATAAGAAAGAGTACATCCCAATTGCAGATAAAGGCATTCTTCCAGAATCTCTTTGATTTTTGGATATGAGGGCCTTGTATAGAGATTTCCCAATTATTTTTTTTTCGGAGTCTTTTGGCGCGGTTTTTTAAAACTACCTCTATATTTAGGGTGCGTGTGGCGCAATGGTTGGAGGCGCCCTGCAACACACGTGGCATCGGTTCTTGCTCCCATAGCCCACCAAGTTCCCCATCCCTCCAGGGTTGGCAAATTGCTATCAGACTTGTCTGGGAGTATAGCATCACTGGCTCGATACGTCGTCGGGCCACCGTGAGTCATTGTAAAGGCCAGGTATGCATTCAATCACCTCCAACGATAGTTAATGAAGTCGAATGTGTGGCGCATCCTGCAGGGATTGATCAACGCCGAGTGCTTTATTCTTTTTATCCTTTACTTCTATATCTGATGTGAAGGAGAGTAAATGTGGATAAATAGTCTTTAAGTGAATAGATATTGGCATCTGGCCCACGTATTTGTGGTACGTACCGTTGTCAGACTTCTGGCGAATACCTTCAACGCATACAACTTTCTCAGTCTCTGATAGTTGTTGAGATAATAGTTGTAGGTTGTGTGTTCAAAATTTCGTAGCCATAACTGTTCGCGGTAGCTGAGGCCGGCAGTGGTTAGGCAGAACACTAGGACGCGAAAGGTGGTCTCAAGCATATTGACGATGAATCGGAACCCGTTCGCTCCGATAGACAAAGAGATGCCGGCAAACTCGTTCAGCAATGTTTATCATTGAATGGAAAGAAATGACGACTGAAGGAAATTCGGCTACTGCTAATCGTAACCATTTCAACTCTTCAAGCCGAATCCGACGGAATTTGGAACGACATATCTGACGGTAGCTGAAACACATTAGGTCGTTTTAAACAGAAACATGGAAAGGTATCCTGCTCACCCTGAAAACAGCATATGTAGGATTTGCAGACGCGCCGAATTTACCGTAGCCCATAAACTAAAGTGTGGAGCCTGTTGGCGGTTTGATTCCGTGAAGTTATTTCTATCTCTAAGAGCTTCAAGTACTGTTAATTTTGAAACGGTATTTGCGACCTTGCTGATTCTTCGACAACTGGAGATGGTTGTTGGATAACTAAAGCATTTTGGCGATTGAGAGCATGGGACACAGGAAGAACAGGCTTTGCTGTATCGTTTCAGGGTACATATTTTTTCCAGAGTTATAAATTCACTTCTACGTTTGACTCGTGATAGAAACGGACTCGAGTTAGATCGAAAAAGGAGGCAGAGAGAAAGTTTATTGGCTTCGAAAGATCGCGCAAAAGTTGGATAGCTTTTGTCCTGTTTAAAATGGTGGCCAGTGTATTGAATCTTTATTTATTGGTGGTTACGTTAAGAAGAACACTCTCCTATCCATCCTTCTAGCTCCTTCATGAGTGAATGTTCTCGCTTAAGATGTACTTTCGCTAGGTTTAACTTTGTTTTACTTCCTAAGGCTTCAAACTTTTGATTCAGATCAACGTAAGTGCGGTTTCCCAATTCAGTGCCATAAGGTTTTAATTAACAAGAAGAATATAACTGCTAACAGAGAGCCAGGTACTAGTTGTGAAATCTATGAGCCAGCAGTAATTGGATTTTCTATCGTTTACACAGGGCAGACATTTCTTGAATTTATACAGGTTAGCTAATAGAATGTCTTAAAAACAACGAACGCCTCTGCTATTGGATTTAGCGTTATTTCAGAGAAGTTCTATTCTACACAAGTTTCGGGAATGAGAGCTAGAATTTGTTAAGGATTCTAAAAATTCGCTGAGCAGTATTAAGAGCAATTTCCGTGGAAGAAACGGTATAGATTTACCTTGTCTACAGTTGTCCATGTATTTGCCCTATACACCATTCTACTCACTGTTGCCTTCTGAAACACAAGTAATTCGTCGCTTTACTATAAATTCGTCGTTCATCTAAGAAGAGACCTCAGGCGTCGTGCACAAATCCAGTTCAGGATCACGCATAATGCTCCCCATTCCGCCCTCTCGAACCGACCTAAACATTGTAAGTCTGCAGCGCTTAAATCGTTGGACTAGAGTAGAACGTTTGGTAGATGAATGTAGGCAAGAAATCATTAGTCGTATGGTAATTACGAATAAAGTCTTGATTCGCCCCTATCGAGCCACAGAGTTAGGCAGATGTGCTTTGTTTGCAGGAAGAGCACTTCACCAGTCATGTGAAGTCCTTTGATACGGTTTGTCGCGATAGCTTGCCCACATGCCCACATATTGGTTTTCGGATGATCCTGAGGTGATTTATTGTTTCAAGATGACTCGAATTTCTTTTCATATATTTCTCAGCCACTTGATTGCGCATCTTTGGAAGAATCGCCATTCGGGTTAGCAATCTACGGGAATGCGAACACATCCACGCACATATGCCTTCTGCTGCGTAAATAAATCACACTCTTGTGGAGTAGGTTTAGCCATCTCGAGATGCATAGGAGAATCGGAAACTAACCATGATCAAATGAGACATCCCTCATATAAGGGTGATACGTGGATTTCCTAATTATGTGTGAAATATCCACTGAGTGGACCGCTGTGCCGAGGTACTCAGCATTCTTTCGTGCCTCGGGACCGAGGTTAATCACTACCCGGAGAATGGTTTCTCTGAAGTTTTCATCCTATTTTGCTTGTTGTAAGCAACATGTAGAGCAGTAAACGCGTTGCTAATTAGTTTTAAATGAAAATCAAGGCCGTTCCTCACAGATACCGGCACCTTTAACGCCATTAGATTTCGAATAGATGAAATGCCCAATGACTACCTTGCCTGTGATTCCGGTTTGCGGCGGTCAGATGGCACCTATAATGAAAACGTGTCTTGTCGGTTTGAAATATCCGAAACTATATAAGATTAGGTCCGAACCGCCATGATCTTGGAGAAATACGTCACAGAGTAACAAACCTTCCTGCTTTACGATGGTGACAAACTACGGGGAAAATTTAGGCACAGCTCTAGCAGGCCTATCTTGAGATTACAAAGTAAATGATGTTGAAGCACTTTTCGTGTCAATAAGGACAGGACGCGGTGGTAAGCCACCACACACACACACACACACACACACACGAATATGAGTCGGCTCTCGCATGATCCATGAGGTAGGTTCACCTGTTCGGCTAAGTGTATCCGCGAAACAGCTAACTATTTTTAAAGCAGTCAAGCCACAATATTCGGGAGCTGTTATGTCCACCTACCCCATTCCTGTCTCTGGCCGTCTTACTTTTCTCTCTTTCACTGCGTTGTACTTGTTTGCTCTGCTCTTTTCTGTTGCGGGCTTTATTCTAAAAAATGCAGCTTACGGGGTGTTAAATAATAGAGTTAGTTCTCTATGCTGTTTCATATTCTCATGATGTGTTGCCTTGCTTTTCTTCGAAAAATCCTTGAACTATATAAAAACTAAAGGCTGACGAATATACAAAATATTTGGATAGGAACTCATTGGGATATGGTTTTCTCGACTCCTAGTTATTCACTTTTTAACGACTATCTGTGTAATTGATATATTTATTTATGTGATCTTATAAACAGATCTTCCTAAGCTGACGCGAGGTTGGTACAGATCTTCATTGTCGTTGTCGTTGTTTTTGATGTTAATGATCGATGGCTGACATTTCGGCGTCTTCGCCTTCCTCAGAGCCTGGATGTATTTTATATTAGAATATTTTTATTATTCTGTGGGAAAAGGTTAAAGTATTAATGAAGACCAAACTTTCAAATAGACGCCATACTGAACAGAAGGGCCATTCACCGTGATGTTACGTGTGGGACTGGTCCACACGTAGTTCACGTGTGGTCGCGAGCAAGACACACTACAGGATCAAAATATCATTTTGAAATAGAGCGCCAGGTCACGCGTGATAGTGAGGCATTCGTCCTCCTGGTTCATCTTTGGATTTTTGAAATTTATCCAAAACGCCTCAAGAGTCTCGAGCGCTGATGTTTTTGATTCCTGCGCTAGGATCCGCACATTCACTTCAAAATCATCGCCGTTGTGCTTTTGTGCCCTATGCGTACCTAGAGGGGTGTTTAAACGGATTTTAGCTTTTCCATCTAGATGTTCTTTTATGCGGACACAAAGTGGTCTACCCGTTTCCCCGATATCCCTCTCGCCACATGCATTATATGAGATCAAGTATATTATACCTAAACTCGTGCAATCCCCGCCTCTCTCGTTAGGACAAATCATACAGTTTTCTGAGCTGCACAAACGATCATAGAGACGGTTTCGAGCTAACTGACGGCGTAGGGTATTGGGTGGGATGTCAATAATCGTTACATAATTTTCAAGACCACTTTTTCTTAAGCACTTTTTAATGGCGTGACTTACTTCATTTGATATGAAGGGTAGCTCAAAGGGGATCTTACTTACGTTCGAAACATCATTTTGGAGAACTACCCTACGTTTTTGGCTAATCCGAGTGGCTTCCACTTCGTAGCCATTGGAAATAACTATTCTTCATACCAGGTTTAGCGATTTCTTCCTTTCCTCTCCTCGTGTGCACATTTTTAGCCGTACGATACATGTTTCTGATAGGTGCCTTTTTCACGTGTGAAAGATGAGAGGAGAGGTAGTGAACTAGAATGTTTTTACTACTTTTTACCATTTTGTTATATAGCCACTTACTGAGAGCTTTATTTGGATGTTTAAAAATGGAAGCCAGTTCTCTTGAGACTCTTGAGGCGTTTTGGATAAATTCCAAAAATCCAAAGATGAACCGGAAAGACGAATGCCTCCCTATCACGCGTGACCTGGCGTCCTATTTCAAAATGATATTTTGACCCCGGGTGTGTCTTGCTCGCGACTCCACGTGAACTACGTGTGGGCCAGTCGCGCACGTAACATCACAGTAAGTGGCCTTTCTGTTCAATAAGGTCTCTATTTGAAAGTTTAATCTTCATTAATACTTTAACCTTTTTTTCCACAGAATAATAAAAATATTCTAATGTAAAATACGTCCAGGCTCTGAGGAAGGCGAAGTCGCCGAAACGTCAGCCATCGACTAACAACAAAAATAGCGACAACGACAACGAAGACCTGTACCAACCTTGCGTCAGCTTAAGACAATCAGTTTATAAGACCATATAAATATATCAACTATCTATGCCGAGGTTTATAGAAAGTCGTTTTTTCGAGTTATCTGTGTAATTGTAATATTCTCAATAAAAAATACTTACAAATGAATGTAATGACAAGAAGAAACAACCGATGGAAAGGAACAGAACGAACACAAGAGGTGACAAAAGAAAAATGATCCACCATGGAAGATCTCTGCTTCCTTCTGAAAGTGATGAGACATGGTTAAGGATATTTCCTCACAATTCCGAATTCCTTTTCATTTCCTGTTTAGAATAGGGAAGCAAGGAAGCCGGGTTTAGTTGGGAGTGGTTTCCGGGACCGAGTGATAAATAACACTGTCATCACTTCTACTCTCATCATCGTGATACTGGGTCATTTTGGACCGAGTCAGCCAACTAGTAATAAACTTGCCACTTGTTTACCTGGGTTTGCAGAGTTCGTCGTCTCCTCCACTCTTTCCTTTGATATTTCTACCTCTTCCATCTGATCTCTTCTGTATCGTGGAACTTCTTTCGAGAATATAGACAACGCCCATCTCTGGATGGTATTCTTCGCTGAAATGAACAAATACGTACGTTCATGTAGTTCCTTACCTACGCCCTCCTTTATAGGTTTGTTAATGACGCTACAGCAGAAACACACATTGTCTTCCATTAAGGTTTTTCCGAACTTAAGTGACGATAGGTGATCGCGTCTTTTCAAGAAAGCTAACATTGATTTCGCAGGCATCACAAAAACGTCTTCTCTTATAAGATGATGAAGTTCAGAAGTGGGACAATAAGCTACTGAAGTAGATGAACGACCACGCCCACTGCCTAGTCCTTCCTTATTGACAAATTCAATGGAAGAAGTTAGAAACGACACCAACAGACGTCGCTAAATGGACAAAAGTATGAATTATCGATTTTTGTGAACGAATACACCTGGAACACATCAAATTATTTGAACAATAAACTCTAGTGGTGAAAAAATCTTAACACTGTCTTTCCTTCCATCCGTAAATTGAAATTGTACAGAACACCTTTGCTAAATTCTTGAGCTGTTCGAGACGCAGCATTTCGCACGTAGCCTCCACTCTACTCTTATATTTTAATACGTTAAAATATTCTGATTGTGTCTAGCGCGGTTGTTAAAGCTACCACACTGTAAACCCTTGGTGCTTGGTACGATCCCGCAGTGCGAGCTCACCAAGCCTTCCATTTTTCTGGGGTCTGCGAACTGGTATAAGAATTGTCTGGGAAGATAGCAGCATAAACTCGGTACAGTGATAAGCCATTGAGAGTCATTGTATAGTTCAACCATGTATTCACTGGCCTCCAACGATGCTTAATGGAGTCGAATTCATGACACATCGCCCACTGATGGATCAACGATAGACGCCTTATCCTTCATTCTTTTATTCCGACCAGCAAGTTGAATGCTAATTAATCTAGTAGCTATTTAAGAATGTAGAAAGTTCTGTAGCCATGGCTTCTTCCATGGAACCATACATCTGGTTTATCACGTAATATTTTGCGAGTTATGATTCGCAAGTTATCCAGAATATGTCTTGGCTGATCACGGATATGATAGTGACATAATAGTTAGGGTTACTTTTTATTGTTATTTTCGTTTTTATTTGATCTATCTTCAAGTTTACTGTGCGGATCCCAGTACTTCTCACATTCTATTCGTTTCCTTGCATCCAACGTCCACGAAGGTCTTCTAAGTTTTTACGTGTGGCTTCGGTTGCTGGTTGAAGATTTTAATTTCATCTTGAACGTCGTAGAATGCTGGTCGACCAATTCTCCCTGGGCTCCTGAGGTAGCTGGGCTGGTGCTTTCTCAACTGGATCGCAGAAAGTGGTTTTTTTCCCAGAGAAGTCCGGTACCAATTCTCCGATCCCGGGGGATGAGAGGCTTGGTTGGCCCGGAGCGGAATCGAACTAGCACCATGCTAGTGATCAAGGACATCATTACCACTGTGTTACCCACTCCCTATGGTTAGGATTAAGAGTTACCAAAGTGGACAAATAGGGTTCGAGGTCACAAGGTGGCTCAATTTTGCAGCTTTCGCAACGGGCGCTCACAACTGCCACATATATGGTGGTTCAAAAGTACAATGTGAAATTGGGAAATACCTTAAGTGTTTCGCGAAAATCAGTAGTCAGGTCATGAAAACCACACAATCATATTTTTGCCACTAACCCAGAGCATCGAAAAGCCCGGAGCTCTTGGTGCTGATAAGAGAAACTAAATACCGTTTGTGAATGCTTTTGGTAGCAATCCTTCATTTTCTGAATGTTCTCCCTTTCCAGATTCGTCATGTTCTAGTATATCATTGTCCATTTTTTGAACATTTCGTTTACCTGTAAGAAAAGAGGGAAGCAGACGATGAATGTGCAGAGAGAACCGTAAGTGTCCTATGGGACATTTTGAATTGAATTTATGTACCATCTAGTGTAGTATTTTCATAGTTCGACGCACTGTTGACAATCGTTATGCAAATTAAGCTGAGAGACACCGTTCGAAGCAGGATCATAGAATAAAATGAGATCTACGTCGACGCTAACAACATCCCTTTCCATGATAACAACACTTTAAGGAAAATGATGAAGACCTCGGCGTTGATCAATACCGCTGGGATGCACCATGCATTCGACTTTACCAAGCATCGTTAGCGGTGATTGATATCACGTATATGGGTTTTACAATGACTCACGGTTGCCTACAGATGTATCGATCAGTGCTACTATCCTTTCAAACAGGTCTGGTGCCATTCTGCAGAACCCGGAGGGATAGAAGGCTAGGCGACCTTCGCGTGCGGAATCGATCCCATGTGAATTGCAGAGCCCCTCTAACCACTGCGCTATACGCAGCTTTTATAACATATTATATGATCAAATGCTTGCAGTTGTGTATGTTAGAGTACAAAGTCGTATCATTCAAATTACGTGTGATGATGGTTGCAAATTTCCACCTAATACTGCTGAGCATCTGGGCAATTTATCTCCTCACATGCTATCATTGCCTATTATGCATTTTATCGTTATCACTGATAGTCCATAAACAGTGCTTTCATTTCTACGTCGATGGAGACCATAACCATATTATCGGGAACCTTCTATTAAAGCGTTTTGTCTGTTTATCACTTAAAGAGTTATCATAAGTTTTAAAGTATAAAAAGGCTCCCGGCGTTGATCAATCCCTGGGGGATGCTCCATGCATTCGACTTCATTAAGTATCGCTAGAAGTGATTGAATGCATATCTGGCATTTACAATGACTCGTGGTGGCCCACCAATGTATCGGACCAATGCTGCTATCCTTCTAGATAAGTCTGGTATCAATTTGCCGAGCCCGGAGGGATGGAAGGCTTGGTGGGCCATGGGCGCGAGGATCGATTCCACTTACGTCTTGCTGGGCGCCTCGGACCACTGCGCTACACGCGCCCCTAACGTAATAAATATAAGTAAGTAAGTTAACTCGTATCAAATGTTGAGATATTTGCAAAACTCCGGACCGCTGGTGTATGCAGTGGAGAACGAACACGCGCTGTTGTCCTTACCGGGGAGCAGCGCACTTCACCACCACACCATCCGGGTCCTTCGGTCTGCATGCCTCTCAGCTAGTTCTATCGATCTTTTGCCATCAGCAATCACCCGTCAACGGGATTGATCTGGGGAGCCCAAATCGGCATTGAACCCAGTTAAGCTGAGGTTTAGTTATAATCACAATCTTAACCCTTTTATTTACTGCCTTTTTCTTCTTAATGGCAAGGTATGTTGCGAAATATAACTCGTATGAAATGCTAAGATATTTGCAAAACTCCGGACCGCAGGTGTATGCAGTGGGGAACGAACACGCGCTGTTAAGGGTTAAGATTGTGATTATAACTAAACCTCAGCTTAACTGGGTTCAATACCGATATTGGCTCCCCAGATCAATCCCGTTGACGGGTGATTGCTGATGGCAAAAAGATCGATAGAACTAGCTGACAGGCAAGACGAAGGACCCGGATGGTGTGGTGGTGAAGTGCGCTGCTCCCCGGTAAGGACAACAGCGCGTGTTCGTTCTCCACTGCATACACCTGCGGTCCGGAGTTTTGCAAATATCTCAGCATTTCATACGAGTTATATTTCGCAACATACTCTGCCATTAAGAAGAAAAAGGCAGTAAATAAAAGGGTTAAGATTAAGTAACTTAATTTATAAGTACTCAGAAAACGATCCAGAAATATTCATTAAAACATATATGGCGATGTGATCTCTAGCGGAGTCATACAATGCGAAAGTATCAGTGGCTTTCAACATTAAATAAACACGTCTCAGCTCATGTGTAATTTCACCGATTGCACTAGGAATTGCTAGAACCTATAAATTCTTCTCCAAGCGTAAAGCTCATGTTTGGGTCACGAAAACAAACAAAAGTACCAGAATCTTAACTCTTTTATTTACTGCCTTTTTCTTCTTAATGGCAGGGTATGTTGTGAAATATAACTCGTATGAAGTGCTGAGATATTTGCAAAACTCCGGACCACAGGTGTATGCAGTAGGGAACGAACACGTGCTGTTGTCCTTACCGGGGAGCAGCGATTGTGATTATAACTAAGCTTCAGCTTAACTGGGTTCAATGCCGATATTGGCTCCCCAGATCAATCCCGTTGACGGGTGATTGCTGATGGCAAAAGATCGATAGAACTAGCTGAGAGGCATGCAGACCGAAGGACCCGGATGGTGTAGTGGTGAAGTGCGCTGGTCCCCGGTAAGGACAACAGCGCGTGTTCGTTCCCCACTGCATACACCTGTGGTCCGGAGTTTTGCAAATATCTCAGCGCTTCATAAAAGTACCAGATTTCGCCCGACATGGAACGATGGCTTTTCAACGAATCCTCTTTGCATGTACCTGCCCCTTTTGCGTGGAAAATTTTAAAAATTTCAGTTCTGTTGCTAAGTTTTGAGAGTTTTTAGTCCAAACATATTTACTTTCGAAGGAATATTTATATATTTAATATTTACTGTGCACAAATTCTAGATACAATTAGTACCACAGAACAAGGTCTATTATGTAAATCTATAGGGTTCTGAACTGCTCAACTACTTTACTGGTTAGCAATCATCGTCATTTAGCGACAAAATAGGTTCCCGGTGAACGGGTTAACGGTGGTTGATCATTGAGGAGAACGAACACAGAAATAGTAAAGCGTAATGAACAGTGATGAATAAATTAGTTCTGTACTGAAGTCTAAAAACGTTTGGTTTTAAAACCTTGTCGAGCACCAGGATAATAGAGAAAAAAGGACGAGGAGGAAAAAAAAGCATAGTCTAAATATGGAACAGAAAATTTGCAATCCTACATCAATATTGGAAAAGCCCAGTCATTTGGTCGTCGAGATATTCAATAATTCTTGGAAGAGACTACAAATTCCTAAGGAAAAATTGTTGGCACAGTTGAGGTCAATTTTTCTATACTGCAATTTATTTAAATAGCAAATTAAACTCTATAAATCATGATCCTAAAGGTAAACTAAAAGCGATAGGACATGGTGATTTGAAATTGTTTTTCATTAATGTCGACAATCGGACCCAACAAAGTCTCATTTCATTTATTTCCTTTCAGGGATTATAAAGCAACTCAAACGACACGATAAACGGACCACGTAGAAGCCATAGGAAGTAGTACGAAGACGTGGGAAGCCACAGAAAGGCATCACGAACTAATGCATGATAATAAGGCCATGTAAATACGAAATCGAAATGTCACATGATTTATAATCTATATGGATGATCCGCCTTTAGAAAGAACCAAGTACCGAAGTATGTTGTACTAGCATTTTGCCTATTTTGCCCATAAATGTACGAGAAGGCTATGGCCAAACCTTGATCGGAGGGAAGTTCACCTCCCTGTGAGCTCGAGTATAATCAAGCTACTGGTACAGTTTTCCCAACGGATATCCGAACGGAAATGTCCAACTATTTCTCGTTCCGGGTTAACATATCAGGGGCATGAATTCTTCGAAAAGAAATAATAGTCCGACACCGGGCAAACCAGCTTTCATAATGAGGCGTTAACCCATGAAAAAAGGTGGAAGTGAAGTCAAATTAGTAGGCTAACGCAGCTGTAACCGTGTTGCTATTTCGATGATTGCTGGTGATTCATTGACCACCAAAGTAGTCGAGGAATTGGGAACTTCGCACACTTAGAGAGGGAACTTGGTTCTATGGCTTATTGCCTTCCTCATAAAGGTTCCTCTCAATTTTCGGTGCTTTTACAGTTACAAGCATCCAAAACCTTGAGAACAGAGGTTTAATTTTCAAAACAACTAATGCAAGTGGATCGAAATACGAGGCTTGATGTAGAAAAGAATCATAATTCCATCACTGTGGAATAAAAAAACTTGTTTCTTGATGGAAATGGTCTGTGGGCCCTAAGGTTTTCATTTCAGCCGATAAAGTCGTCACGATCCAAGTTATTTTGACTTCGGATTAAAAGCGGTCATTATTTTTACACCTTATGAACCATATATACTTCATACTGCAGCGAATATGACTAATAAAGGCAGCAAGATGTTTTCTTTAAATCTTCGTTGACGAAACTTAAAGCAGACAGTGTAGGATAGAAAACACTGAACGATTAAATGGGAAAAGGAATCAGATCCAGCGAGTTGCTCACTAAATTATTCGACGCATGGCATCGCTTACTTCTAGTTTTCCAGTCAACACTAGCAAAACTTACTACCTGGTGTTAAATCCTCTTAGCTCCACATGATTCTTATCCCCTGGCCTTTAAATCGACTTAACATACCTTTTACTTAAGGAGGCGTATAGCACGATAGCTCCTCAGGTTCACCAACTCTTCCATCCCTCCCTGATCGGCAAATTGCTACCAGAATTGTCTGGGAATATAAGAGTTTGATTTGATTCATTCGCAAGCCATGCCGAGTCACTGTGTAGGTCGGATATGAATTCATTCATCTCCAATGATGGTCGACGAAGTCGAATGCATAGCACATCTCTCAGGGATTGGTCGGCATTAGAAGCCTCGTCCTTCATTTTTTGTCTTTTACTAAACTATTTACTTTAGAATGTAAAATTCATTAGATTGTTTAGCTTACGCGAGTTTGCTATACAACTTTTATTCAACTAACGTTTCGACATCTTCGTCTTCGTCAGAGCCGATGATCCGTGTCGATTTCCACAGCTCTTCGTACTCTTAATGCGGTGTCCTCGTCATCGTATCGAGTCGGATGTTCTTCACTGGAACACCGCTCAAATGAGGTTATCTCACACTGCCGTGCTCTTTTATACACGATGATTGCTGTTGCTATAATTGTTCGACGACGTTTTTTTTCGACAATCCATCCTGCTAAAGTCGGTATCATTGTCAACTAGCACAGGGGGTGATAGTATTTCAAAAACCGCGTTTCTTCTTATACGACGGCAGAAAGACCACATCGAAAGTACCTAGAACTGTGGACGTCCACTCGGACTATCTACTCTGATGAAGACGAAGACGTCGAAACGTTGGCCGAATAAAAGTTGTATAACATCCTCATGTAAGCTAAACAGTTAAAGGAAAATTACATGTTGATTAGTTATAACGAGATCGAAGGAAACTCGGCTTTTTAAATACTTACCTTAGGCTTAGGACGGTGATATGGCTCTAGGAACCCAAAAACTATTCGGGCTATTCGGTGGATGCTTCTATAAGTCAATCGTTTTCATTGTATTCCATTTATTCCAAAATAATGCGGAATTTTCCCATGGAATATCCTTCCTCGTGGTTGATTTCGATGGAATTTCATTGCTCTTCGGCTGCACACGTTCACGACAGTGCTAGTTCTTCGATAAGCGTCAGTAATTGTTTGATAAATAGAGTATTTAAAAACTTGACGATTGCATAAGCCTAGATTACACTCTTCCGCCTACCGCCGTAAACTTGTATACTTGAATACTTGGACAGCCCGTCTCCATTGGCTGTGCGTGCCTCGGCATAATTTCCATTTGTCGGAATTTTGCTGGTTTAGGTATTGTAGTTTCCTGGAGTCCCAAGGTCAGCCTGGCTAAGGTCTGCCCCAGGTCGTCACCACTACAGGCAGTCGCAGCCTTTGTGGATCAGAGTGAGACTTGTCACCATGCGACTGGTTTGATTCCAGGATGGTGGTGGATCCTATTGGTTTACTCTTAGCTGGGCTTTCCGATAGGAACGCCGAACTCCTTCTCAGCTTGGAATCCTTGCCTGGGAAATGAATTACCTCTCTGTACATCTCAGCCCAATACCCAGGAACATTTCCCAGCCACGATGAGGCGGTAAGTAGTTGGGAGGATCGTCATAGGGTATATAACTTTGAAATGATACCTTCTGCGACAGCAGCAAAGAAAAACCGTGTTTCTGAGAATCCATCGTATCCAATAGACTATGAACTGACATTTGTTCGATTAGATTTGACAGGTTAAGTTTCCTTTCGCCAAATTTGGATCATTGAAGAGTCGGATCGTCCAGTAAGGTGGCCGAGCTAAATCCGCTAATCTCCGCTCGACTCGTCCGTCTCACCATTGCCATAGCGACGCTCATCACTGGATCACTGAGCGGTTGAGAAAGAACGAACTGCTTGCGAAGCAGCACCGTTCACCACAAGATTCTCGATCATTGTTCTTTTCCTTTGAACAAAACCTCGTTTATTCCACCGAACGTCGTCGATAATATGCATGCCCCATTTCGCAGCTTTTTAAAGCAGTCGTCGTTTCGCTGTCTTTATCTGACTTCTAACTGCTCAGTACACAATAATCCTTTTCTTGTCTACGAACAAAACACGAAAGTTGATCACCGTCACCGGAACCATTATTCCATGCAGATACAATTTTTCAAAAATTTAGAAAATGCGATAGCAAATATGACAACACTATTTACTTTTCTTGAAAATTATCTGCAAAGGTCCTTTAAACAAAAAAAGCCGTGAATAGTTACCTCTAGATATAATACTTAACAATTTCCTCGGGAGCTTCATTCCCTGCCGGAGATCCAAATAACTGGGAAATTTTCCAATTTTCGACCAACTCCTTTGTGCTACACTAATAATCATAGCACGATTTAAATAACCGCTGTGGTAAGAATAGGAAATAGCAGTGGCACGATTTTTCCCATATTTTGTCTCCCAAAACTTTTTTCAAGCAGGTGGAAATCTGTGACCAGGTTTCCTAGCGCATTTAGATGTTGTCCTCATCCCCCGCTTGCTCAGATTTTCAGTGAACGGTGAAAATGGAAGAATATTACGCTGTTCTATTCACCGTTCACTGGTCGCACTTCTCCAAATGGTCAGAAAGTCTTCTGTAAAGACGCTAGTAATGTGCTATACAGGATAAAAAAAAAGAACATCGTTTTGAAAAACTTAAATACACGAGGCTGCTTTGTTGTATCATCATCATCAAGCTGTCAAAGTTCCACGCATTCGTGATGTGGTGACGGGAAGTCCGTCCAGCTTCTTTCTGTTTCTTTAATTTCACCAATGCTGTCTCACTCTGCTAAGGATCTGGTAGAATCCGACAAAAATTTAAAATTTTCCATTGTGGACATTACAGAAATGCCTCAAACCAAGGGTAAAACGCAAGCTATCTGTTGCATCGAATCGGAAAAGCATCTGCAGTATTTGGAGTTTGAACAATTTGTTTTCATGCTTAATGATAATAATTTGGATTAGGACTAATCCGACAAAAGAAATCCTCAGCGAAATGGCTTTTGAACCATCTCTGCCTCCTCAACATTTTAAGGAGATCAGAGGTTGCTTTAAATCACTATTGGTCAGCTATGCTTGTCTATAGCGCAATGGTTGAAGCTGCCACAAAATGTACACAAGCTGCTTGGTTGGATCCCGTTCTTCATGGGAGCCAAGCCACCAATCTCTCGAAGATCAAAAAAATTGCACCAAAGTTGTCTGGGGAGATAGAAACATTGAGCTCAACCAGCGGTACACCACAGCAAGTTCTACAAGCGAGAAAAGCATTCAATCTCCTTTGCGATGTCTAATGCGGTCGAATGAATGGCGCATCTTTCAGGCATTGTGATCAACGCGAATACCTCATCCTTTTGATAGTTTCCTTTACATGTTAGTTATCGTTTGCCATCCTGTTAACGACTTGTCCTTCTAGTCGTCCCACTAGATGTCCTCAAAAGGCATATGGGGCGTGTCCACTCGCTAAGTAGTGGCTTAGTGGTGGCCGTGGTTGCTGGCGAGATTACGATCTTGTATTTCTTCGTTTCCTCTGTTATCGCTATTTCTTTCCTTATGATACGTGCTCCTTTCACTCTGTTTACACTACACTATTTCATTTCGTCAAAACAATGGGACAGCTATAGATTTCGCTCATTTGAAAAAGAAAAAATCTATAACACACTTAAGACGCTAGTTTAAGTTTAACTACGAGTAGCCACAGAAATTCTTAGAGTCAACTAATTCATCCTCTCTTTAGCCCTGCGCGTATCCTATCGCTTACATTAAGTAGACTGACACACGTTTCGTGACGATTTTCGCCTTGTTATTTATTGTAAAAATACCTCTAGCAACAATAACCGGAACCCAGCAATGAAGCAATTTCTATAGGCACCAAAGAATGTTGAAATGGCTATTCGATATGGCTGCCGGCCGATTGGCAACCGACAAAGATGTCGACGACGACCGCTACGAAATCTCCGGAAACGACGAAACCATGATGGTCGACCTGATTCTCTACGAGGTCGAGTCCATCGTCTTCGCATTTGAAACGGAACGGGTTAGATTTTTATTGAAATCCTAAAATCTTTAGTAAGTAGTGAATATATCGGTGAATTTTCTTAAAATGTGAACTGCGGGAATAGTCTCTGAACTATGAGGGAGAATGTGAATTTGTAAATAACGAGGAGATTGAGAAGGAAGATAATCGTCGTTACACAATTCTAGAAGAATTTCGACGGCGCCAAGGAGAGCCGGCAAAGAATCTACAACTCCAGAACATTTTCATTAGTTGTTAAGCCTCCATTAATGAATGGAAGTCCAGAAAACAACTACCGCGAACTATTTCTTGAACGAACGATCGACATTATTTCGAAGTGGCTATCCAAATGCAACTGTTTTATCACTTAAGATTCTCCAAGTGTGTTACAGTGTATAACTTCTTATCTGCTCCCGTGATTTTTTTTCACGGTAGGGTATTATGTGAAGCACAACCATCATGGTGCTTTACAAAATTTAGACCCCAAGCCAAAACGAACAGCTCTTACCCTTTCTGGGGGCTCATGTGTTACTCAGGGCACCGCTAAGGCTCCTGTTCTGCCTTTCTTTCAGCCACACTTTTTGCCGATTTATGTTCCCCCGATCATTCTCGCTGGCGGGTGATTGCTGATGAAACCGTAAGGGTAAAAAGGCTGGCTAAGAGAAAGGAAGAACAAGGGCTTCAGTGGCGCCGTGTGTAACACGTGAATTCTCGGAAAGGGTAATGGCGGTTCGTTCTGGGCTGAGGTCCAGGCTTCGCAATTATCTCTTCATCTGTCTAGAGGCGGGCAAAAACAAGAAGATTAATGCTGTTGTCTACGTTAAACATCTAAAGAATAATCGACTGTAATTATGAATGAAGTCTCGCATTCGTCATGATAACTATTCGTGTAGAAGGTTCTTCGTAATGCTTGTGTCCTCTCATTGCCAGGTTCCAAGTAAATAATTGGGAAAGACAAAAGGAATATGCGGTGAATAGAGATGAGAAGTAATGTGGCTTCATACGGAGATGAATGAAAAATCACGAAAAAGAAAGAAGAGAGGAGAACTTCAGGAGCTACGCAAGTCCCGTGAATGCTTACGAAATCGCGTCCCGGATTATTCGTGGTTGGTCACCGACATTTCACGAAAGCCAAAGAAATACTTGACGTTAAGTGTATGTTGGATATTTTAACACTCTTCTCTTTCTTTTTTTCTTTATTTTTTTTCAAATAGTTTTAGTCCTGCACTGGATTCTAGCATTACTGGATTTTACCATAGAGTTGGAGAAATCACTATAAATCTTGATTCAGGAACGGAGTCGACTGCAAAGAGCTTGCGAGCGTATCCGCCCAGAAGAGTGGTCGAAGCTCATCAATCTCTGGAAAACTCGTTCACAAGTATGCCAATAGGTTTTTTGTTCTCGTTGAAAATTGATGGATTACAATTTTTTGAGTCAGCGGCCGGATAAACTATCCACGAATACATTAATGCATAGATTATTTTCTCGGTACTGGAGCGCTAAAATTGTCACATGTTGCGAATATACTGCCTAATAACTACGTGTAGTGCTTAAAAATCCATCTTTTCCTCTTGCAGAATCCTTACAGCTTTTGTGCTTTGGTTGTACGAAAACAACTACAGGTAGCCTGGCTTATGAAGCTCCTCATAGCTCTAAGTCTACAAAATAAGCGCCTCCGGCCAGCACCCATTGTTCAATTCTGAGAACCCATACGCTTTACGAGAAGGAAGATTTACCAATAAGGTAACAGTCAGTAGACATTACGCTTCAAATGTGGAAGGGTTGACTTGTCTGATATGGCACAATTGTGAGAGACCACTGGAGACTAACAAAATGGGCATGGAATATCACAAATCTCCTAAAAAAGGTTCGGAAGGCACGTCACTGGCGGATGCCTGTGCATATACCCCACTCTGTGCACATCGCAACGTCGGATTTTTATGCATTGCAAGGAGTTGTGTTCGATAATGGTGACGAACTTCGGATTTGTCTCAAAAAAATTGTTTGTTTTAGTAGATGAGGTGTTCAATCGAGGTGGAATCAGAAGATTGCCTCATTGTTGGAAAACAGTTGTTAAAAGCGATGGAGAATAAATAACTGGTGCATTCTAGTCGATCGGTTTTGCTTGATAGAAAGGACCATTCCGACGGAGAGATTTTTCCAATTATCTCTGGAAGATTGGAGAGGTTGTGAACTTGAGGATATCGGAAACCGATCCAAGAGATTTTACCCTATATTATTAAGGGTATACAGAATTTTATTGTGGGAACGCTTTAGCCTGGCTATTTCAAGGCTTCAAGGAGAATCAACACGACCAGCATTCTATGATATTCAAAATGAAATGAAAAACCCCAAACAACAGCCGAAGCCACACGTAAAAGCTGACGTTTCGGCGGATTTCGCCTTCCTCAGAGCCTGCCCACTATTCTCCTCCAGAGGTGGTCCTCCAAATACTGAGCACAATAGTTTTCCTTCGTCTCTCATTTCTTCCACTTGGCGAACATCTGGTTTTGTCGGCTTCGTAGACAGGTGCGTAGTATTCGCAATTCGATGTGCAGTACTTGGTGACTGTCCTCTGGTAGTCCGCATACGTCGTGTAGTCGTCTTCGTTTGATGAAGTTTGGAACGACTCGATGTTTTAGACAGCGGCGGAGAAAGTGTATTGACTGTCGAGCTAAGACGATCTTTTGTCTCAGTGACAGCGCTTCTTTTACAAGTCGGAAGCATCTTGCTTGTACATCTCGCAGTAACTCCCACTGCAAGATGTACCAGCCGAAACGTCAGGTTATTCGTGAATAAAGAATAATAACACCTCGCATTTGCTCAACAAAAATACGAAGAATTACTTGATCAATGCCGAGGTTAATAGAAAGTCGGTCATGGGAGTTACCATACGTAAAATTTGGAAGACCTTAGTGGATGATGTATGCGAGGAAAAGAATCGAATATGAGAAGTGATGGAATCCGCACAGTAGATGCGAAATACTGGTCGTATAAAACAAAGTAAAATAAAATAAATACCCAGTTCACATGAAAAAGGACTTTGCCTTGATTTTCCTAGTTAAAATAGGAATGCATTATTCTTATACATGACCCGATATCACGCATTGTGCGGATCCCGAGACGTTCATCCCACGCCTTTACTAGCATTCATCATCCATAAAGATCTTCGGATTTATGTGTGAATTCGGCTACTGGTATAAAATTTTTGATCTGCTTCAAGATTTAGATATCTCGTTGAATTATAGTAGAGAAGATTTACTCTGAAATTCGTCAGAAATTCTGCTAGGGCGTTCCTTGGTCTTCACCGCACGCAGTTCCCAATGTGGATGGATGGAGGTTCTTCACAGACAACTATGGCACTAATTTCCCGACCTCGAAGGGATGCCAAACTTGAATGGCGGAAGAACTTAAAACAGGGCATTCTGTCGGTTACTGAGCGACATCTCTTTAGTTGCACCACACGACCGTGGTCGAGAACGAAAGGTTCTGTAAATTTCATTTGTCAGAAACTTCGAAAGTAGTTTAACAAAAGCCAGTAAATGTGTATGTGAGGAAATTTCGTCGCTCTGCTATGTTCCTGTCCATACCGCCTGTATTGCATGGAAATCCATTTTTGTAAAAGAAAATAGTAGGCAGTGCACATAGGAAGCAAACAACGTCACGATTCATGCCGAGATCTGTTAAATCAGCGGCAGTGCCACTTTGACAACTCCGTTTCGTCATTCTTCTGGTCCCTATCACTACTTCCTCCATGCGAAGGTTTTACTCAGCTCTATGAAGTATGCCTCACTTCTTCAGTCAGGAAGTTCGGATTGCATTTTCTTTAACACCAAGGAATTTCGAAAAGACAACTGAGGCGTTGTTCTGTACCACACATATTAACGGCAAAAAATCTTTGTGCAGGAACTTGCACCAGTACAGTCAGAATAAAGTATCGAAAGCATTTCAAAGGGGACTTTAAGTGTTATGTGTTATGTTTCTACTATCAACTTTGAACAACGAACATGGGATAACTTGAACGACGCGCAATGATATGGAGCTAGCAATGGGGAAGCCCAATATTTTCTACTGTACATTTCCCGTTGATAACCCCAAAACCGTCGCTTGATAAAAATCCCCTAGAACACCTCTACCTAAAGCTAGGTAGTGATGGAGGATAGGAACATGGGCACGTGTCCAAGATCAGATTGTTGGTTACGGAGACAAAACAAATCCATTTCTTCTACGGCTCAGTTGAACAAAATACAGAAAGCTCCTCCACTTTTTGGCCACAGCATATGGGTTTCAAACTATGCTCACAGAAGAGTGAGGAGGAGCCTCAATGTCTGCTAATCGGCATTTCCCACGAGTTATCGGAGGACTTCGCAAAACACAAACTGAAGCACTTTGGCGTTAGACATTTCTAATCTGCTCTGGATAAAGCATATTTGCCAGATATCTAATGATGTAAGGTGAAAAGCAAAAATATTGTGTAGCCTGCATTTGTATTTTTACTTAACCTTATTACACAAACGTTAATACACTTTGTATATAGAGTATACAAATGCCACCATTGAATTTTATGAATTTTTAATAACTTCGAAATGCCCTTGTGGCCTCAGTGGAACAACTGAAACATTAGTTTAAGTACGGTCACCAATGTTCTGCTTCCAGAATGCCACCTCACGTGAGCAGATCTTCGATAGTTTTCTGTCATCCGTTCACGAAGTGATTCTGTCGCGATCCCGAACGACAACTGTCAGCGACGTCGTCAGAAAGTATATTAGGAGCACTAACAGTGTAAATGCTGTAAGTTTTTACTTTGGCTTCCTGATTTTATATGTTTTTAACACTCTCACGACCAAGCGCATTGATTTCTATATGTCCGCCTCTCTACGTATACGACAGTAAATCTTGATTTCAACACGCTTTTCTTCTCGCCTATTTCGCCGCAGAGAGCATTCTTGGCGGACTTTTTATAGTCTGTCGATAGCTTGTCGAGCACAGATTTCATGCTAGAGCCGGTCCATCGATAGGTGTCCTCAATGCGCCATGCCTACAAAGTCTTTTGGAATGATTGAATGGAGTCGGTAGATACAAAAAGCATGAAAGCGACAGAGAAATACTTTTGTATTGTAATAGAAAACCATACGAAAAGCGAACAACAAAATGGTTAGTTAATTGAAGAATTTTGTTTTAATCAAGCACTAGAGTTAGATCGCACAGAAATGGTGTCCAAGAACATGGGAACATACACAGAAGAACATAGAACATATAATAGTACCACCTATAGTCTCGTTGGGCGCCAGCAAATCCTTCATTCCTGCCCATCGGGCGCGAGCGTGTTCCAGTGGGTTCTGCTCGCTCTAGGGACTTGTCGAGTACCGTATCCTTCTTCTAGAGTTTTCGAAAAGAACTCTGACCATCGATTCGGCGGTCTTCCTGCAGTACGTTTGACTCAGATGGAAGTGATCATGCATTGTAGATGCAGATTCTCACCTTAGTCATTCTTGGATTAGTCAGCCTAGAATGGCCCTGAGATCTCAGCAGCCTCTCCGTACTCGTCGAGGTCAGGGGAATGTGGAACGTTTATTTTACTCTCTTTAAAGTTTGATACCGTCGTATAGCTTGTTGAGCTCTAAACATGGGGCTGGGTATACTCACGGGTAATTTGCCAGCCTTTCGCGGAGCACGCGGGGAGCTTTTTGTTGAAGGCGACTCCTAACCGTCTCGCATATGCTTCCCTGTCACTCGATTGCAGGCTTTTGGCCGGAGTGATTCGTAGAATACAATCCGTATAAATGAGAGAACACCCGCACACTCATGCATGAATACGCCTTCGTAAGTACAGAAGGTATGTGTCAAATCGGCACACGAGAAGTAGGTCCATTCCCTAGACCTACCCGCGTCTCAGGGAGCATGGGGTTGGTTTTGGTCCACATTTAACACCTGCACGCCACCGCGGTACGCGCCATATTTTCTCGCGTCTAACTGGCATGACGGACGCGGACACTAGTCACACCAGATGTGGCATGAAGGGGCGCTTGTAGGACAGTGGTCAGAGGTTCTCTGCAACACACACAGGACAGATCCTAGCGTCCTAGGAGCGCCAAGCCTTCCATCCTTCCGGGGTCGGCAAATTGGTACCAGACTTCTTTGGGAGCATAGCAGCACTGCCTCGATACATCGGTAGGCCATCGCAAGTCACTGTAAAGGCCAGATATGCATTCAGTCATCTCCAATGATGCTAAGTGAAGTCGAATGCATTGAGCATCCCACAGAAAGTGATTAACATCGAGAGCTTCATCTCTTTGTTCAACTGGCACGAGATCCCTCTATGGAGGGAGGGAAGGATCAGTGGGAACATACAGTAAGCTCAGGAAACCAATGTGCTGTGCTTCTTGCAAGTGCTCATGGACCGTACACTCTGATTTTTATGCGCACTTTAAGTGCGCTCCAACGAAACGTCGTGCGATAGGCTCGCTATACGAAAATGTCCATGGCAGCGAAAGTGTTAAAAAAGTGTCCAGTCCAATCACATCCTGGTTCGCTCAGTGGTGAAGAAACTTAAATAAATCTGAGAAATGTTTTGTACACTTCAACGCAATCATCTGTTACGTTAATAATTTAGTTAGCATATCCAGACACAATTTCTGAGATGTTCGTGCTACGATTTCCCTCTTATTGAGAATTGTATCAATTAAATCCATTAGTTAATTTGTGTAAAGAGAGTAACAGCAACGCCATTAAATAACAAGATACATTTAAAATCTTCAATAAAAAGGAAAAACAACTGCAATGATGCTGAAATATGCCCAAAACTCCAAACCCCAGGTGAGCTTCAAACCCACGATTACTTCTTCGCGGCGCTCACGTGTTATCCACTTCTTCATCGAGATTACTGGCTTTGTCCTTCTCTGAGCCAGTCTTTTTTTTTACCTTGACGGCGCTATCAACAGTAACTCGTCAATGGCAATGGTCCGGGAAGCACAAGTCGGCGTTTAATCTAGTTAAGCAAAAGCTGCAGTTGAAATCAGTAGATAACACACGAGCACCCAGAAAAGGTAATCGCGGGTTCGAAGATCACCAGTGGTCTTGATTCAGCGCACATCTCAGCATCAGTGTGGTTTGTGGTTTCACATGGCACCATATCGTGAAAAATGACAGGCATTAAATAAAAGTTAGGCAAACAAGAAAAGATTTCCTTCAGGTATCTGACTCTCCCCGAATCACAACTGGATCTACTCAATCGCTACGCAACATTACATTCCGTGAACTCAGCGAAATCGTCTGAGAGGAAAAGTCTGTGCTTGTAGAATAATCGTTTAATCACAAGGATAGCAAACAAAGTTGATTCCACGACCGCATAGAACAAATCAGTTCTAAATTTATTTCCCTTCATTATTTACCATCCGTCTCAGATCCCGACTACAGCGTTTGGTGTTGCTATGATTTCAAAGCTCCATAATGTTTAGAAATTTCCTATTACGAGTGTTTTCATGAGATTCAAAATATTACAAAGTCGATGCAGAAATAATAGCCGATTTCATCGCTATGAATTTCATACTAGTATTTTGTAATAAAGATTTATTATTTGCATCTTTCTCTAAATAATTTTACAGCTTATTTATTGCTCAAAAACTGACACTTGGTATGTATTCCTTCATTGATATGCTCATACAGGGTTGAGAAAGAACTTTATTCGACAAACGTCTAGGCGCCTTCGCCTTCTTCAGAGCCAGACTGATCCCAGTCGATCATCCACAGTTTTTTTCTTCTGATGTTGGTCGTCGTGCTCCCATCGAGTAGAATCCAGTGCAGCACCGCTTGAATGAAGAACCTCCCTCGACAGTGCTCTTCTATACTGGATGGTTCTTGTTGACACTGAATGTCCGCCGATAATCGTCCGTTTTTTAGCGGATGTGTGGTAGTTTTCCAAAAACTTATAAAACTGGGCTGGTTGAAATGGTGTTCTTAAGATGAGAAGAAGCTGTTGGTTTCATGAGTTCAAATTTGAAAAAACTTCAATGGAAGACGCTAGAGATGTCACTGCAATACGGTGTTAGTGGATTCCCTCCGATAAATGGGATGGCAATGGGCATGGTTTAGTATCAACTCATGGCTAATGCGCCAGAACATCAGGTAAAATCAATACACGCGTCAGTGACGCGGACTTAGATGACGTATTGACTAAACCATGTGTCCGTGGAGTTGGTTCGGAGTGCATGATATGCAGATGGTTCGAAAAATTTCGCATCAGATTAGAATTATTAATGATGATGAAAGGGGCGCGTGTGGCGCAGTAGTCGGAGGCACCCTGCAACACACACGTGGAATCGATCCCCACACCCATGGCCCACCAAACCTTTCATCCCTCCGGAATCGGAAAACTGATACCAGACTTGTCTGGTGAGATAGTAGCACTGGCTTGAAACATCGGTAGGCAACCGCGAATCATTGTGAAGGCCAGATTTGCATCCACTCACCTCAAAACGATGCTTAGTGAAGTCGAATGGATGGCGCATCTCTCAGGGATTGGTTAACGCCGAGAGCTTTATCCTTTCTGCTTAATGATGATGAAAGTCACGTACGCCCAGCAGCAGTATGGCGACGATCTCAACGCAGAAGATGATCTCATAAAATTCCTCAAGAGATTTAGAAAGAACTCTACATTAATTATCCAACAATTGCGCCGCTTTCGAAAGAGAGTGGGGAACGGGGAGAAGCTCGATAGAATTAATCCACATGTATTAAACTAACAGCAGCGTAATCGGCGTTTTAATGTTTGCCCTCCGCTTTTTGGTTAACGAAAACGACCAATTTATTGAGCATATGTGTTGCGGGATGAGAAGTAGATTCCATAGAACAATCGACCACGTTCGGCGTAGCGTCTGAATTGAAATGAAGCCCCCAACTGCTTCCCAAAATTAAAGCTTTGCCAAAAGAAAGTCTTAGTTTACTAGTTCGCAAACGGACTTAACGGTCAACGGTCAAGAAATTTTTACTAGTTTATGAAATACAGCCACACTAATGCTGACATATTTGCAAAGCTCGGAACCATAAGCCAGCTTCGAACCCTCCACTACCTTTTCTAGGGCCTCATTCCTGTTGAAAGGTAGTTGCTGATACCATCTATATAGATCAACAACACGGCCGAGAGGCAGGCGAAACGAAAGACTCACATGGGAAGGTGGTGAACGCGTCAGCTCCTGAAAGGATAATATCGCGCTCAGTCTCCATCGCAGACACCAGCGGTCTGGAGTTTTGCAAATATCTCACCAACACTATGAGTTACAAAACTCTTCTTTATCAATTTTACTAATGAGAACTCTAGCCAATTAAATGCATCATTACAAACCTATAAGCAAGCACTTTTGAGGAAGCTCTTCAACACTTAAACCGTCGTTGAAGATGCCTTTGAAGAGTTTTTCATTTTTTGAGCACCAAAATTCTGTACTGTAGGAACTTTCTTGCCAAAAAACCTACATTCCAACGGTTATTATTTTGACCAATAAAATAGTATTTGGTCAGTCTCATTTTATTTGAAATCTACGATAAATCTCATAATCTCGCCGTTCCATTTCTACTCGACCTAATATTCCAAGTTGACCAGAGAACAGATAGCATTTAATCGAACAGCATATGATGAACATACTGAAGGTTCCGAAGTATTATGGTAGAGACAAAAGTCAGAAGAACTCAACGTTCCTTAACGTGTTGTGCTATCACGAAATCCCTGTAGATGAAAGTAGAAATAAAATTTCCATACCATGGTGCCAATAAGTCGACCAAATACCATTAAGTGATTAACTGCCTCAACGTGACTGGCACGATTCCTATAGCAAACCCTATAAAATAGTAAACAGATGCCACAATCGGAATCCTTCTGTAGAATATCTAATGACAAAGTTTCATCCTTGTACTGGTCACGACATCACTGCGACCACGCTCGAGAGACCAAGGAAGAATCCTGGTAGACCATCAGCATAAAAAAGACGAAGCTCTTGGCGTTGATCAATCCCTGAGGGATGCGTCATGCATTCGACTTCATTAAGTATCGTTTGAGGTGATTGAATTCATATCTGGCCTTTACGCTGACTCGCGGTCGGTGGCCTACCGATGAATCGAACCAGTGCTGCTATCCTCTCAGACAAGTTTGGTACCAATTTGCCGACCCTGGAGGGATGGAAGGCTTGGTGGGCCATGGGCGCGGGGATCGATTCCACGTGTGTAGTGCAGGGTGCCTCCGACAAATGCGCCACACGTGTTCACCAACAACATATTAGTTCATAACTTAAACAACACAGTATACAATATGCTTACAATATAATTGACCTCATATGAGGCATACAGTGAAGAATATATTAGGGAACCGAGTGATCATTTTGTGTCCGCATAAAAGAACACCTAGATGGGAAAGTAAAAATTCGTCAAAGCACTCCTCTGAGTACACATAGGGCACAAAAGCACGATCGTGATGATTTTGAAGTGATTGGCCCGATCCTGGAACAGGAATCAAAAACGTCAATGCACAAGACTCTTGAGGCGTTCTGTATAGGTTTCAAAAGTCGAAAGATGAACCATAAAGACGAATGCCTCACTATCACACGTGATCTGACACCTCATTTCAAATTGATTTTCTGACCTGGATGGGTTCCTGTCGTCATCCCACGCGAAGAAAACAGGGGTGATCTGTGCAACAAAACGGTGAGTAGTTTTTAAACAAACAGCGTTATATGTCAGATTTTCACCAATACTATAGATTCTTCTCCGAATTACAAGGCCATTGTTACATAAAATACGTCCAAGATCTCAACACAGCGAAGTTGCCGAGACGTAGCCTATCGAAGGAACACGACGACAATGTATACCAACCTCGCATCACTTCAACAAGGGCAGTCCTTAGGAATGTGTATAAATACATTTGTTAGTTTAAAAGTGTTTTCTGAGCTGCAAAATTGTGTCAAGACGGTCGTTTGGAATTTCCAGACAGTTCACCCATATGAAGCCTTAATGAATCTTAATAAATACCCGCGTGTTGTATTTGCATTTAGCCCGAAGGATAAAGCATTCCATCTTAATCAATCACTCATGATTACGCCATGCATTCGACTTCACTAAGCATCGTTAGAGGTGATTGAGTGGATACTTGTCTTATCTCGTGACTTGCTGGGGCTTGTAATGTATGAAGTCAGTGTTTTATCCTCCTGGCCAAACCTAGCTCCAATTTTTCGACCCTAGAAAGATAGAGATCTTGGTTTGTCCATGCAAGGGACCAAACCAAACAGTACATATGCAGTGCAGAAAACTTCTAGCGATTTCGGTATACGTTCCCTCAGATCTACCATAAATGCAATGATTTCACTAATAAAATTTTACGTAAAAATCGGAGCCATTTAAACACAAAAACCTACGGATAAATGCTATAGAACAAGAAGAAGCTAAAAAAGAATAAAAATCTCGGTGTTGACCAATCCCTGAGGGATGCGCCACGCATTCGACTTCATTAAACATCGCTTGGAGGTGATTGAATGACGCTTGGAGGTGATTGAATGACGCTTGGAGGTGATTGGAATATCTAACCTTCACAATGACTCGCTGTGGCCCGCCGATGTATCGAGTCAGTGCTGCTACCCTCCCGGACACGTTTGGCACTAATTTGCCGACCTCGGAGGAAAGAGGACTTGGTGGCTCAGTGGTGAAGGAACCGATGCCACATGTGTGTTGCAGGACGCCTCCGACCACAGCGCTACACGCGCCAGATCAAGTAGAAATTAATGAATGAAATTTATTATTTGCTCTGGCTAGAAGATTGTCGTCCACTGCTGTCCTACACAATGAATCAAAATGGAATTATTTTTAAAACATGTTCCTTTAGAGCGTTTTTAAAAAAACCGTTTAACTTATAACCAATTCTCCCTTACAAATAGTGCTGCGCGCCAGCAAGTCCCTTGGTTATGAAGCGATTTCACTCCCAACGACACCGTTGCTTTCGAGTTGAGTCAGCCGGCAGAAGAGATTCCACTTCGCCTCTCATACCTCCATCAACGCTACCAACGGCTGAATCAATTTCGGTGAATCATCTGTGCTATTTACTGCATTCCGCATGTTTGAGGAACAACGAAAACAATGTTTACCACATGGTTTCCATAAGTTTAATTCTGTTCAACAAAATCATACCTGCAGGTGGCAGCTCGAATGTTTTTGCTATGACATAGGTCCATCCATTCCCTGCTGCGACTCGGAATCGGAATGAATTTTGAAGTATTCTGTACTTGCTTACATCACCGTGAAAGATCGGAGGTTATTGGCTAACATGTTTCCAGTTTAGAGCATTACTTCTTAAATTTTTATCTCTACACGAACTTGACGCATTACCAGTGATGTGATTTCATAAAGGGCACGTGTGGTACGGTGGTTAAGGTGTCATCAATACTAACGCGATTTTTAGTTCAATCTGGCCACCCACAGCTCACTAAGCCTTCCATTTTTCCAATATTGGTAAACTGATACGAGCATTGTCTGAAAGGATAGCAGTACTGACTTGATGCATTAATAGGTTACCGTAAGTCATTATAAAGGCCAGATATTTACTCAACCGCCTCTAAAGGTACTCGACATAAGACGAATACGTGACGCATCCCTTAGCGACTGATAAGCGCCAGAAGTTTCATCTTTTTATCCTCTATGGTTCCATAAACCATTGTTTTTAAGTCTACCACTATGGGACATAATAAATCCAAAACCTTAGTGAATACCACAACCTTAGATCAAATTAAGCTATGAGGTTTGAAACTCAACAGCAATCTCTGTAGAAAACGTTCTCCACAAAATAACAAATGTTTTCTTTCAATCCTCAATCAAATTTACATACATTTTGTGTACAAGTGATCTCTTTGCTATCTGATGAACTTTCTGTAGAAGCTATTGTGTCACTTTCATGTGAACTTTCTTTACAAGCTGTTCCTTGGCTACCTGATTGAGTTCCATGTTGACGAAGCTTTTTGCATGCCATCTTATCCAATGTATTTCTCCGCACGAACCATGTCATGTTTTGAAGCATCTCCCCTAAACTGCACTAACTTAGAAGCTTTCTAGAATTCCCCTTTGGACATTATCACTGGTTTCCTTTACAAGCAATCCACCAATCATGGAAGGTATATAAGCAAAACCATCGTTAGAAATTCTTCAGTTCACGTAGATAAGACTCTTCCAATTTCCATATTCTTCTTGTCTTTTCATTTCATGTGGTAGAATCCGAGCACCGGGCTCTCCATTAACACAAGAAATCATAACACCAGTTGTATGCCTTTCCGCTGCAAACAGCGATATTTCATCTATTCCTCATTCCTTGCTACAGTTGTCCGCCATATTAGCTTTCCAGTCTGGTATATAAGCTACTATCACTAAAAACATTTGGTCTTATCTCCTCCCTCGCCAAAACCTCCTCCTCAGTCTTCCTGCTTGTGTTCTGCACTAAAGTTCTTTCTCATATTACATAACGAGTCTTTTGCAGAAACTATTGTCTCGTTTTCAATGTAATTTCTTGCCTATTGGTTTATCTTTGTTTGTCGATTCCGTTGTCATCTTGGCGCTTCTATTGTTTACATTTCTTGAAATCGTTATATCGCTATTACTGCATTATTATTGTTATAGACGGTGTAATTACCTAAGTTTGAGGTCTGCTCTGTAACAACAACAAAATGTCCTTTGTGATGAATCCACACGAAGTCCGGCATTCTATGTCGTACTGGTGACTATTCGTTATTGACAATTGAGTCCAATTAGCGCATTTTATGGAGCTATTCACTAGATTTCTGCCCCATTGATCGTCACTATATTTAGGGTGCGTTGGCCGCCACTATAATGCGGTTCATAAACTCAAGTAAGACGTAGGATTATATCTGAGGCCTTCCCAGTTCATGGATTATTCCAATGCACTGTTAGCTGGTGCGAAACAAGCCTGCATTAAGTCGTTCATACTTTTCGGGTCTGATTTGGATATCCTAAAGAAATTATGCATCCGTTATTTTGGTTACGATAAAAAGATGGGGACAAAGAAATGGAGCCGTAGCAAATACGCTCAACGAAACGTTGTCAATATTAAGTTGGATGTGGAAGGTTTGCAATAACTATAAGATTAGTAATGCTATAATTTCCTAACATTTATTAATGATAATAGAAAGTAAAGAGATATGGAAAGCATCAACTCGATCCCAGGTGTTGTGCAGTTGCTCAGAATTAGATTTTCGCCCAGTGGTACGGTTTGTGGAATGCGAAGCCGTTTACGAGACAATCCATTTCAACCGAATGCACCCGAAAAGTCTAACGAAAAGCCATAAACTTCACCTTCTGTACCGTTTTAAAGAGACTGAAACTAAAAAATGTCACAGGTTAACACCTGTGACACTCTTTCTGGGAGATCACCCTCTAACTTTTATGTTTAAGTAAAAATCAGTATGTAAAAAATTACATTAAACCATTACATTAATTACAACCTAAACTTCATAAGACTTAATAGGCTCAGTCCTTCAAAAACTTCTTGGTTTGCTAAGAATTTCAGTGGAAATTGGAAGATTCCCTCGGTTTTGTACTACACCACAATTTCAGAAGTCCAGCTATTCATGCTGGTCGATAGAAGTGCGCGGTTCACCGTGCGTTAACTAAACATAACTTTTACAATGTTAACACTTTTTATTTACTGTCTACTATTACTCTTCATGCCATAGCATATGAAATACAACCACTGTGATGTTGAAATGTTTGCAAAATTTGGACCCCAGGCAAGATCGAACGGCGATTACTCTTTCTGGGGGATCACCCTCTGACTTTTATGTTTAAGTAAAAATCAGTATGTAAAAAAATACTCACCGTTAATTTCCTCCGAAATTGAAAATATCTCATCACACGGCTTCGATTGTTCTAAAGTGTCACAAAATCAGACACCAGTTTAGTAACAATCAAAAACGCGTGACGGTAGAACTGAGAAACTGGATGTGAAGACTCCTATGTACTGAAGCACAACAGCAACAGGGGCGAATCGTCTTGAGGGAAGGAGACCATTCAAAGACGAAGCAAATGTCGCCTAAGCCATTCGAAGGACATCTGTTTTAAAGGGTGGCTCTACACCCTAATGCATACCACATGCACCAACATTACGATGAGGCCAATCCCAGCGATAAACCCTGAATTGCTGCCAATCGTCGTCATCCACCTCGGCCTAACGTAGAAAGTCTCTTTCAAGGATCATTGTTGTCGAGTGATAATCCTGTGAACCAATCCAGCTACTACTTTTACGATCAACTGTAACATCACCAATTGATGTAATAAAAAATTAAAAAGTGGCTTCCCAGATCAATCGCGTTGACGGTTGATTGCTGATGGCACTGGAAGAAAGAAAACTAGCTAAGAGACGCGCAGAGCAAGGGTCTCTGTGGCGCGGTGTGTAAGACGCGAGCCCACCTGGAAGGGAAATCGTGGTTCTACCTGCCCCTGGGTCGAAGTTTTGCGATTACCTCAGCATCATTGCAATTAAAAAGTAGTTTTAAATGTTCAATGTCATTGTTTTCCCGATCAGATCTTCAAAATGCCTAATTGACGAAACGAACTGAACAACATGAAATTGGTTTTCGTCCAATTCATGAAATATCGTAGAAGTCCTGAATAAAGAACTTTCATATTCTTTTCAACAATAAAATGGCATGAAAACATAGAAAGGAAGTACGCAGAGCAAGGCAAATCGAGGCTATCACCACACAGGAATCGCAACCAGGACGTAGAACAACCGTTACCAGCAAAATTATCGTCAATAAATAAATACTAAGGAGAAGAAAAAACGCTTCAAATACAACAGTAATATCGTACAATTCATACAGTTACGAGAGGTTGCAAATTATGTATGAATAGTTCGTGCTAAATCCTCAGCACCTACCTGTCCTACAGATTGAAACTATCTATAACTAATGTTAAAGCAAGTCATTTCAAACCAAGAACGAAGAAGGTTAAAAATCTAATGGTTATGAGCTGAACTACTGAGCAATTCATGTTACTAAACGAAAGTCAAGCTGTAACAGATTTAAAACGAAGATATGACAGCAAAGAAGCTACGAGAGAAATGAGGAAATATTCAAGTGAAGTTAAATGCACTATATTCGCCTGCATTAAGCGGCATATGGTCAGTATACACGTTTTTGAATATAAGCATCGATCGTGTTACATGGATACGGAGTTCGGAAACTGAACACTTGTTTTCTTAACAACGTTAGAAGCTTCAATATTGAAAAAATGTAGAGAATTACATGGAATTGGGTCACAAATAACTGAGAAGTGGAGGAGTCCCTAGATCACTTTGATGACACAACCACAACATCATATGACATTAAAAAGTTGAGAAAAGTAGATCTTTCAGGGATGAAAGCGTTACCGGTCAATTGCTCGGCTCTGTTGCACCATATCCAGCAGGTATTACCACGATTCGCTGTAGAAAAATTTAAAGCGCGTTTGAAAAGTAAGTAACTAAAACCAGCGTCAGGTGAAAACGTGAGGCATGTTCCCAAACACTCGTTAAGAAACTTATGTTGAACTTCGCTACACGAAAAATAGATTTAAGTTTAGTCTATAATGTCGTCACTTTTTATTTACTGTTTTCTCCTTTTTTTAATAACAGGATATTATGTGAAATATAACCATAACGATGCTAGGATGCTTGCGAAACTCTGGATCGCTGGTGTCTGCGGTGGGGCCGAACATGCTATTATCCTTTCCGGGTGCTAACGCGTTCACCATCACACCATCGGAGTCCTTTGTTTCGTATGATATGACATATAGCTCAATAACACAACTGAGAGAAAGGCCAAACGATGGACGCACGTGTTGTGCTGTTGAAGGCGTTAGTCCCGGAAAAGCTAACAGCGTGTTCAGCCTTCACCGCAGACAGCAGCGGCTCGAAGCTTTGCAAATATCTCAGCACCATTACGGCTTAGGCTATCATTACAATACCGAATAATATTTGAATTTGAAACTTTCAACTAAAATAAGAAACGTTTCACAGAAACTCCTGCAAAAATCGCATAAACAAATCGAACTGGATGAAACTCGAGACGAACCACAAAGTACGTTAACATGGAGAATCATGCAAAATGCATAGGTAAGACTAGTAAAAAGAATGAAAGATTCACTAAAAACTCGTTTAAGCAAACTTTTAGTAGCATGATATGGCAGAAGTACCTATAGTTCAGTAACTCCGCTGTATAGATGCGTCATTAATAAACTTACCCGTGGAGAAGTTTCGGCAGCTGAGTCATGTGCTGAAGAAGGCATCGGTATTGGTGATGCTTTAGGACTACCAGCGGGTTGTGAAGTGATCACCGTCGCACCATCAGCAGATCGGGTCGCCGAATTAGCTTCGGCCACTTCGATGTCATCAATATTCGGTGGCTCATAGCTCTGATATAAATTCAGCTCATTAATTCCCTCGTATTGCAATGATAAGTAGCTTGCAGCACGGTTAATTTCGAAGTTCGTAATTTATGAGAGCGAAAGAAGGTATTAAGAAGAAGTATAATTTTGTCAAAGGAAAACCAGTATAAAGGTTAACGAGCTTTCACTTGAATTAAAACGCTGAACAGATCTTATTTGAAGCAATCTTGATATTTATCCATTCCCACCTACTATTTCTTCCACCCCAATGAGTTTAGGTAAGTTATAAGAGCAAACGAAATCCATCGATTACTGTGAGTTTGTGTATGTGAAAAAACTAAGAAAGGATAAAACTCTTAGCGTTGATCAGTTCTTGAGGAATGCGCTATGCATGCACCATTCATTAAACGTCGTTGGAGGCTATTTAATGCACACCTGGCCTTTACAATGAATCACGGTGGCTGCCAATGTATCGAGAGAGTGCTGCTATCCTTCCAGACAAGACCCCGGAGGGATGGAAGGCTGTGTGAGCCTTGAGCGCGGTGATCGATCGTATGTATGTTGAAGGGCGCCTTCGACCACTGCGCTACACGTGTCCTTTTCCTAAGCAAGCGGTGAGGAGAAACGAACCCTTCGATTACGGCATTCATTAATTTCCCGCCATCTAAAGTACTGACAGTATCCATAATGAAGTACAGCAGCAAAATTCCCTTTTTACACCCAGATTACTTCGATACAAGCTGCACGAAAAAAAAAGTCTGAACTAAGAAACTTCTGGACCACTGGGTGCAAAATCCCACATAACAACAAATTTGAGAAGTTTTTGAATATCAAACATAGTTTTGCTCAACCATGCCAACTTGCTACACTTCCAAAAGATAAAATGAAAAAAAAAAGAAACCAAGAGGTTTCCTTGTACAATTTGCTGTACACTTAAGCCAACCATTCCTTTTCATACAAACACAAGAAAGCGGCACATTTCACAGCATATTACTTACTTGGAGACTTGGACGGCCCATCTCCACTGGTTATGCGGGCGCCAGCATGATTTCCATTTTTTTAAGTTTTGCTGGTTTGACCATTATGGTTCCCTGGAGACCCGAGGTCAACCTAGCCAAAGTCTGCCTTACGTCGGCACCACGACAGGCAGTCGCCGCTCCTGTGGATCAGCGGGAGACTTGCAACCATGCGACTATTTTGATATGCGGACGGTGGAAAACCTTCTGTTAGTTTACTATTAGCTGGGCTTCCTTATAAAAAAGCCGGACTCCTTCTCAGCTTGAGAGACCCTGCCGACGGGATGAATCCCCCGCTGTACATCGCAGCACGACACCCAGGAACACCTCCCAGCTACGATGAGGGGGTAAACCGTTGGGGATTCATAGTATATTATATTTAAGATATATACCCCTGTTCTTGTGAGTGGAACATGCGTCAAATACAACGTTGTTATTTGCTACGGTTGTATTCCTATAAGCGTTTTCATGTCTGGCAAATGGCAATAGCATTGTCCATAGCAAATCTACTGTGCCAATATTACTTAGGTTCAACACTGAAGCCAATTCACATTGAGTTAAAAAGGAAATATTTGATCATACATTACCACTACTTTAAGTTATTTTATGTTGCTTTTGTTACTAACTGGAGAAACGACAAATTACAATTCTCCTACTTTGAATTATTTTAAGCGAGTAGTCGGAAACAACGCAAAGAGATGCCGGTAGATGTTGCCATTTTTGGCAACATATCTGAGACCTTTATTTTATAACAGAAAAAAAATACGCCAAGCTAGGACGAATTAACTTGAATTATGGTAAAAGAGACAGCAACTTCAGCACGGAGTAACTTCTAAGAAATTCATTTGTAAAATAATGAAAATATGGCTAATTTTGCAAAGTCACCTCATCCTCTTTCGGCACATACTTTCCACAACAGAAATTGCAGCAACATTTGCAACAGAAGAAGCAGCCACAGCAACAGCAGAAGAATCCACACGTAAGCAACCCGAATCCGAAGAATACCCACTGAAAAAACATAGTGAAAAGATATCTTCCATTACGAAAATCGATAATCTCTAGAATAATTCCCTATAGCACTCTTTCAAAAATACACACTTAAAGGTTGCCAAGACAAACACAAAATTAGCCGCTCATATCAATTTACGATTTCCTAACTTAACCAGATAATTTCCCGAATGTGAACATTAACTTAACAATGAGTTATACGAGACCGTCAAATATAGATATCACCGCTTTCTTATGCAGGACTGTCATCAAACAGCTAGCAAAGGATATAAGCCTTGAATTAGTTGAGAACTACGAAAAACATTTCAATATATTAAAAGACAAAACGTGCTAAAAATCTCTTCCAGTTCCCCAAAGCGTTGATAGAAAGCGTTGATACGAAAAATTAAAACATTAGCGTCCATGAAGAAAACTAAGGAATGATTCGAAGGAAATGAATATAATGAAAAGCTAGCCTTGAACCATGGTTTCAGCATCCATTGCAACACTTTTTCATCTTCCCCGAACTGTTCCATTAACTTCAGGCCAGTATCACCCATTTCATCATAAACCTAGAAATCATTTCTATTCGGACTAACAGGGCTTCGGTTACATCGAAAACTACAGGAAAAATAAAGTTTAAAAGAAGAAGTAAAACTGACTTTCCGTTTATTCGGATTAGACAGAACGCCATGTGCATAGTTGATCTCCTTGAACTGAAAACGAGTAATGGTTTCTTCATTTAACGCTAACTTTCTACTTGTTGGCTAGGCTATTACAATTCTTCACGGCAGGGTGTTGTGTGAAATACAATCACAATGATGCTGAGATATTTGCAAAACTCCGGACCGCAGGTATTCGCGGTGTGGATCGAACACGTTAATACCCTTTCCGGGAGTTGACCTGGTTCACCACCACACCGTGCGGGTCCATCGTTTCGCTTGTCTCTCAGAAACGTTTCTATCTAGCAGATTCCTTTCTTTGCTATAAATGACATAGTAAAATAAAAAGTAGCGTAACCATTTCCCAGGATAACCGTAAAGTTTTAATCTACAAGTTTTCTTTAAACAAGGTCTGGTGTAAGACATTAAGAATGCATATTGGAATGAAAAGAAGCACTCCGTTTCAAAAAAGAACAATAAATCTCTTTAGAAGTTATACTTCATAATACATGAACTTTCCTGTATAAACTGGATTACACAATAAACCTTGCCTTTCTTCCATCGCTTTTTTTTTACAAAAGACTATCAATTATTAGGACAAAAATGGAAAGCAAATCTACTCGTTTTGGATTGATACAACCAGTTATACCCTTTCATCTAATCCTGCTCTTGAAAAAAAATTTACCACTTCGGTCTTTTCTGGATCGCCATCCAGGTTTTTGTCAGGATGGTACTTGAGTGCCAGCTTCCTGTACGCACGTTTGATTTCCTCTTCAGTTGCTTTCTTGTCGACGCCTAGCACAGAATAGAGATGTGTCCCCTTCGTGCTGCAATATTACCACAGATAGCTTTTCAGCACAAAATATTAACATAAGCTCAAAATAACTTTATCCACGCCCATGAGTCCCTTGAAAAAAGATTGGAGTACTCACTCGTAAATAGTTGTCGAATGCACTATTACTGAGTAATGAAGAAAAGCAGAACGTACAACAGGATCTGTTGGGAAAAATTTGAATAATTTACTTAAAGTATGGAGCCACTCGTGGTTACAAGAGGGTTTTCTCTGTCGACAGAGAACGTTAACACCTTTTTCTACTTTTCCAACCGATTGTTTGCAATTTTATTACCTAGTTCAATAAAAACCCCGACTGTGAGAAGAGTAAATGTCGTCAGTTTCACCACCAACGTAGCACTGGACTGAGTGAAAAACAAAGCAGGTATACAATATATTTCCTATAGCGGACCCACAAGAGCCCTGAAGATGTGGATAAGTTGCTCAGGACATGTCATTTTACTTTTTTGGGTCCAGATTACGTTTCAATACCTAGATGCTTCCGAAGACAAACATTTAGTGACTCACTTAAATTATCGATTTTATGAATAATGCTAAATATTAAGGTTTGCACTATTCACTATCCAAAGAAATTTGTATGCCTGTGAGGAACGCCGAAGGATAGAAAACAAAGGATAAAGCTCTTGGCGTAGATCAGTCTTTGAGGAATGCACCATGCATTCGACTTCAATAAGTATCGTTGGAGGTGATTAAATGCATATCTGGCCTTTACAATGATTGACAATGGCGATGACAATGGCGTACTGATGTATCGATTCAGTGCTGCTATTTTCACGGATAAGTCTGGTACCAATTTGCCGACCCCGGAGGGATGGAGGGATTGGTTGACTTGCGGCGCAGGGATCGATCCCATGTGTGTTGCAGGGCGCTTCCGACCATTGCGCTACAAGCGTCCTTAAGAAATATCAAACTTCGGATAGAGCACTATGAGAAATATTGAGAGCTATATAAGATCCAGTCAAATTTCATAGACTTATCTGAATCGAATTCATGTAATGGGCTGGAAGGACTGCCTCGCTCTTTGCAAGAGTACAAAGAAGAAATTTGCCCCAACTATTTGCAATCAGATTTGATAGCTGCAACAGCGATATGGATTTCTATAGGTTCACTTTAAATCCATCAGAATTTATGGACGCAATAAACTATACTACGATCATGGTCCTGTTCCCCTTCGAATACATGTAAGAACTTACCTAGCGAATCTGTGAGTTAACATTTTCTGGCTCTAAATCTTTGCACTGGATGGAAGAAGAAGATCTCCACAAAGCACCTTCTTGCAAGAAATTCATGTTAACTTATTACTAACAAAATGTCATTGCCGTTAAAAATGTAATATCCTCTTAAATGTTATGCAAAACAGACATGAGTTCTTCTTTACTGGAAAGTAATCTCCTTCAAATGGCTAATTTCGATCGACTCCTCTTAGAACTGTGAAAACTAAAGGACACACATTTTAGCCTATTATGGAAAAAAGAATTAAAAAGATATAAAGGGACTGATGGAATGTTCAACGAACTCGTGTCCAAGACCATGCGAGTGACGAGCGTGTTGCTGCGAACCAGCTCGTCCTTCCTCGGCCGCGCGTTCTGGAGACGACATGTCTGGAATCGGTCGCTGGCTAGAAGTCAATGGCTCGTTGTCATCAGACATATCTGCGGAAACTCTAGCCATGCAATGGAACTGCCCAAACGCTCAAAAACAGATGCTAAATAAGCAGAGGAAAAGATCCATGAGAAAGAACGTAGCCGTAACTAATGAAGGAAGATGGAGCAAAGACTGCGAGACAGTGAAACAACCAAAGATTTGAATGCCAGTGCTTATCCATCTGGACACATAGTAAAGCTGACTTGGCAAACAAGCCGAAGAATTAGAAACAGATAATATTGTCAGACAACACATGTTCCCACCCGTGTTCGCTCTGAACAACTTAAAGTAGGGTGTGTTAGGAAATATTGATCAATCCTTAGAGTTGATCAATCCCTGAGGGATGCGCCATGCATCCGACTTCATTAAGCATCGTTGGAGGTGACTGAATGCATATTTGGCCTTTACAATGACTCATGGTGGCCTACTGATGCATCGAACCAGTGCTGCTATCCTCCCAGAGGGGTATGGTAGCAATTTGCCGACTCCATAAGGAAGGAAGGCACGGTGAGCCCGTGGCGCGTGGATCGTTCACATATGTACTGCAGGGCGCCTCCGACCACTGCGCCATGGAGTTAGTAAGGAATAAAACTACCTGCTAACAAAACATAAAAATCAACCAAATAGATCGGGTAATAAACAAACGATTAGGGATGATATGTCCGTTCTCGTTATGCGCCAATCAATACAACGAATAGAATACGAAAAGACTACTTAAAAAGTGAAGGAAGTTCTTAGCATCACATCAGTACAAAACAGGGATTTCTAACAGACTATTCAAAAAGTGGCTACGAAACCTCGACGAGAACTTTGAAACCACTTGGAAGAATGAATAGTTCGAAGTACTGCTGTAGTACTACGAGCCCATTCCAATAAAAAAAACACTGCTGAAACTTCCAGAGCATTACAGGATGTAACAAATCGATAAAACGAATTGGACTGTACACCAGAAGATTCGTCATAATCGCCTTCGACTGTGAAAACGAAACCCGAGAACCGGAAATATTGTGTGATAGTGCGTTCGGCTTAGGCGCAAAACTACAGAAAGTAAATTCGTGGCCGTGGCTGACTTGGCCTTGGAGTAAATTCTAACCGAGTTCGAAGACTTTCGTAGATTGCAGCTGTTTGTTATCATCCTGATGAATCATGGTCACTATATGATGACAACTTTAATGCAGGAAATAGCTGTGGACTAAAACCTGGTCTGTTAAGTAGTAATACAAGGATAAAGCACTGATCAATCCCTAACGGGCATGTCATGCATTATATCTGGGCTCTACAATGACGCGCGGTGGCCTACCGATGTATCGAGCTAGTGCTGCTATCCTCCCAGACAATCTGGTACCAATTTGCCGACCCCGGAGGGATGGAGAGTTTGGTGGGCCTAAGGCGCGGAGATCGATCCTAGGTGTATTCCAGGGAGCCTTCAAGCGCTACGCTACACGAGCCCCTCTTGGTCTATTAAGGCAGATTTTGTTCACAATTATGTTAAGCTTATAAATGAAAGTATTACTATATGGGAAGTACTGACGTCTTACCAGAAAGTAACTGCATTCGAAATCTCGAGCGATGACACTTATGCAGTGCATCTATAGCGCTTCTAAAGGTCACTTACTATGCTGAAAACGACAATTTCTACCCGTGTTGGAAGCATTAGGAGTGATTGTAGCGCAGTGGTCGCAGGCGCCCTGCAGCACACACGTGGAATCGATTCCCGCGCCCATGGCCCACCAAGCCTTCCATCCCTCCGGGGCCGTCAAATTGGTATGGGGAGGGTAGCGGCACTGGTTCTTTGCATTGGAAGGTCACCGCGATTCATGGTAAAGGCCAAATATGCATTCAATCACCTCCAAACGATGCTTAATAAAGCCGAATGCATGGCTGATCCCTTAGGGATTGATCAACGCCACGAGCATTACCCTTTATCCTTTAGGAAGCAGTAGATTACGATCTTCTATGATTTCAATATCCGACGATCTATAGATTACAAGTACGATGAACTATCAACAACTACACAAATAACCTATTTATTCCCAGGTATTTTGTTCTTTTCTTAACACATTCTGCCGACGGTTTATCACGTCATCGTGGCTGGAAGGTGTCCGATTGCGACCTATGGCGGGGCTTCAATCGGCGAATTAGACGACGGGATTCTTGTCACTCGTGGAATGAAATTTCAGCTACAAAATTTCGGAAGCGTTGCCTCTGTCGTACACCCATGTGCTTCCCATCCAGTACGCAATCTCATGCGAAATGCTATCAGGGCGCAGGACTAATTTTACTCATCATTTTCCACGTCAAAAGAAAGTGAGTGTAGGCTTGTTGGATGCACGCTACAAGCTATTCACAACGATTGTCCATTTGCGCTTATCAAAGACCTTTATGAGGAAAAGCCAGTTGAGCAAGCAGATGGGGATCCGATGGGGATTCTGCTGGGTAGACCGTATTACAAACCGTATCACAGCTCATGAAAGTTTCTCGGAAGTAGCATCTGCGTCTTGTCGTAACATTGACCGACTACGAAAAAGCGTTTAGCATTGTCGAACCAAACGCATTCCTGTCAGCGCTCGTCGACCAAAGAATGGTCCCGTACTACATAAGAGCTTTATCTGACTGTTAACACAGCTGCACTACGAAAATATAGCTTTTCATCAACCTCTTGCCGTATTCATAGAAAAAAGGGTTTAACAAGGCGACACAATATAGCCAAAGCTACCTTGCCCCCGCAGTGGATGCTGTATTCGCTTGATTGAGTTGGCAAAGTTATGCGTATTGATGGGAAATTAATATAAAATCTTTATTTCGCTAGCTACATCGTCGTCTTTTAAAGAAGGACCTCACAAAGAAGCCACCGATCAACTGGCTGACAAAAACTGCTCCTACCTTTTCAACTCAGCGATCCTCATAGCGCTATTGTGCATCAGAGACATGGGTTGATACGCAGCGGAAACGTGGGCTGATGCTTCATCGTCGTTGAGAATCTACGCGCCACCCACAGAGCAGTTGCACGACGTAATCGCACTGGCCGAGACGAGACGACGCTATTCAATGCCGTTTATGACTCCGGAGAAGAACTGTTCCTCAGAACACGCCGGCAGTAGAGGAGTCAGCGACGTCGGCGTTCCAGTCAACACGAGTTTGTTCATGAAGATCGATTCGTTCGAATAACTTACAACCCGAATTGGACGTTAACGATTAAGAATATGTGGATCAATACGGCCTTTGACAACCTTCGTCGTTTACGCCCCAACATCAAACTATGACGAAGAAGTTGAAGCGTTATAAATGGTCTTGGAGAAGTTCTTCAGAGAAGACCGTGCATTCTTCAAGGTCATCATTGGAGATTTTAACGCTAAGATTGGACCAAGAGCAAAGTTTGAAGAACGTCACATTGGGACCCACGGATTAGAATGGAATGCACAGGATGAGCGGCTTTCTGAGTTTATCATCATGACCAAGACCATCTATGGTAACTGGCAATTCCAGAAACCCCATCTTCAATACTGGACGTGGGAATCTCCCAAAAGAGAGTACCATAACGAAATGTACCACATCATAGTAAATAGAAGGTTTTGCCTAACCGATGTCGCTGTTGTTCCAAAATTCTACACGGGATCAGACCGTTGCCTCCTCAACCTTGCAAGGTTTTTTTTCTCGCGCAACGACGAAGAAGCTGCTAAATTCAAAAACCGAAGTCCCAGAACCACAACAGACTGGGACTTATTCAATTCGCTAGTCGGCCGTTTGGAAGATGGCGTTGTCGATAACATCATCGACGAATACGATCGACTCATTGAACATCTTCATGTTAGCGATATGAAAGCTCAGAGTTCAGAGAAGTCAAAAAGAGACGTCGGTCTCCAGAAACACTCGAGCTGATACGCCAGCGTAAAATCGCACGAGCTGCAGGCAACCGCGAACTAACGTCCGAACTTGCAAAACAATGCATACAGGCGATAAAAGAAGATCTTAAAGAGAGGAGAGCAGCAGTAATGGTCGAAGCTGCAGAGGCTGTGAAAGGCATTCCCAAAGCCCACCGATGCTTCGCCAATTACAAGATAAAGATTATCGCACTCCGACGCCCAGACGGAACAGTTACAGCGTACAGAAAGGCAATGGGGAAAATCATTCACGAATACCACTCAGATCTCTTCAATAGTCACGACCTTTTTCCTTCATATGAAATAAAGGAGGATGGTTATGTTGTACCCTCGGTTCTCCCTTCCAAAATCCGACATGCCATTCCGTCGGTAAAAAATCGAACAGCACCGGGTCCAGATAAAATAAGATATGAACACTTGAGTAACCTTCCGCCAGTCCCCGTAAACACACTGGCTCGGCTGTTTACACGTTACCTGTCTGAATGCAAGGTCCCTACTCAATTGAAGGCCAGCAAGATCGTGCTAATGTTCAAGAAGCGTGACCTCCACGATATCGGCAACTATCGCCCCATCTGCTTGCTGTATGTCCTCTACAAACTTCCCACTCGAATCATCCTAAACAGGACTGACAGAACACTGGACGAAGGACAGTCATGAGAGCACTCAGGGTTTCGAAAAGGATTTAGTACGATGGACCACATCCACACGGTAATAAGACTCAATGGAGTATTGAGAGAGTACAAATGACCGCTCTGCTTCACTTTCATCGATTTAAAGAAGGCCTTCGACTCAACTGATATAGAAACAGCATAGAAATCCTTGATAGCCTGAGAGTCGCTACTTAGTATATAAAGATTATTAGGGAACTGTACTGAAATTTCGCAACCGCAATATCATCGTTCTTCAAAGATATCAACATTGAAGTCAAAAGAAGATAGGGAAGGCGATACCATCTCTTTAAAATTATTTACCGCCACCCTACAGAACGTCATGCGAACATTGGAATGGGATAATATGGTAGTGGAAATCGATGGTCAATGATTACGCTATCTTCCCTTTGCTGATGAAATCATCCTTATAACACGAAACATTAGCCAAGCGGAACGAATGCTTGCCGACTTCGATAAAGCCTGTGGAAGGATTGGTTTTCGACTAAGTCTCACAGAAACGATGTTCATAAGGAACGGCTTGGCTACGTATGCCCTATTCATGCTCAACGGAACGAATATCTCCGAATGCTCCAGTTATGTCTATCTGGGTCGGGAAATCAACATGATGAACGACTTAGCTCCAGAGTTAAGTAGACGGAAACGAGCGGCTTGGGGGCTTTCAAAAGCATCGAGGATGTAGAGCACAAAGAACACCCGACTCCGTGCCTACCTTTTCAACTCAACGGTACTTCCCGCCTTAACGCATGCCTCAGAAACCTGGTAGCTCTGCGTAAGCAATGCGAAAGATCACTCAGCGTTATTGAACGTAGAGTCGAGAGGACGGTGCTAGATTCTGTGCCAACCAAGTAAGGAAAAGAGATCCAAAGCTCCGACTTGCGTCAACCATCAAAAATTAAAGATGCCGTTCTGTACACCGTAAGTTGGGCCGGATACGCAATGCGTATGAACAACAACCGATGGACAAGAGCGGTTAGTGACTGGATTTAACGGGGTGTCGAGCGCACTGCAGGAAGGCCACCGACCCGATGGTCAGAGTTCTTCACGTAAAGCCTAGAAGAAAGATATGATGCTCAACGAGTCCCTAGAGTGAGCAGAACCCACTGGGCCACTGTTTCATGCGACAGGGAACAATGAATATTACTGCAGCCCTCTTTACTCGACGATGTACACGACTACAGGTGATACAGGTGACAACGACGTAAAATCTTTTGCAATATATGCCAAGCAGTTGAGAACTAGATGCAGCCAACGCGACAGAAATTTTTTTAGACGGTTTAAAGAATCAACACAGGGAGAATACTTAATTACGCAATACTTGAACGGCATGTCATCACTGGTTGTGCAGGCTCCAGCATAACCACCATTTTTCGGAGATTTGCTGGCCAAACCATTGTGGTTCCCTGGAATCTCGAGGTCAGTCTGCCCAAAGTCTGCCCGAGGTCTTCACCACCACAGACAGCCGCCGCCCTTGTGGATCAGAGGGAGATTTGCCACCATACGATTTTGATACCAGGACGGTGGTGGATCCTGGTATTGGTTTACGCTTAGCTAGACTCCCTGATGGAAACGCCTAACTCCTTTTCAGCTTGGGAGACCCTGCCGGGGGAACGAATCCCCTCGCTGTACATCGCAGTCCCACACCCAGGAACACCTCCCAGCCACGATGAGGCGGTAAACCGTTGGGAGGACAGGAAGAATAACCTTTGAAAATCTTACATCGTGAAATTGTATGTGAAGATTGTAAATTTCAAAGCCGGAAGAATCTTGGTAGTTCCAATCGTATACAAATTGTGGTTAAGAAGTGTGTGCTTGAAATGGTTAAGAGTCGTAATGATTACAAAGTGTATCAGAAGCATGAGATTCAAAAATGGAGTATTGTAAAGTGTTACAGAGTACCGCGTTTGAAACAAACAGTGAAAAGTTATGAGCATAGGAGCCGAGACTAATACTTGGAAAGACACGCAACGTAAATACACATCAATGAATGTGTACTGGACGCAGGCTTAGTACTTACGAGTACTATAAACGTGCATTTACACTTCTCCTACCTTTTACTATCTTATCGTGGTTAAGTAGTGTTCTATTCGCTTGTTTCAGTGTATAAGTTCAGTGGAGCTGCTAATAACAGCCACGGTATCCAAATCAAACAGGTAATCTTGGCCAGAAAAGGTTTTATTTAATAAACTATTAACTGTGGAATGAATCACTCCATGACAAACGCTTCTGGCAATATCAGTGCTGAATAAGCTACTGAATGGTTGTAACATATGTATTAAAAAATCTCTACGCGGCAAAATAAACAGCTGAAAAATAGATGAGTCATATATGACGCATGTCGACCAGTCTGCGCCAAGGTGCGTGAGTCATACGTGATTGATGTCTGCGGCAATGTTTTAGTTGAGCCTGACATCATTTCCATATTTTGAGTCAAAATAACCCCGAGAAAACCAATCATCACGAATCGAAAAACACGCGGAGCCATTTAGTTATATGGGAAAAACACGAATTAGCGATTATATGCGCTTCATAACTCGAAAGACCGACTTTCTATAAACCTCGCCATAGATAGTTGATATATTTATTTATATGATCTTATAAACTGATCTTCTTAAGCTGATGCGAGGTTAGTACAGGTCTTCGTTGTCGTTGTCGTTGTTTTTGATGTTCAATGGCCGACGTTTCGGCGACTTCGCCTTCCTCAGAACCGTGATGTTACGTGCGGTCCCGCAATGACAACGACAACGAAGACCTGTACCAACCTCGCTTCAGCTTGAGAAGATCAGTTTGTAAGATCATATAAATAAATATATGCGCTTAGCTTGCACATAGAACTAGCACTAGCTAAAAGCCTACCTTGATAGTTAACGATACAATGAAGGGCCTTAGAACATCAGTGCCGGTTTCTGGTAACTAGAGTGATGCGGTAACTATTTGCAACTAACTCGTATGAGAATTCATTTCGACTTAAAAGAAAACCTACTATTTTAGTCAGCTCAGACGGAGAAGCTTGCCAAAGGAAGCAGTACTGTTCATTTGGACTACCAGTGAAATGGAATAGACGTGTAGTCATTAGCACCGTGGAATGCTGTAATTCGAGTTGCCATCAGCGAGTAATCACCAGTTCAGCGTAGAACGCTTGACCTCCTACTAGTTTGCCACACGAGACCTCTCGTTTTTGCCACACAGCAACTCTCAAACTTGTGAATTAAGACAACAAGAATAAAACAATAACGATGTCCAATACCCAGAAGACACAGGCGCAATGTGGTAATGGGGTCAATAAGGAAGGGTAAGGAAATACGTATAAGGGTCCTTTGGAGTTAGAGAGTGCCTTTCGCAATATAGTGGTTATGCAACATGAGAAAGAAGTTTTTGTATAGAAAACATCTAATCTAAGAAAATTGAGGTGCAAGCGGTGGCGCCGAAGAAGCTGAAATCAAATGGATGCTAGTTGGAGCAACTCGCATAATAGACTAGAGAAGTAATATGAGAAACAACTGTAGAAAGGAATAAGGAATAACTGAGACATCCGTGATTGGAGTGAAAAATGCATAACATACAACTGACCTTAAGGTTCCTTACACTAAGGGAGAGCTCGACATTCGAATTCTACTGCTTAAAATAAGAAGAAAGATAAAACATAGAAAGTGTTAGTTCCCTACATAGGCGAACTAAGGAATGATTAGTGATGCTGTTGCTTCTATACCTCCTGTGATGGGTAGGGCGTTTGTTCATGAAGCTGGAGTGAGTGCTCAGAAAGAGCTTTTGAAAGCTTAATAGTGCAAATTGCTGTCTAAAAACTGGCTCAAAGCATGTCTCAGTAGTTGCAAGAACTTCCATTGGATAAAGGATGTGCCGTAAACTTCGTTTATGTAAAATGTCATCAGATAGCGATTGAATAGTTCACACAGAATGTTCATGGCAGCTTGATTGGGAATCAACAGACAACATTTGTTATCTTATCGAAAGTGTTGCCTACAAGGAGTTTTATAGCATTATACCTTCATAAGATTATAATTACGTATTAGTTGATATCGGGCATGCGATAGAAGGCAAAAGCAGGCGTAATCCCATGATTAGATAGCATCACCACCCACTTCCTTAAAGCTGGAATCAAAAAACTCTTCCTTCCAGCCACCCAGATGACACTTTACCTATAATAGAAAAAACTCCAGTTCAGTGGAGAGGTGTAGCACAATCAATCTACACAAGATTGGTAAGCAAAGGGATCTTTGTAACTATTACCTGACATTTTTGTTGCGTGCACTGTACAAACTCTCCACGAAGATCATTCTATCGAACTGATCAGGACTTTGTATGGTGCACAACTAGATGAACAAGCAGGACTTCGACAATGATCCTGCTCACCCACCTCCAAATCGTGTTAAAGTCCTTGAAGCCCATCGAAAATACCAGCTGATATTTCTCCTAACCTTCACGGAATACGAAAATACGCTTGCAAGCATCGAGATGAATGCACTCCCACCAGCACTCGTCGAGCACGGTTTGCCTACATATAAATTTTAGCCGACTTCTAAAATAAATTCACTGCCAAAGTCTCAAGAATAAAGCTTTTTTATCGAACTCTTACAACGTTCCAGAAGGAAAGGTGTTCCATGAGACAAAACCACTTCATCAAAGCTGTTCTCACCTCCGACTTGCAGGGAACAAATGAATCACTTGATCTGAATGAATACGATGTACTCCTCGACATAAAATTTCTGTGAAATCCTTGCTTTGCTGATGAAATCGTCACCTTTTCGAGGATTACGTCTGAAACAGATACAATGCTGAAGAAGCTAAGCCGAGCGGGAAGCGGTGGATTCTGCTGAACTAACAACTTGAAGACATGCTTTGTCTTCGAAGTAAGAAAAATTATCGAAACACTTGCCTCGAACACGTGATAGAGCAAAGTGTAGCTCTTCAAAGCTCTTCTAACAGCATTCTACTCCAGGATTTGGTGGGCCGACGTAGACATGATAGCTGTCAGTGAACATATTTCCAGAACACATCATTCTAGATGTTTCCATTGATTTACACCATCTCATTACATAAAGAAGAAACTCCCGAAACGGATTATCGATCTTTCAAATTACTGCATATAGGGAGGATTCTATATCTATTAGAATAAAATCATTATTATTATTAATTTATTATTATTATTATTAGTAATAATTATCAAATCACTATCTATAGGGGCGCCCGTGGCGCTGTGGTTGGGGGCGCCACTGCGACACACACGTGGATCCGACCCCCGCGCCCATGGGCCACCAGGCCCTCTATCCCTCCGTGTTCGGCAAATTGGTACCAGACTTGTCTGGGAGGATAGTAGCACTGGCTCAACACATCGGTAGGCCACCGCTAGTAAAAGCCACATATGTATTCAATCACCTCCAACGATACTTAATGAAATCGAATGCATGGCCCATCCCTCGGAGGTTGATCAACGCCGAGAGCTTTATCCTTTATCCTTTCATCTATACGAGAACGGACAGCGATAGCACAGTGGTAGTGACGTCCGTCATCACGAGTATGATGCTAGTTCAATTCCTTACCTGAAAAACAAGTCTTTCATAGCTCCGGAGTTAGGAAATTGCTACCGGACTTTTCTGGAAAAAAATTACCCTCGGCGATCCAATTGTGAACGCTACAGCTTGGCCATCTCAGGACTCCAGTGAGAATGGATTCAAACGACATTCTACGGCATTCGAGATGAAATTAAAATCCTCAAGTTGCAACCGAAGCCACACGTAGAAGTTGGAAGATTTTCGTGGACAGTGGATGAGAGGAAGTGAATTGAATGTGAGAAGTGCTGCGATCCACCGTGTCGACGTGAAGACGGGTCATACAAAATAAGACTAATGAAAAATTTTTTCTATTTTTTGAGAAAATAAAAGAATAAAAACTACTGTGTTATGTGATAAATAATTAACATTGCTTTAACTTTTCTTTAGTGCCTATTATTTTTCCCACGTTAGGGTTGTATGTGAAATGCAACCACAAGTATGCTGAGACTCCGAGTTTTGCTCATTCCTCGTTGTATATTGCCGAGGATTGTTTACTTGCAACTGCTGTGTACAGCATACCCTATATCTTCAGCGTATTCGCTATGGAGGCTCACTTGGCTTCGAATTTAAGGGTAACACCTAAAATGTTTGATTAGCGATGAAATAAGTGTAGCGATAAAGCGATTTTCAAGAAGGACAGATCTAGAGGAATCGGTAGCGATAATTGAAATACCACCGAATACTCTTCGTCGCTTAGTTCGTTAGTTCGTAACCGCCCATAGACCGTCTATGTGAAAGACAGAATTGCGTAATTTGCCCATATGGCAGGGACGGTGACTGCATGAGTTTAGGTACGATATACCTGATCTCTTGTAATAATTGCGGAGATGAATATATTGGCGAAACGAGCAGACCTTTATGTATCCGCATAAAAGAACAACTAGATGGCAAACGAAAGGCAAGGCAAGGCACGCCACTACGGACGCATAGAATAAAAAAGCATAGTGGAGACGATTTTGATAGGAAAGTTCCTATCCTCGCGCAGGATTCCAAAACACTAACGCGCAAACTTCTCGAGGCTTTCTGGATAAATGTCAAAAACCCTACAATGAATAGCAGGGAGAAATATCCAGAGATCAATGAAAAAAGCGGCGCGTTTTTCGAGAAGCCGTCGACCTTGTAAATATCGTTCACATTCCCATTCTTCTGTTTGTGCTGTTGAAGCGCTTGATCTAGTAAGTTGTGTATTAGTGTACCCTCCCAGGCTCTGAAGAAGGCGATTCTGCCGAAACGTCATCTACGACTGTGTTGTCTATGTGTTGTTGTCTGGAAGTGAACGTATGCTGTTTAACAACCTCGCGATTGCTGAACAAGAAAACGACACATTCATATTCCAATGGCAAGGTTAATACGAAGGCGAACCTGAGAACAAAATGTTTGAGATGTCACAGGTAGAAACGTGTACATATTCAGGACCGTTAGTTTTGAATAGTTGAAAACAAACGGTGTATTGTCTCGATCCTTCACACGCCGTGCAGACTCTGGAACGTTTTCGATTAATGCTCTTAGCACGTAGATGTAGTCATGTGGCTTTGTACGCAGATTTAGCTGCAAAGTTTGCTGTGCTGCGACAAGGGTTCTCCTAGGAGTGTAGTGAATCCTACTAGTACACCGCTTGGTCGAGGATGACGTGATGTGCCGATTCCGACTGCTATCTTAAGGGAAGTGTTTTGAAAAAGGAACAATACATGACCTTTTAAACGATCGTTATCGAAGTGGAGTTCATTTAGCAGTACCATCATTGAATACCCTACCAATTGACCATTTCGTCCAATGGGTCCTGTAAGTTTTCTCCTCGTTCTTCCTTGTTCTACGTCACTTGTTAAATATTGTATGGCGACGTTTCAGAGGAGGAAAAAACCAAAACAAAAATGTGAAAGGGAGAGAATGAAAGAAGGCGATATAGTGCAGAGTGAACAGTTCACGTACGTTCTAAGTTAACATTAATGGAGAAAAAAAAAGGAATAAGGGTTTGAGCAGCTTCTACTTTTTTTTTTGTACCCATGACTTTCTGACTATGAACTAGAATTAAACAGAGTTGAGGTAAAAGACGTAGCAATAAGAAGTGCTCTGGGAAGCGATTTCGTCGAAACTAAGCTTCAGCAGGCACGATGGCTATCTACTCTGAGCGGAAACTTCTTCATCGGCGTACAAGCACTTATGCAGCGATTATCAGTGGGATTTAAGAAATACTTCTCACGTCAGCGACTTTTCAACGACTTTCCCGCAATATATATATATATATATATATATATATTAGTAATAATATTAGGAATGACGTGAGAGGCTTGGAAATGAGAAGCGATTGAACGGCGCTGAATGACGCATGTAGACATTGTCATGCTTTCCGCAATACACACTTCAACTTCATGATTTTATTCCTTTCTCAACATTTGCCAGTAACATCGCCGTAGAATGCGCTACTTTTATGTCAGTCCTCTTAGAATGTTACCGGAGCAGAGTGTGCCTATTTATGGTTCTTCATAGGGATTTCAAATGTCAGATCGCTAGTCGTAGTATTAACTGGAAAAGCTAGAAGCGCTGCAACCAGAGCAGTACGGATTACAAGAGCTCCTTTCTTCCACCATTAAAACTGTTTCTAAAATATCAATGACGCATAGAACCTAGCGAATTTAGGCTGCACTTCACTCATTTAGTTTTCAGTACTGTAGTGTACTACCGCATAGACCCGAAATGCTATTCAACCAGTAGTTATCGATATACACGGAACAATAAGAGAAATCGGTCATGTGCTTCAAATCACTTGAAATAAATTATAAAAAAATTGTGATACGTCTTGTTAAGATGTCTTCAATCTACTTCCTATCATTTCCGGAGCTTCAGTTCTTTCATCTACATCAGATGAATAATTTTAAATTGTTGAACTGTGTTCAAATTGTCTTGCATGAACCACTTATTAGCGAATAATGTAAAGCGCATAATGCCCACATTGTTTAGTAGTTAGAGACTTCATGCAACCCACACGTGCTCATTGGTTCGATTTCCCACTCGAGGACCTCTAAGCCTTCTTCTTCCTCTGGCGTTGTTAAAATAGTGCTAGAGTTCTATGGAAAATAAACACTTACTACGCAAATTATTAAGATATGCTTTAACCCCTAGTAAGCATTTGAACTATATTTATCCCGTGAACTGGCAGATCGGTTTAGGATTCTTGATAGAAATAGCAACCTCAATAATAAAAGGATAAAGCTTTCTGCGTCAATCAATCCCTGGGGAAGGAGGTGTGTAATGCATTCGGCTTCATAAGCATCGTTAGACATGATTGAATGCATATCTGGCCTGCACAATGATTCGCAGTGGCCTACCGATGTATCCAGTCAGTGTCGGTATCCTCTCAGAAAGGTCTGGCACCAATTTGTCGAGCCCGGACGGATGGAAGGCATGGTGGGTCATGGGCACGGGAAACGACTCCACGTGTGTGTTCCAGGGCGCCTCCGACCACTGCGCCACACACGCCCTTTCACGATTACGATCGTTAAATGACGTCATTGTTCTCTCCGACAGGAAAATTACTCCAACTTTTCTGCGCAAAAACAAATAGTAGCAGATGTGTTTCCTTCCGTATTAGTTATTTCGTGTTATTTTAGCAACAATTGTCAGCATTTTCACATTCCAGATGGCGCGTGATAAAATTGCTTGGCTCGGGTGGATTTGGTGATGTGTATAAGGTTGCAAAAGTAAACGATCCAGACAAAACAGTTGGTGTTTTCTTTTAGGGATAGAACAGAAAAGATTCAGAAAGCTCAGAAAATCGTTTAGGAGTCCGCTATGAAGACCGAAATGGTAGTCGGTAATCGGCAAATGCTTCGCTTGAAAATTGAAGTTTTGGTGCTGATGAAGTGCCATGAACAAACCGATCCAGCGAGAAAGGGCCACTTTGTCGCGTTCGTCGATCGAGGCAAAACGGATAAATTCAAGGCAGGTTATCAGTGTATAATAGTCATGCAATACTTCTAAAACACTGATCTTAAGCGTCGATGTTTCGACGAGGTTGAAGTAACTTTGCAACTTTCCACCTTTCTTTACTCGGCCGGCTTCAGTGATCTGATGAAGCTTTCTCGAGAATAGGGGATGGTTGAACAAGCACAGACTTTTTAGAACGCAAGTGATGCTTACATAGCAGATTTTCTTCAACAACAATATACAAGGTTTAAACGTCTTTAACGGGACTGGTATTTTAATAGTGACCTAGGTGAACCACGAATAATAGTGACCTAGGTGAAGCACGAGTTAGTGTGATGCGACTGGGAGTGCTTAAAATTGGAATCTCAAAGAATTTCGCGTTACGGTCGTCGTTCAAGTTCTATTAGATTTTGTTACCCTATCCTAATATTCTAAGGGCGTCTCTAAATTTGTCCCTTTAAACATTACAGTAACAAAGGTTCTTTTGGATTCAGAAAGACGTTATCCTTACGAAAAGAGCGGAACTAATTAGTTATCTCTTTCCTGGAAATGGCCATTTTCTTCCAGTCCTCTGCAGTACTTTCTCGTCCATCTGCAGCCGGCGATATCAAATACACAGCCAATTCTCCAAGTATCTGTTCACAATGTTTAACGTTTTGTTTTCTGCCTTCTATAATTTTCATGGCAGGTTACTAAGCGAAATACAACCACAACGTTGCTGAGATATTTGCAACTCTGGACCGTAGGTGTCTATGGTGGGAAACGAACGCGCTATTGTCCTTTCCGGGGAGTAACGCGTTCACCACCACACCATGCGGGTCCTTCGTTTCGCCTGTCTCTCATCTATTTCTATCGATCTTTTTGCCACAGCAATCACCCGTCAGCGGGGTTGAACTGGGGAGCGCAAATCGGCATAGAACCCAGTTAAGCCATGGCTACAGTTGATCTCAGTAACGTTATGGTTGTATCTGTTCACAGTTTTAGTACCCGCATGGTGTAGTGGTGAACGCGTTAGCCCCGGAAAGGACGATAGCGCGTTCGTTTCCCACCGCAGACACCTTCGGTCCGGAATTTTGCAAATATCTCAGCATCATTGTGGTAGTATTTGTTTATATTTCTTTTTTTTAAATTTCGTTTGCATCTTCTGGTGGAGTTCTAAAAGGGAATAGTTGTGGAAGGAGTCAAATTTCTAACCATTAACCATCCTAGGTTTATGTTGTTGAGTTTTTCTTTAAATAATTTATTACGGTTGCTGAATGCTAGGCGTAGGAGAGTATAAATCGCTACTCTTGGATGGGAACAATGACTGAAGAGAAAACGATAGCGCCAAAATCAAGAAAGCTCTCCGAAGACTTCGGATGGGAATTTAGAAAAGAACTTAAGAACACATATTTAAAATCGTGCACTTCTTCAGATACTACTGAAAAATTCCTAAAACCCAAAGCGAGTGTATTCAATGTTACGTTGAATAGGTCTTGCACTCTAGGGTTTTATATTAACCTAGATCTACAAATCGGTATTTTAATGGTTATGCATCTGCTGGTACGCGTGAATCTGAAGATTTCGTGTTTCGCGACAAAGTTTTTTTCACGACAGTATCAAATCCTTAGATTGGTGTAATCCTGAAAGTCAAATTTCGTTTTGCTTCGAAGGAGCTGTGAGCTACTTATGGTTCCATGTAGCAGTTCGACACACAAGAAAATCAAGGGTGAACGAGTACATAATGAAGGAGATTCACTCATGGACCGTAAGATTTTCGTTTGCTGATTCTCTTCTTTTACAGTTCCTAGTGATGGGTCTAGTGGGACCGTCGCTGGAGGATATACGACGAAAAGACTTACTGAAAAATTACTCAAAGGCGACAGCAATGACGTGCTGTATACAGACATTAACAGCGCTACGTGACTTGCATGGAATTGGATATATACACAGGTAGGGTCAGCTTTAGGAAGGCATGCGTTCTTTTGCTGTTCATAAAAACAATTTATGAGAGGTAAAAATGTGGTGGATTCGTCAGTGACAAAGGCAAGTTTCAAGAGGTATTTCTCTTCTGGGGAGTTGAGAATTTGGACTTTGCTCATTCAAGGGTAAGGGCCACTTTCTTCTACTCAGAAGAAAGCTAACCAGTTGATACCGTTTTTTTTTTCCAGTCTTAATATATGTTCTACAAAAAAGCAGCGAACGACTGCTCGACAATTTTCTAAAACGAATAGAAGTTGATGACGACAATAGATTCACTATTCTGACCACCATCTAAATATTGGAGAAAAATACGAATGGTAGTTCAGATTCTCGAAAGGTAGCTTATGTTGGTAAACATGTAACGAGTCAAAATTGTCATAAGGAAAGCGATAAAGCTCTTGGCGTTAATCAATCCCTAAGCGATGCGCCATCCATTCTACTTCACTAAACATCGTTTTGAGGTGAGTGGATGCAAATCTGGCCTTGACGATGACTCGCGACTGGCTTACTGATGTATCGAGCCAGTGCTGCTATTCCTCCAGACAAGTCTAGTTCCAATTTGACGACTCCGGAGGGGTCGAAGGCTTGGTAGTCCATGGGAGCGAAGATCGATTTCAGATGTGTGTTGCAGAGCGCCTCCGACCACTGTCCCACATGCGCCTCACACTTGCCATAAGGATGCTAATCTCCTCAGGAATTCTTGTGATTAGCCAGTAATTGGCAATATGGTTTTGCTTCACATGTGATGCGATGGAGCATAAATGGGCCAAGTAAATTATGAAACAATTAACTTATTCTAGGAAATTGTCGGTATTTTACCCTGTCTTAGTTAATCCCGTTCCCACAAGAGTAGAGAGAGTAGAGCTCAGTATTTTTCATGATGCGCTATTGTCTCGAAATGCGCATCTTTTTGTTTCTATAACGATGTATATTCTAGAATTGCGAATTTCAATTCGTCAAAGTGGCTTATGAAGGATCTTTACTTATTAAGTATGGATGATTGGTTTCTTGCCTCCCAACGGTTTACCGCGTCATCGTGGCTGGGAGATTTTCCTGGGTGTCGGACTGCGATGTACAACGGGAAGATTCGTCCCTCCGGCAGGGTCTCCCAACTGAGAAGGAGTCCGACGTTTCCATCAGGAAGCCTACCTAAGAGTAAACCAATTCCAGGATCCACCACCGTCCTGGTATCAAAGTCGTATGGTGGCAAATCTCTCTCTGATCCACAGGGGTGCCTGTTGTGGTGACGACCTGAGGCAGACTTTGGCCAGAATATCCTCGGGATTCCAGGGAACCACAATGGCTTAACCAGCAGATCTCCGAAAAATGGTGATTATGCTCGGGCCCGCACAACTAGTGAGGGCTGGTCGTTCAAGTATCAAGTAAGATTGATTTCTTGACTTGTTCCTTCCAAACATAGCAAAACCGTTGTTTAAGCGAACGAAAGTAAAACAAAGTCTTATCTTGCACTATTACAATAGTTCAGCGTATTCCGCAACTGTGTGGATGTTTGATTGTTCATTGGAAAACACTTCGGGATCCTAAATAAAGCCCCGCTAGTCGCATATTTATTCTTTCCTTAAAGAATGTTGATATCACTATTTACAAAACTCGAGACCGCAGATGTCCGCGGTGGGGAGCGAACGCGCTATCAGTCTTTCCGGAGGCTAACGGGTGCGTCACCACACTATGCGGGTCCTTCGTTTCGCGTGTCTCTCAGCTAGTTTTTTATCGATCAGTGCCATCAAAAATCATCCGTCAACGGGACTGATCTGAGGAACCCAAATCGGCATTGAACCCAGTCAAGCTGAGGCTGTAGTTAAAATCACAATGCCTACTTTCTTATTTGCTGCCTACTACAATTTTTTACAGCAGGGTGTATCATGTGAAATACAACCACAATGGTGCTAAGATATTTGAAAAACTCCGGACCAATGCCGATAGGAGCTCTCTAGATCAATCCCGTTGACGGATGACTGCTGATGGAACCTATCGATAGAAAACTAGCTGAGAGACAGGCGAAACTAAAGACTCGCAAGGTGTTGTGGTGATGAACTCGTTAGTCCCCGAAAAGGGTAACAGCGCGTTCGTTCCCCACTACAGACGCATGCGGTCCTGAGTTTTGCAAATATCTTAGCATCATTGTCGTTATTAGGCAGCAAATAAAAAGTTATCATCGTACCATATTCATTTCTTGCAACAAGTGACTTAGTTATTTTTTGATTATTATTTGCAAGAATACACTTTTTTCTATTACAAACATATTTGCTTGAGGGATATAAAACCGCAAAACTACGCAATTGGCCTGGGTGAGAAAGAATCAACGATCTATATGTTGGACTTCGGAATCGCAAGAAAGTACACCGTTGGTGATACCAAAGTGGTGAAGTGGGTCTGAATACGAAAAACACAGCATACAGAATTATACTCCTTCGCGATGCAATAATATGAAGCATAAAAATTTCAAAATCATATTTAGGGTTCCTCGGGTAAAAGTGCATTTCTTGGGAACACTGCGGTTCGCGTCACGAGCGTGTCACAAGCAGATTGAGCAAGGATGCAAGGACGACTTGGAATGCTGGCTATATATGGTACCGTTGCAGAAGTTTCTACATACATCGTTCTCATCAATCAATCTTACTTGATACTTGATACTTGAATGGCCCGTCCTCACTGGTTGTGCTGGCTCCAGCATAATCTCCATTTTTCGGAGATTCGCTGGTTAAACCATTATGATTCCCTGGAATCTCGAGATCAGCCAGGCCAAAGCTTGCCCCAGATCTTCACCACCACAGGCAGTCGCCGCCCTTGTGGATCAGAGGGGGATTTGTCACCATTCGACTTTGGTACCAGGATTGTGGTGAATCCTGGTATTGGTTTACTCTTAGCTAGGCGTCCTGATGGAAACGCCGGACTCCTCAGTTGGGAGACCCTACCAGGGAGGATGAATGCCCCGCTGTACATCGCAGCGTGACACCCAGGAATACCTCCCAGCCACGATGAGGCGGTTAACCGTTGGGACGCATCAATCAATCAATCAGATAGGTAAAGTGAACGCGAAAAATGTGCAATGGGGTTTTAGAATAAGTTTGCTAGGAAGGCTGAAACGCTGAAAGCTCGTTAGAATATTGTAATTCAAATAGGAACGAAGTTGCTACTCGGTACATTACCTAATCTGGGTTTAAAGAGTTATAACACTTGAGAGAGTATGTGTTGGAACAAATAAAGCTCCTCAATTTTGAACGATTTCAAGATTCATCGATATAAGGAGGTGAAAAATTGGTACCATAGAAAACGTAAACAACCCCTTCTTCTCATTTCTTGTCCGATAAGAGAGGAGCAACGTTGTGACCAACATCATAACACACTGAAACACTGATGAAATCTCAGCGTCGATGGCAGCCTCTGCCTGCCTCAGTCATAATACCCACTTAGTCGCCGCAAATTAACAGCAGATCTGTTCCCTTTTAATACGTGTTATTAATAGCTATTACTGCTAATGAAAAGGAAGAGGGCGTTCAATAAAGTGCGTATCCCTCAAGAGTTGATCAACGTCAAACGCTCTATCACTTGGGCTTTTATTACTTACTTGTATACTTGGATGGCCCGTCTTCACTGGTTATGTGGGCCACGGCATAATTTCCATTTGCTTCTCTCTCATTCAACAGGCGAACATGGTGGGGGTCTGCTTCGAGCATGGTGACGTCCGCGAGGGCCATTCCGTAATCCTGAACATATGCGAGTGCAGATGGTTAACGTTAGCCACGAACACATCTTCGCACCGTTCGCGTGGTTTTTCACGAGAATGCTTGTCCGTTGGTTGGTCGGTAGCTTCTCTGAATGGCACGAATGACGCTCTTGCCGCTCTCGTCTTGTCCTACCTAGTTTCTTCCCTATATTGTTCTCCATGTTCACTGAACGTCAATGTACATTTGCGAGGTGATTTTTGTAATTAGAGGACCATCCAGTTCGATTTGTTCACGTTCGCACCATGGGTTCTCTTCTTCGTCCTATGTATGCTGATTTATTCGGTTTTCCTACTCTGTTGAGTTCATTGAGCATCGTCTTTACATTACTGGTACGCCTAGAAAAGATAACGATGTCATACGCCAAACGAACGTTGGATAGGAATTTTTTATCAATATGTATGCCATTCCGGTCCTAGTCGAGTAACTTCATTAACCACTGCTGTGCGTCAATAAACAACTTTGGCGGTATTGTACCGCCTTTGCAGAGGTATGGGGAGGAATCGATGAGAAAACTCTATATTTGCGCCGCAGTTCCGATTAATCTGCTGGTGTTCGTATATAGGAAGTGTCGACGAGTGCTGTCAGGATTGCATCCATTTCTACACTGTCAAACGCGTTTTCGTAGTCGACAAAGCTTAGAAGAAGACACGGATAGTGTTCCCTCCAGAATTCTATGAGACCTAATAAGGTTTGGATTTAGTCCATGCAGCAGAATCGCTGTTGGGGTCCTGGATCTGGTTAAAAGATTGCGTGCCTTGCCTCATCCAAGGTCTTCGATATGCTCAAAAGATAATCTCGTGAGGAGGTTTTAGATCACATTCAGCATCCAGATTGGACGGTAGATTAAAAAAATTCCTTAGCTCACGCTTCTTGGGAAGGATAATCGTGCGTGATGTCCTTCACTAGTCTGAGATTTTCTCTTTCTGAAGAAAGGATGTCATGTGGAATGGGAGAAGGACATGTAATTTGTGGCAACCAGCCCTAAGAAAATTGGTGGTGATATTATCGGGTCCAGGAGCTGCGCCTTATTTCATGCATTCTATTGCAGCTCGAACTTCAGTGAGTGGACTTGCGAGCCTCTTCACCGGTGAGGATTTCAGGGTCAAAGACGGAGATTGTGGGGCGGAAAAGATTGGTATATATCACGGAGATTTAGTGGTAGTCCTATCCTCGTCTATCAATGCGGATAGTGGGGCATTATAGTCGCAAAGATCCCGACGACTGTTTTTCAGATAGGATCGTTTTGGAGTTGCTTCGAACAACTCTTTATGCCTACATCGATGTGAATCCTCTCGCAAAAATTTTCTACAACTGGTATTTATTATTCACCGGTACAGTTTCCTTCTCTTTTGAACAACAGGCCCGATTTTTTCCTTGAAGAACTGAAGCATGTTCGGTACAAGTCTTAAGCCCTTCGACAAACAATTTGTAGTCGGTCTTCCTTTATCGGTCAGGCATATAAGGAGAGGGTATTACTGAAACTAGCCTTGTCATACACGTCTTGTCTTCTTTTTTTTGATGGTGAGAGTTCTTTCCCAACTCGTAGCTGAATCTAGTCTTCCACGAAGGAGGCGGTGATCGGAACGAATTAGGAAATTCATGTGCCGTTAAGTTGTCAAAGAACCACCATTTTCTGTTCCTGAGAAAATGATCGATTCCTGTATGAGTCGTCCTTTTGGAAGACCCCTTCATCTATCGATGGTCTTCTCTCTTTTGGAAAAATGGTTTCCCATGGAAGAGACGTGTATAGGACTGGACTCCCAAATGACGGTTTCCATTTTTATTTCGATCCTCTATTGCGAATATCCCTATCCCGTACTCATTTTCGCTGGCCGTTCCAAATCTGGCGTTGCAGCCTACAACAGCGAATTTATAGAAAGATATTTCATTGTGGATTAGCTCTTTCCACTAGTTGTAAAATACATCCAGTTCGCTCTCATTAGCTGTAGAAGTTGGTAATTAACAGTTTTCTTTTGGCACACAAGATGGATATGTAGAACAACCAAGAACGGCGGCTTTGTCTCACCGCTCGATGTCGTAGACGGGAATGCCTAGTATGGAAAGTAGTGAAGAAGGAAATTTGCTTGCTGAGCTTTAATTCTAGCACTAGTTCCCTGGAGTTCTAAGGCCGCTAACCAAAGCCTGCCCCAGACCATCACCACAGGCCGTGGCCGCACTTGTGGATCACAGAAAGATTCGTCACCTTGAGACTAGTTTGGTATGGAACCAGTGGTAATTCCTGGTATTGATTTACTCATAGTTGGGCCTTCGGATAGAAATGTCGGACTTATTCTCAGCCTGAGAACCTGGGAGTCCCTCCCTTCGCTGTACATCGCAGCCCGACACCCAGGAAGATCACAATGGGCGGTAAATGGTTGGGAAGTCCTTTTATTAGTGCTTGTAAGAACGGTCGAATTTCCAAATCATTTTTCTAAAGTTGTCCAATTACAAACACCATTAGAGGGCGACAAAGACGGGAAAAATTCAGACAAGAAGACAAGAAATACATTCTTGCAGTGTTTCGATCTTTTCGACGATACGAACGGCTTGAAATGGAAGAGATGTGACCGGAGTGAAATTCTCGGAATGAAGGAAAAATTTTTTAAACTAGAATGTGGGTAACGATTTCTAGTAAGACTGCGTGGCACTTAGTACTTCTTCACATATAGCATACAATATTATTCCTCATCACAGTTTTGATAATATGAACATTAATAATATTGGTCTCTTGCTGTCGAAGACAATCATATATGATGCAAGTGTTTCTGGGCAGTGTGGCCGAAATGCATCACATGTGACGCACTTCATTCTTGGCAGTCCACTTTACCTCACAGGGCTTTTTTCTGCACTTTTTTGTAATCACTGGATAGCTTATCCAACACAGATTTTCTTGCTCGCATAGTCAAGGAAAGACTCCGAGCTGAAGTTAAGAATGTACAGGAAGGTCTTTTTGGATCTGTTCATATAGTTGCACATATTCCATGCATACAAAATGTGCATAACATAATGACACCTTAACAAATGCCGGAAACTAGTACGACGGTGAACGGGTTTTCCCTTATGTGCAAGAGTTGGATATGCTCCAAGAGCATGGAACTATACGTAGAAGAGTGTGTACGGCACGTACGATATGAAAAGCCCATTCATTACGAGTAAAGGAGACAAAAACGACTGATAAAGCGAAAAATCTGGCAATAAAAGCAAGGTTACTTGCATGGAGGTACTTCGACTAATGTGCGTCACACATGATTCAATTGGAGAGCGGCAAAAAATGGCTATAGTCCCATTTCTTAACCAACAAGATTGGGCGTCGGCACCAATGGCTTAGTAAAAGTAGTAATAATACTCACCTAAATACTCAGATAATCCGTCTTCATTTGTCGGTCTCTGCACCTATATTTGTTTCCTTGCCTTGTAATCGTCATACATGAACATGATGAGTTCAAACGCGCTGTCAGGTGTTCTACAGGAACAGTGTGAATGTCTACATTCTGGAGTCATGGTTCATTCATGGTCGCAGTCTTGCAAAAGACCAGCCTAGTCAAGGAACTGTGCCATGGATGAAGCATCTAACTGCAGCTCGAACTTTTGCGGTAAGGATTACACGTGATGTTCCTTCATTGGAGATGGTAGTGCCCGGTACAGGCGCTCTGCATCAAAACGGGTTTGCGTAGAATCTCTGTTTTTGATGTTGTCCTACCACGGGTAGTTGAGAAACACAACTCTTCACCGAGTGCAGCAGAAAATGGAGTGCTGTATTCACAAGGATTTCGATGGCATTTTCTTACCCTTTTTTTATTTATGTTTCCTATAGAGTCTTCATCTGACACAATGATCCATTACTGCATGAGTCATCCCGCTTGAGGATTCCCAAGTGCAGCGGAGGTGGTCTTTTTTCCATAAGAAGGAATTCCCATGGAAGAATCTAGTCGCAGAGAGTGGTTTTGCGGGACTATCTCCATTCTCACTGCAGTGACCTAGTAAGCAATTTTCGACTCTGTGCTCTTGTTCATGAGCTGTCTTTGCATTAAAGCCGCCATTAAAAAGTTTCCAGAAAGTTTGCTCTTCAAGTTCCTGGAGAATTTCAAAAATGGTGTGAAGTTCCTCGGATATCATTTCGTTTTGCCATCATTCTAGGCCGGCCATCGCAATAATAATAATAAAATTACCTAGGTAAAGTAGGACAATGAGGTGCCACTGACATCAGTATAAGAGGAGGTCCAGTCAGAAGTCGCCTCTGGGTCAGCCAAATACTTCATTCAGTCAGATCACCAGAGTCGTTTGCTAAAAATGAGGACACCTTGTGGCATTTCGTAGTCCCAAGTCTACCCTACACTCATGTGCCAGTGAAATAACGAACAGATCACAACTGCGAGGAGCATTTCACGGCTTCTATCAACACCAGGGACTCTCTGACCCATGACATTATCGTAATAATAATCAATTTCCCCAAAAATAGGTAAATGGTGCAGAAATGAGTAAAAATGTGAAAACGAACAAAAAAATGTTTTAGACAGCTCCTGCTACAAAATAGTTCCCGACGATTTCAAACGTATTGTGCAGTACATCGATGGGTTGAAATATAGTGACGAGCCGGACTATATGTTAGTTCTTATTTACATCTTATGATTTCCGTTAATCTTATAGTACTTAAGATAACAGCAGAGAAATAGTCCACTGCTGGGCTATACCAACAAATCATTTACTATCGTTTATTAGAGGCACACCAATGTTATTAGCTAGTTTAGCTAATAGTACACCATCACTGTATTTTATATCGAACGCGGAAAGCTTGTATTGACCAGAAGTGCCGCGTTTGTTATCAAGAAGAGTGATTAAGGAACCGAATGTAGGTTTTGAGAAGTCCGCATTAATGTGTGAACGTTAATCAAGAAACCTGTCTAACTATCGTGGTCTTGGACTTCTGCAGAGCTCTACCCTATAACGCTCATTAGAAATCATTGAGATAAATCGCTTGTATCATTGTGGTGATCGTAGCGAGAAGGCCGTAGTAAAATATCCAATTGTCTTTGTCGCGTCCAAGGATGGAGCAGTTAATTGCACTTTCGCTGTGGAATCGCTAGGCATCGCACTTTTCTTCCAGGACCTTCCTAAAGAATTATGACCATGACGTCTGCGGCCTTTCCGATGCGCGCTGCCCTCGCCCATCTGTTGCCAATTAGATGATGCATCACATGCGCTGCTCACCTGATTTTCGATATTTTGGATTCCTTTTCTCAATTGCTCTATTCGAAATACTCCCAGGATCGCGCACTTGACTGCATGTTCTATTATGGTGAGTGATCATCCATCCTGTATACGTAGCAACCATGTTTTGAAGCGCACGTTATGGCGGATAGAATTGTCGTGATGAAAAGATGAAGAGTAGAGTGCTTTTTTCTATTATATCTTCGATACAGGCGCGTGTGGTGCAGTGGTTGGAGGCCCCACTGCGACACACGTGGAATCGATTCCCGTGCCCATGGTCCACCAAGCCTTCCATCACTCCGGGGTTGGTAAATTGGTACCAGACTTGTCTGGGAGGCAGCAGCACTGGCTCGATGCATCGGTAGGTCACCGCGAGACATTGTGGAGGCCAGATATGCATTCAATCACCTCCGAATGATGCCTAATGAAGTCGAATGCATGGCGCATCCCTCAGCGATTAATCAACCTCGAGAGCTTTATCCTTTTGTTATCCTTGATGCTTTTGAAATCTTCGTCGCTTCCTCCTCAATAACTCTGGAGCTCTGTCAGTCCTCATGTTGACTTCATGACCTAGACAAATGCAGCTGGAGCGTATGGAAATTTTCATCATATTGAGAGTGAATAGGACATAAATAAATCCATTACTGGTGAACATCGTCCTCCTAAGATTTGGTTGAAGGTCAATCTTTCTACGAGCGTTGTTGAAGTCAGCGAACATTTGTTCCGCCTGCCGATCTTTCATGTTTATAGTTGATATCATCACCAAAGTAAACATGATGTAATTTCCAACTATCAATTTTCACTCCCGTATGATCCTTTTCCAAATTTTGAGCTGCGTTCTCGGGGTGGTTGTAAATAATTCTGGTGAGACTTTATCGTTTTCCCGACCATTCTGGGAGCTTTGTTACAAAACTGTTATATAGCTCATGAATAATTCTTGTATTTTTATGAGATACACCTTAACTGTACAGACTCCATGGATTCCTCGTCTTTCGTAGATTATAATGGTGTTGTAAAATACTGGTATTCTGGTTGTAATGTCGTTATATAGTTTACGAAAAAACTTTATATCCTGAGTAGGGATGTTACGGGATAGAAGCGATGTTCTTTGATGGGTTTCCTTAGCATGTAGATGTGGTCTATACAAAAGCATCCTTTTTAGCGCCTTGCTTGCTTCCACGCTAGGATGACATATCCATCTCCTTTGATGGAAACAGAAGGAGGCGATTGTTGAAGAGACCAGAATAGAATTCTTGGTTACCTCCAAACTGTAGGCTAGGCTTTTCTAGCTCTAAGGTGATAGTATTGAGTAAATCTATCGAAGTCCTCTACAGTTGATCATAGTTGTGGTCTCCGTAATGTGACAGGTAATAGTTGTGTCTTGCTTAGTATGGTGGCTGGTAATAGCTGGACTGTCCTTACTGTTGGCCTTTTTGCGGGGACATCTGACCACTTGCCACTTGGTCATAGTAGTATCCTCCGTACTGTGGGACTTCGTAGTAGTGGTATTCTCCGTGTTGTTCACCTCGTACGGCTTTGTGAGCATGGGTTGTATCGAAATATTGTGAACCAGATAAGCCCTTTTCCATCGAACCGAGCTGTGAAACCGGTGTATTGCTGTCACTCACGGGTTCCTAATTGGTAGAGTTCAGTAGGTTTGAAGTGTAATAATCACAATCATAATAGTATGCTGCTACTATTGTTACAAATTCACGAAAACCTAACCAGTGTTAAACGATACATTGTTCCGATCTCAAACTTGGGTAATTAGGCCTTAGCCCTTGCTTTTTGCTTCTTTTTAGTTTTTATCCTTTCATCGAATTTCTCACCATTGTATCGTCATTTTCGCAGTACTGGCTAATGTTCTTAACAAGCTTTTCTAAATCTCGCAGCGATAGTTCTGTACGCAAAAAAAAGAAACCACACATGGAGGGGATGAGTATGTGTCTCATAAAACGTTGGAAAACAGAGATATCTTTGGAGCAAGACCTTGGGCTTACTATCACCAACGTATCCCACTCTATTCGTTTCACCAAAATCCGTCGTTCTTAATGGGAAGTCCTTTAGGCATTCTCTTAGATCAAACATTAGTGTTAAGGCTTCTCTTCAAGTCCATATAGAACGATCTTGTCTTCGTATGAAATGCTGAGATATTTGCAAAACTCCGGACCACAGGTGTATGCAGTGGGGAACGAACACGCGCTGTTGTCCTTACCGGGGAGCAGCGCACTTCACCACTACACCATCCGGGTCCTTCGCTCTGCATGCCTCTCAGCTAGTTCTATCGATCTTTTGCCATCAGCAATCACCCGTCAACGGGATTGATCTGGGGAGCCAATATCGGCATTGAACCCAGTTAAGCTGAGGCTTAGTTATAATCACAATCGCTGCTCCCCGGTAAGGACAACAGCGCGTGTTCGTTCCCCACTGCATACACCTGTGGTCCGGAGTTTTGCAAATATCTCAGCATTTCATACGAGTTATAATTCGAAACATACCCTGCCAGTAAGAAGAAAAAGGCAGTAAATAAAAGAGCAAGATCTTGTCTTCGTTATAAACAGCTTTGCGTGCGAGAGCACGCTTCAAAGATTATCAAAACTGATGTTGATCCACATCTCTCCACCCGTAAACACCCGACTTGAGGTTGTTAGTTGTTCAAAAGAGTCTATGCTTACCATTAAACTCGTGTAGACAAGCGCGCCGACGTCGTCAACTTGTTTAATGCCGGATGTTCCGAGGAGCAGTTCTTCTCCGGTATCACAAACGAAATTAAACCTGCGTTTGCTCATCATTTAACCGGCAACTGCTCATTTCGGCCGGTCCAACGACGTCGTATCCTAATCCTCTTAGCCTGCAGCGTCAAGACCTCAATGGATGATTCAGATGCCAATGTGTATACATTATTGAAGTAGGTTTCCTCTTTAGTGCTTTCAGGTTTATGAAGCAAAGAATGGTTCTGAGACCTTATCAGTCTATACTCGCGTACTTAATACAATTTTATGGTCAGAGGGATTAAGTCCATCTACTTTATTGTCTTGGCGGCTTCATACCCAAAGAGAACTTGCCGAGCTCTTGCTTTAGAGTCAGATATACGCACTGATACCTAGCTGGTCGTTCTACATACTTCCCAATTACTTGTTTGCGGGTTTTTGCTCAAACCATTTTATAATAGAATATAATCTACATACACACGATTACACCCACTCGCACATGCGTAGACATAAATGTGAACGTAAATAGGGAAGGTATATCCCAATTCAAAGCAGCAGAAAGTTCACCTCATAAGTCCGCTTGGTGAGTCCCAATGACAAGGTCGCTTCTGGTCTGCTTTTGACTCTCTATCTGTTATCTCACGACTCCTCATGAGCTAGTGATTAACCATGTTTGCATCTCTCAGTGAGCAACATACGTAGAGATACATATCCAAATGAAATTAGGTGCGAACAAACACATTCCGATGTAATTTCCGTTCGAAAATAAGCAAAGTTAAATCAATAGCTGTGAACCTAGTGATAACCAAACCGAAAACTAACCACATCATTCTAGTTACATGCGGAATGCACTTGCGGCCATTTCGAAAGAGGCTCGAATTGATTTCTCAAAACCACTTGATTGGGCCGGCATAACCGCCAAACGGAAGGAAAATGAGAAAAAAATGGAAGATGTCAGTAGCTTACGTTTTTATGTCAGAAATCGCTAATCAAGTGTTCAAGAATCTCCCATACTAGAAAGCGGAGTAACAACTATAGATAAGGTAGCATGATTCAAAAGCATCTACTTCTGATCTCAATTCCCAAGACGGTCTTTCCCTTTAGACTTGAAACAAATCAAGAGGTTCCTGTATTTTGTAGAGACGTCATCGACTTGTTGGTGAAGCTTGTTAGTGAAGTTAGTGAAGTGTTTGTCTGAAAACGGCAAATAATCCGATAGATTTCGCGTTCTTCAGAGTCTAGGAAATGTCATATTACTGGCTAGAATCAAAAATGGACTCCGATTTTGGGCAGGCAGTTTAAAGTTCTATAACTGGCCCAAGGAGTGGTTAGCATAGTGGCAGCGGTATCAGTCATCTCGAGCGCGATGCTAGTTCGATCACGCTCCGGGACCACCAAGCTTCTCATCCCCGTGGATTCGAGAAATTGATGCCCGACTTTTCCGCATAAAAATCACTCTTTGCAGTCCAACTGGGAACGCTTTAGCCCGACTATCTCAGGACTCCAGGGAGAATCGACTCGAACAGAATTCTATGACATTCAACATAAAATAAAAATCCTCAACCGTCAGTCGAAGCCACACTTAAAAGTTGTAAGGCTTTAGTACATGATGGATGCGAGGAAAAGAAAAGAACGTGAGAAGTGCTGGGATCCGCACAGTAGATATGAAGAGGGTCTTCTGTAATAATAAATAAAAAAATAACTAGGCCAAAAAACCTTTGTAAATCGAAATATGAGCCGTTGCAGTTTATATATTTTCGCTTACAAGTCTATTTATTCTGGTAGCATAGAGTACTTATGTTCTGGAGACGACGAATTTTTCAAGGGTATTTTCAGCAGATGGCTTCGTTATTGAAATTCTTTAAACAGTTCTCGATGTGGCCGAAAATTACATTCGTTAGGTGGAAGGTGCAGTGAGCACAGTTTATAAATAAAAGCTTCGCAGTTCGCAGATAAGTTTAGCACCAATTTCTAAGCTTGGCAAGATGGGAGGCTCGGTGGGCCTGGACAAGGTCGAACTAACCCCAGGGTAGGTTGGGCCGTCCACCCTTTGAACAGAATCACTGCCAGCACTGCGCTGCACATTCCCGTGGTGTCTTCAGTAGAAAAAAATCTTTCTGTAAAATTGCATGTTCGGGTAGTGAAGTAAGCCTCAAGAATGATGACTACAGAGGGCGAACAATGAATAAAATAAGTTATTTTGCGTATTTTGCTAAATTTCCTTTCCATTTCGTGTAATTGTGGACTATTTTTAGAGCAAAGATCTCTCATCGGACAACAAACAAGAGGAGACAGGGTCAGGAGAAAAGGAGGAGACATCGAAAAGCAAAAGGTCACCAGCTGCAGTAGTTTATTCGTTCGATGCCATAATTAGATTAGTGAAGCTGAAAGATAGATAGTCCCAAATAACAATGGGCGAAAGTCATGTGATGATAAGCTAGGAACTTGACGAACTCGTAGGGCAGAAGAAAATTAGATGTTAATTAATGCTTTCGTTAATAAAAGTCACAATTTCAAGAGAACCAAAAAAGGCATTTTGTGCAATCTACTGTCACCATTTCAGTAAGACTTCGCATACTCGAAAAACTAGGAGATTGAAATAACGAAAAAAGAAAACAGTATAAGTGAGTCCCTTCATCAAATTTTAAACCTCGAAGTGATACCCGAAAACTATTTTAGGCATAATGCTAACCTTTTATTTTCTGCCTACTATAATTCTTCACGGCAGGGTATGATGTGAATTAAAACCACAACGATAAAGAGATATTGGATTTCCCGCTCCGGAGGTTCACGCATTAAACACTGCGCCACAGAGGCCCTTGCTCTGCGTTTCTCTCAGCTTGTTTTCCACCTAACGCTGCCATCAGTAATCACCCTCCAACGGGACTGATCTAGTGAGCCAGAATCGGCAACAAACCTAGTTAAACTGAGGCTGTAGTCGAAATGACAATGCTATCCTTTTATTTTCTGCCTACTACAATTTTTCACGGTAGGATATGATGTGAATTACAACCACTACGATTCTGTGAACATTTTAGGCTTACTTTTCACAAATACTTAACTTTTTTGCTTAAAAAGGTAGTTAGAAGTCTTCAGAGTCTTCAGAATTTAGAATATCGGAGTCGTGTCAACCTCCCCCCCTCCTCCTACCCCACATTATTCTGTTCTGGTTTCCGATGTTCCTTTTCAGGATATTTTCTATGCTATTTCAACTCAATCGTCATATGTCAGTAAAAGTCGGCGTTATCTTGTCAAGCTCGCTTGAATAAAAATATTTACTTATTATCTCCATCATATAAGTCATTTGTGGGATTTCACTAATTTTTTCCATAAATACTTTTCGAAGTCAATTACATTCAGCTTAAGGGCTTTGTTAACAATAATCAGTCATAAAGATTTTGCCACCGTTCTAATTGTCCCACTACAGAATTTTTTTCCATAAATTATGAATCTCCAATAGTTGCCTTACCACGAGTAGGAGTGTTCTGAGACTAAATGCAATGTATGGAAGAAAGTTAATCCTCTCCTTAGGTCCAACCAAGCAGGAGGGTCCGATATTTCGGCTTGGAAACAGGAGAAGATCTTGAGCTAAGCCACTCTTAGAAGTCGTCGACGTCCTGGAAGCAACCTAGTACCACGGTGGTAGATTTTGGCCTCACATCGTCTCCGTCGACTACGCCGAAATTTCAAAAATCCAGTGTCCTGGAGGAGTCACGCATCTGGGTCGGCGCCTAATGCTTAAAAGTGCTCACTGTGTTTGTCAATAATCCTACGGACAAGTAAATACTGGTCAGAAGCTACTTGGTAGTTCTGCGATCTCCCCAACACATTCGCTGCAATTTTTTGTGTGGCCAACGCATAGGACGAGGATCAGTCCTCAGTAGTTATGGACATGCTGATTTTCTGAAAATAGGCGATATTTTTTCGATCACCAGAGAACTTGAGGAGTTGACAACATGACAGAATTTCAGAGGTTTTGCACTATCGCTATACTGCTCTGAATGATATGTGCTATTCTTCTCACCCTAATGTTATTTAGTTATATATAATATGGCACACAAAGCGTAGAAGCTTTTGTAATTCGTTGCAGATGTTACCAGAATGTTCCGAGTTCCTGGTTTTCTTGCTGAAAAGGAAGATGTGCAGAGTAGACGTGAAGTTCCAGTACGCTATTGTAGATGTCACGAGGGTAGAAATCAGCACTTACGCGAGTAGAGCAGTCAGCATTTACTCAATTGCAGTAACTCAAGAGGTGCTGACCACATCACACACAGAAGAGATTGTGGGCTACCCAATCAAAACTTCTTCTCCAATCTGGCGTTAGCTTGGTACACCAAGAGGATGCCACCAACCATTTGTTTGTGGACATCTGCACCAATCCACAGCGAGAGAAATATGCGGCGCTCGCGCAACAATCCGCATCCACGCTATTCTACTCGGATCAAAGAGTCACACAATACGAACGACATCATCTTCAAATTCGTGCACTGTTTTATAGCTAGATCTGACTTAGCAGAGGGTGATACGTGTTGTATATATATATGCATGTGTGTATGTATTATGTATGTATGTATGTGCATGTATGTATGTATGCGTTTGTATGTATGTTTGTGTTTGTGTGTTTATGTGTGTAAGCATTTACAAAAGGCATAAGTAGTTCGGAGTTTATTTCTTAAGTCTGATTCGAATTTTAAAAACAATATAGCACCAGTCTGAGGCAACGTTCATTTGAGTGCATTATGACTAATCTATCAGAATCTGCACTAAATTATCAGACAACATGACCAGTGATTGCAATTCCTCTCACTGTCATAGTTTAGTTGTTCAAATAAATTTGGCTACGAGAGTGTGGACACCATTTTCTCCCTGTCACCTGTATCACCTGTACTCCCGCTGATCGTCTAGTGACTCGAACGGGCGCCAATAAATCCTCCATTTTTCCTGTCGCGTGAAAGAGTAGCCCAGTGAGTTATGCTCGCACTACGGACTCGTCGAGCACGATATCTTTCTTCTAAGCTTTCCGTGAAGAACTCTGACCATCGAGTCGGTGGTCTTCCTGCAGTGCGTTTAACATCCCGAGGAATCCAGTCACAAACGGCTGTTATCCATCGGTTGTCATTCATACGCATTACGTGTCTGGCCCCGCTTATCTTCGACTGTTTTGCGTACAGAACGGCATCTTTGACATTTGTTCGACGACGGTGTTTGACGCAGGTCGGAGCTTCAGATCCCTTCCCTTACTTGCGCGAAACGAGATACTCCTAGCATCGCACTTTTGACTGCGCGCTCCATAACGCTGAGTGAGCTTTCGCATTGCTTACGCAGGGCTACCAGATTTTTGAAGCATACGTTAAGGTGGGAGGTACCGTTGAGTCGAAAAGGTAGGCATGGAGTCGGGTGTTCTTTGTGCTCTACATCCTCGATGCTTTTGAAAGCCCCCAAGCCGCTCGTTTCCGTCTACTCAACTCTGGAGCTAAGTCGTTCATCATGTTGATTTCCCGACCCAGATAGACATAACTGGAGCATTCGGAGATATTCGTTCCGTTGAGCATCAATAGGGCATACGTAACCAAGCCGCTCCTTATGAACATCGTTTCTGTGAGACTTAGTCGAAAACCAATCCTTCCACAGGCTTTATCGAAGTCGGCAAGCATTCGTTCCGCTTGGCTAATGTTTCGTGTTATAAGGATGATTTCATCAGCAAAGGGAAGATAGCGTAATCATTGACCATCGATTTCCACTCCCATATTATCCCATTCCAATGTTCGCATAACGTTCTGTAGAGTGGCGGTAAATAATTTTTTCAAGATGGTTTCGCTTTGCCTAACCCCTCTTTTGACATCAATATCGTTGTAGAATGGTGATATTTTGGTTGTGAAATTTTGGTACAGCTCGCGAAGAATCTTTATTTACTGAGCAAGGACTCCCTGACTATCAAGGGCTTCCATGACTGCTTCTGTCTCAATTGAGTCAAAGGCCTTCTTTAAATCGATGAAAGTGAGGCAGAGCGGCCTTTTGTACTCTCGCGACACTTCAATGAGCTTTGTTATGGTGTCGATGTGTTCCATCGCACTAATTCCTTTTCGAAACTCTGCTTGCTCACGCGGCTGTCCTTCGTCCACTGTTCTCTCAATCCTGTTTAGGATGACTCGAATGAAAAGTTTGTAGACGACAGACAGCAAGCAGATTGGGCGATAGTTGCCGATATCGTGTAGGTCACCTTTCTTGGACAATAGCACGGTCTTGCTGGTGTTCCACTGATTAAGGACCTTCCATTCAGACAGGTAACGTTTGAAGAGCCGAGCCAGTGTGTTTACGACGACTGGAGGAAGGTTCTTCAGGTGTTCTGGTCTTATCCTGTCCGGACCTGGCGCTGTTCGATTTTTCACCAACGAAATGGCATATCGGATTTCGGAAAGGAGAACCGGTGGTACAACATATCCAGCCTCCTTTATTTCATATGACGGAAGGTGGACGTAGCTATCGAAGAGATCCGAGTAGTATTCGTGAATGATTTTCTCCACTGCCTTTCTGGACGCCGTAACTGTTCTATCTGGGCGTCGGAGTGCAATGGTCTTGGTATTGTAATTGGTGAAGCTTCTGTGGTCTTTGCGAATGTTTTTACCAGCCTCTGCAGCTTCGACCATTACTACTGCCCTTCTCTCTTCAAGATCTTCTTTTGTCGCCTGCCTGCATTGTTTTGCAAGTTCGGACGTTAGTTCGCGGTTGCCTGCAGCCCGTGCGATTCCACGCTGGCGTATCAGTTCAAGTGTTTCTGGAGACTGACGTCTCTTTGTGACTTTCGAACTCTCGGCCTTCGTTGCGCTAACGTGAAAATGTTGAATGAGTCGATCGTATTCTTCGTCGATGTTGTCGACAACAGCATCTTCCCAACGGCCGACTAATGAATTGAATAAGTCCCTGTTTACGGTGGTCCAGGGACTTCGGTTTTTGAATTTGGCGTTTTTTCCCTTTTCCGCGAGAAATAGAATCTTGCACGAAGGAGGCGGTGGTCTGATCCCGTGTAGAATTTTGAGACAACAACGACATCGGTTAGGCAAAACTTTCTATTTACTATGATGTGTTCTATTTCGTTATGGTACTCTCTATTGGGAAACTCGCATGTCCAGCATTGAAGGTGGAGCTTCCGGAATTGTGACTTACCATGGATTGTATTGGTCGCTATGATAAATTCAAACAGTCGCTTCCCCTGTTCATCCCATTCTAATGCATTGGTTCCAATGTGACGTTCGTCAGACGTTCTTCTTGGTCCAATCTTGGCGTTGAAATCTCCAATGATGACTTTGAAGAATGTATGGTCTTCTCCGTAGAACTTTTCCAAGTCCACATAGAACGCTTCGACTTCTTCTTCATCACAGTTTGATGTTGGCGCGTACACGATGAAGATTGTCAAAACCGGTATTGGTCCACATCTCTTCAATCGCAAACGTCCGATTCGGGTTGTAAGCTGTTCGAATGAATCAATGTACATGGACAAACTCGTGTTGACAAGAGCGCCAACGACGCCGACTCCTCTACTGTCACATGTTCCGAGGAATAGTTCTTCTTCGGTGTAACAGACGGCGTCGAAAGGCTGGCGTCTTCTCGTCTCGGCCAGGCCGATGACAACTTACTTTATCCTTCTTGCTTGCATGATCAAGTCTATCGAGGACTCGGATGCAAGTGTACGTGCATTGTAGGTACAGATCGTCACCTTAGTTCTTCGTGATCCAGGAAGCTTCCATTGGTCCTGAGATTTTAGCATCCTTTCCGTACTCGTCCCACCCAACGCTGCCAAATTGGGGGCTCCTTCGGGGTCAGGGGAATAAGGCCCGTTTCTTTTACTGTGTTTAGCTTTTTGATACTCACGTATAGCTTGCTGGTCTCTGAACATGGGGGCTGGATATGCTGACGGGTAGCTTGTCAGGCTCTCCTAGAGTGGACACGGAGCTTAGTTGTTGAAGACTACTCTTAACCGCCTCCCATATACTTTCCTGTCACTTGATTGCAGGTTTTTCGCCGAATTGACTCGTAGAATGCAATCTGCATAAACTATAAGGCACCCACACACACGTGCATGAATATGCCTAGGAAATACGGAAAGTATGTGCTAAATCGGCGCAATGGAAACAGGGAGTCTATCCCTTGGATCCACCTGCGTTTCAGGGAAGCAAAGGTCGCTTTTAGTCCGCGATTAACCCCCTATCCGCCACCTGGGGACGCGTTACGTAGCCTCGCGACTAACCGGCTATCGGAATCCCTCATATGAGGGAGATCGGTGGATTTTCTTCCTACTCGTACAAAACATTACCGTTCTGCTCTTCTCGCTTTGCATCATCTGTTATTGTTGTTGTTGTTGTTGTTGTTGTTGTTGTTGTTGTTGTTGTTGTTGTTTGTCGTTGTTGTTTTTGCTGTTATGGTCTTTGTTGTCATTGTCGTTGCCGTTGCTTTTGTTGCTGTTGTTGTTGTTTTTGTCATCATTGTTGTTGTGGTTGTTGTTTTTGTTGTTCTTGCTGTCGTCGTTGTTATCGTTGTTGCGGTTGTTGTCGTTGCTTGTTGCTGTTACTTGTTATTGTTGTCGTCATGAGATGTGGTCGTCTTTGTTCTCTTACGAAGTTGCTCATGCGATGTCAAGTGGACAGCCGGATGCCACCCATGCTGTCAATGCTATCGATTATCCTTCGTGTCCGCTCTACATCCGCTTAACTGTCCACCTTCGAGCAGACCTCACATCCTGGTCACCTATCGATTTTGTGACATTCTTGAAGATCTTTCATTGGTGTCTACATGTGAGAACAACAATCTTGTTACTAGTTCATTTTCTTTTCTAAATCGTCCCTCCACCTCAATGCAGCTGAATCGCCGTTCTCCACTGTCGATGTATCGACGTAGAAATTCTTCTTTAACGCCGCTTGTTAAACTTTCATCCTTATTTCTTATGTTATCACTACATTTGTATTGATATCGTTGTGTTGTTGGCTGTTGATGTACTTGGATACTTGGATAGCCCATCCTCACTGGTTGTGTGGGTCCCAGCATAGGTTCCATTGTTTCGGATTTTTGTTGGTTTAGCCACCGTGGATCCCTGAAGTCCGGAGGTCGGCCTGGTCAAAATCTGCTCCAGTTGTTGGCTTATTACTTCTACAAGTTTCAAAATGTCCCAAAAAATTAGGATTTTTGAGGTTCCGTCTGCGAGAAGATCGTGGTGCTGTGTGATTGCACCACTTAGTTAACCTAGAGAATCCCAGCTTTACGTAGCAATACTTCGTTTCGAAAGATTGTCAAAATAAAGGATACCACTTTTTGAAAGAGTTCTTTCTTCCTCACTGAGACTATTCGCTATCTCCATATCCATAACAGTTTTGTTGAGCTTGCCCTGTTCTATGTGTAACTTGTTCTCGAATATTCTCATTTCTTGCAGATAACAACGCTGTTGCTCCATCTGTGCTACGTGAATGTTTTCTATCCCTAAGATATTGTTGCCGCTGCTGGTTCTCCTGCTTCCATACCTTTTCTTACTACTATTTACTTACTTACTTGGGAACTTGGATGGCCCGGTTTCACTATTTGTGCGGCCCCAGCGCATTTTCCACTTTTTCGGAGTTTTGATGGTTTGGCCATTGTGGTTCCCTGGAGTCCCGAGGTCAGCCTAGCCAAAGTCTACCCCAGGTCGTCACCACCACACGCAGTCGTCGCCACATGTGGATCAGAACGAGGTTTACCACCATACAAGTAATTTGATACCACTACGGTGGTAGATCCTGATATTGGTTTACTCTTATGTGGGCTTTCTGATGGAAACGCCGGACTCCTTATCAGCTTGGGAGAACCTGCCGGAAGGATGAATGCCCTTGCTGTACGTCGCAACCCGAAACCCAGGAGCACCTCCCTCCGGCGATGAGGTGGTAAACCGTTGGGAGGTACTCCCGTTTACTCGTTTTTTCTTCTTTCTGCTTTTTCTTGCAACTTTTCGATTATTTTTGCTCCATACTGATTCTTCTTGCAGCCTACTCCTTGTGCCTGAACTGAATTAAGTTTCTATTATTGTGTCCTTATAAAGCATTCTTCCAGCAGCTGTTATGATCCATTGGCTCAGTCGCCATGCTATGAGACTCGTAAAGCAGAAAGCGTTCACCATTCATCAAATCCTTCGGCGATTCCCCATGCATACAGTAACTATTCAGTGGTTAATCGATATATCCATGTATACTCTTTCGAACCGCCCTTGTTGAGCTGATGCGGGGTTGGTATGAGTTGTCGTTGTTGTCGTTGTTGTTACTGTTGCTGTGCTTCGATGGCTGACGTTCCGGCGTCTTCGCTTTCTTCAGAGCCGTGGTATTGGGAGTGGGAATAAATGTATCGATTATTTATGCCGAGGTTTATAGAAAGTCAGTCTTTTGAGTGTTCTCTGAGTGGTTTCAACTTTCTGCATTATCATATTTTTCCTATATTAACTGATCACTGGTAGTTATCCTGCCCTTATCGTTGCCCTTTCTGCAAATTACTTCTTAGCGACCATCTCACACACCTGCTTCGCAGATGGCTGGAAAGGGACCCTCTAACTACTTTATAAGAACTGTTCGTCGTAGTACGACAATTCACGCACTGAATGAGCAGCTGTCAGCTGCATGCACTTTCCAGCATCTGCCGTTCCAATCCAGTTTTTGTATAAGCTGCTGTTTCACTGTCACATGTACGTTCTATGTAAGCTATTGCATAGCTTTCACGAACTTTCTCTACAAGCAACATTCTGGAATCTCCCATTGAGCATTAACTCTAGTTCCCTCTGTCAAAACTCCGCGCATTACTGAAGAAATATGAGGGACATTATGAGTCATCCCAGGTAGTTTAGCTCACTTTTCGCTCAGTTTCGTTCAGCTCGTTCGCTCAGTTAGTTCGTTCAGCTGGTATTCCCTATCCTTCCGGATATTGTCACATTGTTAGTATTGTATTGCTATGATTCCTATTCACGGTCATAGCCCAAGCTTGAGGCTGTGCTCTGTGGCAACGTCGAAAAGTTCCCCGTGGCAAAATGCTACAAAATCGAGCCTTCTGCTTAGAGCTAGCGATTATTCGCTACAGTGTACTGACTCAAGGACCATTGACCAACTAATACAATGCATCCGACTTTGTTAGCCAGTTCGTGGCGGCACCCATTAATTTAGATAGATTAGTCGATGGGAATTATGGCCGGTGCAGTTTTGAATTCACTGCATTTTATTTTCGAAGGTTCATCTTCCGGGTGATTGCAAGAAGCCGTTCCTCGAACAACTTTGCTCGTTTGGTTTGAATTCCCCAATGCGTACGAGCATGTCTGGTCTACTAGCATGCGTTTGAAGCTTAGGAAAACTTTCCCGTCATAATAAATTAGTAAATCACAGAGGAAATTGATGTAGACATGGCTGTAATATGTAGAAGAACTATGGGCACACAAAATGTAAGTTCGTCAATGTGACGAGCAGATCTTTAGAACGATTGTATACTTTCAGCTTATGTCCTCTTAATATTCCACTGATTTTGCAAACTTTTTCACCAGAATACGTATTTTCGGTCAACATCCTACCAGTATGACGGATTACATAGGATTTCCTCTTTCTAGATATAATGCACCGTGCTTGCCTAGAGTTTACAATCTCTACCTAGGCTCGTGGCGCCTGTGGCGCAGTGGTCGGAGGGGCCCTGCAACACAAATGGGATCGATTCCCGAGTCCCTGGGCCCCTAAGCCCTCCATCCCTCCGTGGTCGTCCCGTCCCGAGGTGCCAGAATTATCTGGGAGGACACCAGCGCTGGCCTGATACATCAGTAGGCCACGGCGAGTCATTGTGAAGGCCAGATATGCATTCCATCGCCTCCAGCGATGCCATGAAGTCGAATGCACAGCGCATCCCTCAGGGATTGATCAACGCCGAGAGCTTCATCTTTTATCCTTTACCTATACTCATGTACAATGTACATTCCATGTGTAGAGTTTGCCTTTCTTAAGTAGAATTTGTACTGCATGCATAATGAATACAGTTGTTATATAGAATTATTAATACACGTTACAATCACGTACAGTTTGAACTTCGTTCACAGAACTGACATTTCTTCCAGAAAAATTGAAGATAAATAGTGCACTTCTAATGGCCAGTATTAAAACAATTTAAGCAAAAATTCTTCTTACATTGGCTACCTACCTAGCATACCTTGTGCCAAATCTCTATCTCTTCATTTTGTGCACTTCTTGTGAGACACAAGCGAACATCTCCATGTTTTTGAAATTGATCCGACCTTTAACAATATGCGATTGTTCGTTAGCGTGGGAACAGTGTTATCTTGCAGACATCTCACGCATGCTTCCATTCGAAATCGATGTCGAGGTGTTCACTTAAAGTTTGTGTGAAGAAGTGGGGAAGAAGTTTTGTATACCTAAGCCATGAATGGAAATAAACGTGCCATAGGTAATAGGGTAACCCAAGATCCGAATCTGGCCAGGGGTTGGAGTTTAGCAAGTATCTCAGCATGACTGTGATTGTAATATCTCACATAATATCTTGCTATGAGAAAAAATATTGAATAAGCAGAATATGCTATCATTTACTAGTTTTTCCAAAATATGAAGAATAGGTAACCAGCTAGTCACATGTGTCTACAAATAGCTTCCCCTGGTTGTTACTCTTGAACACTTCCGGTTTTGAGGACTTACTAGTATGGATTGCGTCATACATCATGGATAGAATCGTAATACTCCTCTCATTTTTCGTATGGACTGGCAACAATGGCTGATATTTCGCAGGACACTACTGTCCCTTGCGACTAGTCGCGTCATCATCATATTGTTCTTCTAACTCGTCTTCACTATGCTGAAGCTGTTCATCTATGAAGAGTACTGACGATCCCATATTGTAAGAATCCATCGAAGTGAAACTGAATCTCTCATCGACTAACCTCTGTTCTTAGTCATTATTGTGAACCATAACAACCGTGGTGGATTGGCGGATAAAAAAAGACAGGAAAAGGGCAGCGAAATATATTCAAAATATCGCAAGAACATTGCCAAAGGCCGACACCACCGTGGAAAAGTAGTGGAGAAGAGTTGGATACGTTGCGAAAAGAAGGGAAAATACAAATAACATATGGGATATGTGGAACCTGAAAAGGCGTCGAGATCATGTATGTAAACGTATGCATATTCGTATGTACGCGTATATACATATACATATGTAGAGCTAAAAGCTTTCCAAAGCTCTTGGTGTTGATCAACACCTGAGGGATGCGTCATGCATTCGACTTTATTAAGTATCGTTGAAGGTGATTGAATTCATATCTAACCTTTACGCTGACTCGCGGTAACCTACCGATGAATCGAGCCAGTGCTGCTATCCTCTCAGATAAGTTTGGTACCAATTTGCCGACCCCGGAGGAGTGGAGGGCTTGGTGGGTTGGGGGTGCGGGGATCGATTCCACATGTGTGTTACCTGGCGCCTCCGACCACGCGCCCATACTTGTATGTACATGTACGCATATATAATATATATATATATATATGTATACACATACATATTTCCATGTATACAAGGAAGACAGCGGAAAAACGCAGGTAACGGTGCGCGGTGACATTTTTAATAGGAGAGGTGGAGATGGTATTGCCTTGTGCATGGCGATTTCAGTGCTCTCGTCACACGAAGATTCTGCCGATCTATCAAGTTATAATGTTTTCATTCTTTTTCTACTCAATCGTGCTTGAAATCTTGAGGCTTCGCAGCTACCGTTGTGGGGCGCATGAGAACATATTCGCACTCGTCGTTTTAACAGCGGCTACAGCATGGGATTTGGGATAAAGCCTAGGCTACTTTTTTAAATTCCATTTGAAATCTAAGCGTTGTCTTTCAATGTTTTAACATTTCCGAAGAAATTTTTTGGCTATTTTTAGACTCGTGAAGTATATATCAGTTCCCCTGTATTTATAGTCTCGTTGGAGGATTTTTTTACCAAAAACAAATTACCACTTTATGATAAAGTCGAGAGAATCCTGTCACGTCTTCGGTCTTGATCGCTTTATTTTCTCTGTTGTTGGTCCTGAAGTGGTCATGGTCAGCTTTTCGTGTTCTGCTTTGGCAATGCGTTCAAGCTAAAGTGGGTTCCTAATTGAAAACGTGGAAATCTATTTCGACTTTTATATGTCTCCTTAAACTGGCATCCTTGCGGCATGTTTCCATTGGGTGCAGTCACAGCCTGCTTCTGTATGGTTTTGAAGATATCGTGTAAACGTCTTAATTGGTGGGCTTACGATTCCGATGTTCTTTGACAGGGAACCCAGAGGTATTTTACTAACTTTTGAAACGCGGTTCGTTCCGGGAACATTTTTTGCTCAAAATTTTTGAGTTGTGCAAAACCTCTCTGTAGCCTCTCATTCGGTGTTTCTCCTATCTTTCGATGTACCTAATCCTTGCTCAGAAAGGATAAAGGAGGTGAAATGTAGTGAAAGGTCAGTATGATAAGCAACACGATGCGTTTTTGCGTGGCTAATGTTCGCTTGCATCCTTTTCGAAGGTTTTGTTTTATCACAGTAAAGCGGATTTCCATCGGATTGAGGTGCTATGTTCGAAGGCCATCAGACAATATCCGTTGTCGTAATGATCTATTTTTCGGAACCTCCTGTTGTATTCCTAGTGCATTTTTTGTCTTGGTATTGTTTATACTACATTTATGCTTACACCTGCAAATTGCTTCCTAGCGACCATCCCATGCATTTGCATCGCAGCTGGCTGGAAAGAGATCCTTTAACTACTTTATAAGAACTGTTCTTCTCTGTTCGATAGTTCGAGCACTGAATGAGCTGTCACATGTACTTTCTGTATAAACTATTGTATAGCCTTCACGAATTTTCTGTGCAAGCAACTTTATCAGATTATACTAATGATAAACTTTCTGTAATCTCTCTTTGGGCGTTAACTCTAGTTCCTTCCTTCAGAACTCCGCCCATTACACAAAGAATGTAAGAGGTCTTGTGAGCCATTCCAGTTAGTCTAGCTCACTTTTTGCTGCTTCGTCCAGCTCTTTCGCTCAGTTAGTTCGCTTAGGTGGTATTCCTTATCCTTCTGGATATTGTCACATTGTTAATGTTGTATTGCGATTATTCCTACACACGGTCATAACCCAAGCTTGAGGTTGTGCCCTGTCGCAACGTTAAAAAGTTCCCCATGGCAAACTGGTACAAAGTTGAGCCTTCTGCTTCGAGCTAGTGGTTATTCGATACCGAGGACTGACTCGAAAGCCTATTTTCCACTTGCCGATTAATATATTGTTTTCCTCGGCATCAAATTTCTAGGAAGAATTATCATAGCTATCATCACCTTTTAAATGGAATGCACCCTGATATAGCTTTTCTCATAAGTAGTTGTCGATCTCCTGTCCAGATGTTGAAAATATTATTCTCGAATTCCGTTGCAACGCACAGTTGGACGACAAAACTGACGTCTAGTAGTGAGTAGGTTTAGGACTGTGGTTAATATGGGTTACCCATTTGGTACGCTAGTCCTTTTGCTCCTTCAAATTGACGTAACTCCGTGAAACAACAGTAAAAACTGTCGTTTCAGGATATCCCAGCAAACGACTAACATGATTGGGATAATTTTCGCTTCTGGAGACATTTTTGTTGTAATAAATACGCTATAGCATGAATCAGAGTAGTACAGTAACAATGATCTGGCAGTATAGGATTTAACCGTTCCTGGCAGAATCTTTTGCCGCATGGCGTAATAAAGGATAAAAAGAATAAAGCTCTCGGCGTTGATCAATCCCTGAGGAATTTGCCATGCATTCGACTTTTTGCCAATATCGCAGCATTATCTTAGTTGTATTTCACATGATACCTTGCCGTTAAAAATTATAGTAGGCAGTAAATAAAAAAGTTCCCAGAATCGACTTTCTATTAACCTCGGCATTGGAATATGAATGTGTCGTTTTCTTGTTCAGCAATCGCGAGGTTTTTAAACAGCATACATAAGACAATACATAGACAATACTTCCATAAAAAGACACAATACAATACAACACTAGCTGACGTTTCGGCAGTATCGCCTTCTTCAGAGCCTGGAAGGGCATACTGATATACAATCTACTGGGCTAAACGCTTCAATAACACTTACAAAAATGTGAAAAACTCTATGGTAATTACATGATCAACAGCTTCTCGAAAAACTCACCGCTTTTACGTGACTTCCAATGAGGAAGATTAGAACAGCTGATTATAGTCGCGTATGGTTGATGACTGCACCACCCAACATCAGAAATTGATACGAACAAACGGGGTCAGGTCGCTCATGACCTCTGGGCTATCCTCTGGCCATCTGGGTCGTATCCCTGCTATTCATTGTAGGGTTTTTGGCGTTTATCTAAAAAGCCTCAAGAAGTTTTCGCGCTGGTCTTTTATCAGATAGAGATAAAAGTCAAGAGGCAGCGACACTACCACCATCTGCTTTCCCTAAAACGTTTTTTAGACAGCAGGACCTTAACGATGAAGTTGACATAAAATTCCGCATTTTTCGGACGGCGTTCTCAAGACCCTTGATCACTACCGCGATAGAAAGTTTATCTCTAACCTTACAGCCGCACAAAAATGTGGTATGCGAGAAATTAGATAATTAATAAACTCGAAAACAATAAGATTGTCTGTTAGTGATAAGGGGGGAGAGTTCGTAGTTATCCCTTCCCAGCTGGATGTTGAGATAACAGAGGAACATCTTAGTGATGCTACTCTCTATCGCCCATCCTCTGAAAAGGAATATAAAAGTCAATACCGAAAGCTAAACAATCAATGGGTCAGCGTGGCAAAGGCTGCAGGTTTAAAATCACCGGTTATTTCGCACTTTAAAATCGATAACCCAACATATCCCGTCCTATACCTACTTATTAAGACACATAAGTTGGTATCACCTGTTGATCTTGCGTCAACCAATCCGTCATCATTTAAGGTTATACCCATCATCAGCTGTGTAGACGAGCCAACAGATAGAATAACCTGGTTTTTAAGCCTAATGCTTACCCAGTTGCTTAACCACATACCAGCTCACCTCACAAACACCCAAATGTTCCTAGAACGTCTACGCCACGCGTCTCCTAATAACGCGTACGTGATGGAGTCTTTCGAAGTTACCGCGCTGTACACCAACGTGTCGAATTACTCCACAATACAAGCTATCTTCGAACCTCTTGTTGAACATGAAGGAAAAATAAACACGCATGGCTTGTCCTTCCAGCAGCTAATGGTTCTCTTAAAGGTGTGTGTAAACTGACTAAACTAAACTGCTCAATTTTCGGATGGCCTGGGAAATATTTCGCCCAAATAAGGGGGTTGGCAATGGGACAGCGATTGGCACCAAGCCTTGCCATTGTGTTTATGTCTAAGATAGAAGCCCCTGTTCTCGATCGCCGGCCACTACTCTACTGCAGATATGTAGATGATTGTTTTGTCGTCTTCTCTACGCAGGAGGAGATGGACAAATGCTTTGAGTTATTGAACGAGCAGTCTGAGTACATAAAGTTCACCCAGGAGAAACCGAGAAAAAACTGGCTTCGTTTTTGGACGTTCAAATAAACCTATCAAGTAGCGGCTACCTGACAAAGTGGTATCGAAAGCCAAGTAACAAGAACATTCTTGCTCATTTCCTTTCTTCCCACCCTTCACACACAAAGAGGGCGCTTGTGAGAAAGATGTTTCGAACAGCCGCCTCTGTGTGCAGAACCAGGGAACTAAAGGAAGAATCGCGCGACTTGGCTCGGCAAATAGCCATCTCCAATGGCTACGAAATAGTAACCCCACGGGATAAGTTTAGAAGGAGAGCGACGCGCACATGCGAAACACTTGGCCAAAAGAAAGTTCCGTTTATGCTACCTTTTATTGGCGATGAAGTAAGCAGCGTAGCTATTAAACAATGTTTAAGAAGGGCAGGTCTAGAGGAATCGGTAACGATAGTTGCAATACCACCGGCTACTCTACGTCGTCAGTTAGTTCGTAACCGCCTGTATGACCGTCTATGTGAAACAACAAATTGCGTAATATGCCCTTAAGGCAGGGACGGTGATTGCATGAGTTCAGGTACGATAAGCTTGATCTCTTGCAATAATTGCGGAGAAGAATATATTGGCGAAACGGGCAGACCTTTGTGTATCCGTATAAAATGACACATAGATGGCAAACGAAAACGAAGACAAAGTACCCCACTAGGCACGCGCAGGATACGAAAGCATAGCGGAGACGATTTTGAAGTGAAAGTCAATATCCTTCCACAGGAGTCCAAAACACCAGCGCGAAAACTCTTAGAGGCTTTTTGGATAAATGCCAAAAACCCTACAATGAATAGCAGGGATGAATGCCCGGAGGTCACACACGACTTGGCTCCGTATCTACGCATCAATTTCTGATGTTGGGTGGTGCATTCATCAACCAGATGCGACTACAATCACCTGTTCTAATCTTCCTCATTGGAAGTCACGTAAAAAGTGGTGAGTGTTTCGAGAATCTGTTGATCATGTAATTGCCATAGAGTTTTTCGTCTTTTTATAAGTTTTACTGAAGTGTTTGATCAGTATACCCTTCCAAGCTCTGAGGAAGGCGATAGTGCCGAAACGTCAGCTACTGTTGTATTCTGTTGTTTCCCTATGGAAGTAAATGTATGCTGTTTAACAACCTCGCGATTGCTGAATGAGAAAACGACGCGTTCATAAATAAAAAGGTTAAGATTGTGATTTCGACTTCAGCCTCAGCTTAACTAAGTTCGTAGCCGATTTGGGCTCCCGAGGTTAGTCCCGTTGACGGGTGATTGCTGATGGCAAAAGATCCATAGAACTAGCTGAGAGACAGGCGAAACGAAGGACCCGCATGGTGTGGTGGTGAACGCGTATCTTCCCGGAAAGACAATAACGACAAATTATAGTAGGCAGTAAATAAAAAAGGTTAAAACGAATGCAGTTCTAAGTCGAGCAATCCTACTTTTACTTGCCGGAAATGCTTAGGGTTGAGCACGTAGAGTTATGAGTATTTCGTCCCTATTAAAATGCGCCAAATTTGGCACTCATTTTTCGATCGTCTCTATTTCAAATTTTTAGGCTTTCGTCTGATTTTAATCTGCCATATATTTCTTCTGCAAGATGCTGGACTCTCCTTTTCGTATATTTCGCTGCTACATCTGCATTGAAAACAAGATAAAAGCACCATTACAGGATCTAAGTATACTTGTTGAGCATCTTGCTAAACATTTCGGTGGGTTCCTTTTGTCTTTCTCATTTTTCGTTTACACACACAAAAAAATTTGCTGCTGATCCATTTACGATGTTAACAAAACGTCCTGTTATGTTGTTAGCGTTTCAGTTGCCTTTAGTTTTCCACGGCGGCATATTTGAACACTTTCACGATCGCATGCTTCCATTGCTACCCAATATATGTGCCATGGATCTGCTTCATTAGGAGATCCTCTGCTGGTTAGTAACGAAGCTGCGAGGCGTACTGAGGTGACGGAAAGAGGCTTACATGTGTGCCAAAAGCGGTCTTGTTCTGTAGTGAAACGCAGATGGATCCATGGGACGGGCTTTCTCTCCGATTGACATGTGCCCTCTGTATTTATGCATACATGTTCATGCATGTGTACTGACTGTGATCGATTGTGTGCAGAGTGTATTCTACAAGTCGTTTCTTCCGAAACTCTGCAACCAAGGATCTAGGACGTATATAGGAGAGACTAGGAAATGAACAATGACTGTGTCGTTTTCTTGTTCAGCAATCGCGAGGTTTTTAAACAGCATACATTTACTTCCATAAAAACACAATACAATACAACGCTAGCTGACGTTTCGGCAGTATCGCCTTCTTCAGAGCCTGGAAGGGTATGCTGATATACAATCTACTAGGCCAAACGCTTCAATAACACTTACAAAAAGACGAAAGACTCTTTGGTAATTACACGATCAACAACTTCTCGAAAAACCCACCGCTTTTTCGTGACTTCCAATGAGGAAGCTTACAACAGCTGATTATAGTGGCATGTGGTCGACGACTGCACCATCCCACATCAAAAATCGATGCGAACGTACGGGATCAGGTCGCGTATGACCTCCGGGCATTCGTCTCTGCTATTCATTGTAGGGTTTTTGGCATTGATCCAAAAAGCCTCTAGGAGTTTTCGCGCTGGTGTTTTGGACTCCTGTGCAAGGATATTGACTTTTACTTCAAAACCGTCTCCGCTATGCTTTTGTATCCTAAGCGTGCCTAGTGGGGTGCTTCGTCTTAGTTTTCGTTTGCCATCTAGGTGCTCTTTTATACGGATACACAAAGGTCTGCCCGTTTCACCAATATATTCATCTCCGCAATTGTTACACGAGATCAGGTATATCGTACCTGAACTCATGCAATCACCGTCCCTGCCGTAAGGGCAAATTACGCAATTTGTTGTTTCACACAGACGGTCATACAGGCGGTTGCGAACTAATTGGCGACGTAGAGTAGTCGGTGGTATTTCAACTATCGCTACCGATTCCTCTAGACTTGCCCTTCTTAAGCATCGTTTTATAGCTGCGCTTACTTCATCGCTTATAAAAGGCAACATAAACGGAATTTTCTTTTGGCCAAGTGTTTCGCGTGGGCGCGTCGTTCTCCTTGTAAACTTATCCCGTGGGGTTACTATTTCGTAGCCATTGGAGATGGCTATTTGCCGAGCCAAGTCGCGCGATTCTTCCTTTAGTTCCCTGGTAGTGCACACAGAGGTGGCTGTTCGAAACATGTTTCTCACAATCGCCCTCTTTGTGTGTGAAGGGTGGGAAGAAAGGAAATGAACAAGGATGTTTTTGTTCCTTGGCTTTCGATACCACTTTGTCAGGTAACCGCTACTTGATAGGTTTATTTGGACGTCCAAAAACGGAAGCCAGTCGGTGGTCTTCCTGCAGTGCGTTTAACATCCCGAGGAATCCAGTCACAAACGGCTGTTGTTCATACGTTTTAAGTGTCCACCTCATCTTCTCTTGGACTGTTTGGCATACAGAACGGCATTTTTGATTTTTGACCGTTCACGCTGGTCTGACCCTCGCATCACTTTTCTTAATGATGTGACACAGAATACTCTTATCTTCGTCCTTTTCGACTGCGCGTTATATAACGGTGAGTGATCTTTCATCCTGCTTACGCAGCGATCAAATTTCTGACGCATGCGTTGTGGCAGGAGCTACCGTTGAGTCGAAAACGTGGGCGCGGAGTCGGGTGTTGCTTGCTTTCCGCAATACATCCTCGATACCTTTGAAAACTCCTCAAGCCGCTGATTTCCTTTTGCTTAACTATGGAGCTGAGTCGTTCATCATGTTGATTTCCCGAACTAGACCGACGTAACTGGAGCATTCGCCGATATTCGTTCCGTGGAGAGTGCATGGGGAATGCCTAACTGATCCGTTCCTCATGAACACCGTTTCTGTAAGGTTTAGTCGAAGACCAATCTTTCCACAGGCTTCATCAACAGTCGGCAAGCATTTGGTCCGCTTGGCTAATGTTTGGTGTTATAAGAGCGATGTCGTCAGAAAAGCGAAGATTGCATAACTGCCGACCATTAATTTGCACTACTATTTTGTCGCATTCTAATATTCGCATGACGTTCTCGAAGGTGGCGGTAAATAATTTTGGCGAGATGATATCGCCTTGGCGAACCCCTTTTTTGACGTCGATGTATCGTTATATCGTTGCAGAATGATGATATCTTAGTTGTGAAATTTTGTACATCTCACGAAGAATCTTTATATACTGAGTGGATACTCGCTGACTATCATAGGTTTCCATGACTGTTTCTATTTCAGTTTAGTTAAACGGCTTCTTTAAGTCGATGAAAGTGAGACAGAGCAGTTTTTGTACTCTCGCGATACTTCCATTAGTCTTGTTGTCGTGTGGAAGGGTTCACCGTCCTAAATCCTTTTCGAAACTTTGCTTACTCACATGGTTGCCCTTCGTCCAGTGTTCTGCCAATCCTGTTTAATATGATTCGAGTGAAAAGTTTGTAGACGACAGGCAGCAAGCATGTTGGGCGATAGATGCCGATAACGAGGACGTCACCCTTCTTAAACAATAACACGCTTTTGGTGGTATTCCACTGAGTTCTAATCTTGCGTTCAGACAACTGTCGTGTGAATATCTGAGCCGACATAGTTATGAGAACTGCTGGAAGGTTCATTGTCTGTTCAGATCGTATCATCTTCGGACCTGGTGCTGCTTGATTTTTTGCCGGCAAAACAGCATGTCGGATTACGGAAAGGGGAACCGGTAATGCGATATATCCATCCTCTTTTATTTTACTTGAAGGAAGGAGGACGAAGTATTGAAGGGATCAGAGTAGTAGTCGTGAATGATTTCCTCCATTGCCTTTCTGGACGCTGTAGTTGATCCGTCTCGGCGTCGGAATGCAATCATCTTAGATTTGCAATTGGGAAAGTTTCGGTGGGCTTTGCGAATGCTTTTCTCAGACTCTGCAGCTTCGAATATTAATGCACTCTCCTCTCTTTAGGATCTTCTTTTATGGCCTATCTGCATCGTATTGTATTTGTGACTTCGGACGTGAGTTGGCAGTTGCCTGCAGCTCGTGCGATTCCACGCTGTTGCATGACCTCGGGTGTTTCTGGAGGTAGACGTTTCTTCGTGGCTTTCGAACTATCAACTTTCACAGCGCTAAGGTAGAGATGTTGAATGAGCCATTCGTATTCCTTGTCGATGTCATCGAGAGCGGCATATTCCCAACAGCCGAGTTGAGCAAATCCTTGTTTATGGTGGTTTTGGTTTGTTGAATTTATCAGCGTTTTCTCCTTTCGGAGACAAATGGAATCTTGCAAGAAGGAGGCAATGATCTGATCCCGTGTGGAATTTTGGGACAACAGCGACATCGGTAAGGTTCGATTTACTATCATGTGGGTACTTCGTTATAGCACTCTCCACTGGGAGATTCCCAGTTCCAGCGTTGAGGATTGGGCTTCTAGTATTGCTAGTTAGCTTGGATGTTCTTGGTCGTCAAGATAAATTCAGACGGCCGCTCACCCTTGTCGTTCCATTTTAATCTGTAGACTTCAATGTGACGTTGTTCAGACTCTGTTCTTGGTCCAATCGTAGCGTTAAAATCTCCAATGGTAACCTTGAAGAATGTGTGGTTTTCTCTGTAGAAGTTCTCCAAGTCCACATAGAGCGCTTGGACTTCTTCGTCATAGTTTGATGTCGACGGATAAATGATGAAGATTGACAAAACTGGTATTGATTCACATCTCTTCAGTCGTAAACGTGCAATTCAGGTTGCTAGTTGTTCGGGCGAATCGATGTTCATGGACGAACTCGTGTTGAGGAGAATGCCGACTCTACTGTCGGCGTGTTCTCTGGAACAGTTCTTCTCCGGAGTCAAGGCGGAGCTAAATGAGTGGTGTCGTCTCGTCTCGGCCAGTCCGATGACGTCGTACCCTATATCGAAAAGTCGAGTAAAAACGTTAATAATTGCATTATTCTGCCTGCTATTGCTGATAGGACTCATCTAACGATACATCTCAATGTCAGCAGCACGGATCGTTTCATGTATATTCAAATTCATGGCCAGACTTATAATACTTCTTCTCTGGTTACTATTTAATGCACTCAACTGGTGTCGCGGACCATTCATCCACGGCCAAGAAACCAAAAGCGATGACGACATCAACAAATCAGGGCCGGAGTGTCGACAAGTCGGCCAATAAACATTATCTAATAAAAAAGTAATGTTCTCAATCTTAACTGTTTTATTTACTGCCTATTCTTTTTTAACGGCAGGGTATATGTTGCGAAATATAACTTTAATGATGCTGAGATATTTGCAAAACTCCAGACCGCAAGTGTCTGCGGTGGGGAACGAACGCGCTATTGTCCTTCCCGGGGAGTAACGCGTTCACCACCACACCGTGCGGCTCCTTCGTTTCGCGTGTCTCTCACCTAGTTCTATTGTTCTTTTGCGATCAGTAACCACCCGTCAATGGGATTGATCCTAGCAGCCCAAATCCCAAAGAATATAGTAAGTTAAGATTGTGATAGTTGCAACAATGTGGTAGTAAAAGCGGGTTGTTTCAGCGATAGGAAGATTTTGCGCAATGGAATGCTTATGAGCAGTGTAGGCATTTGAAACAGTTCCTGTATTAGCAACACCTAGGATAGATGGAAACTGATGACAACATAAATATTACGATGGTACAAGAGCAGAGTACTTTACATTACATCTACCTAAACATATGAATTGGTGTGGCAATGATGAGTTTGTGGTGCGCTTGTAACGAGTGTAAATATTCTAGAAGGTTACTAGATTAACAATTAGTAATGGTTGCGTTAAAAATTGATGATAATCTTGACATGTTGACAAAGCAAGAGCTGGAGAATTTATTCAACAGTAATTCTTCGTATTTTTGTTGAGCAAACGCGAGGTGTTATTATTCTTTATTCACGAATGAGCTGACGTTTCGGCAGATTTCGCTTTCCTCAGAGCCTGAAAAGGTCAAGTTGACAGCAATCTACTTGGCCAGACGCCTCCATAACCAAACAAAGAGACTCTAAACCAAGATTTCAATCACATTGAACACAGCTTCGCACACTCACCGCTTTCTATGAGGTCTCCACTAAGTATGTCACGTAGAGACCAACCGCACAGAAATCACATGGAAGTATAATGTGCCCCACTCATCAGAATAGCAGTCTTATATACTGCCCTATAACCAAATGTTCGCCAAGTGGAAGAAGTGCGAGACGAAGGAAAACTTTTGTGCTCAATATTTGGAGGACCGCCTCTGGAGGAGAATAGTGGGCGGGTCAGTGTTGATTTGCAACTCTATTAGGTCTAATGCTAAAGTAGCTTTGCGGAGAAAATTCGAAGGCCTTCTGAGTAAATCACATAACACAGCTTCAATAGCGCACAAAAATATCGCTAAAGAACATCAAACAGATCGTAATAGGATAGGTAATGTGCAAGAAAATTCAAGGCTAACCGTGTTAGGAGGCATGACTCTCCCTGACGGTGCGCGCTCGTTATTAGAATTGGGGCCGAGTTTCTCACCATCTGAACCCATTTCTAAGATAACCTTGCGTAGGGTTGCATGTGGTTTACATGAACTTCAAGATAGACTCCGTAAAAAAGCTAGAGATGGAGCGCTAATAGGCGCGAACAACATCAGGTGGGGGCCCTACCAATAGCACCATTTCCCATGACGTTCTTTAGACAACGAGAGCCCAATAATGAAGTTGATGTTAAATTTCGGATGTTCGCGAATGAAACTCTCAAAGTCCTTAATCACTATCGCGCGAAAAGATACAGCTCAAACCTCACTCCAGTGCAAAAACGTGGTATGCGAGAGGTACGAGACCTGATTAGGTTGAAAACCATAAGACTTTCCGTTAGTGATAAGGGTGGAGAGTTTGTCATAATTCCTCATCAGTTAGATGTGGAGATAACGAAAAAGCATCTTGAAGATGCTTCGCTTTATCGCCCATCATCTGAGGAGGAATTCAAAAGTAAATACCGAAAACTAAACCACGAATGGGCCAAAATGGCAAGGGCTGCTGGTTTGAAACCATCAGTTATCTCTCAACTTAAAGTTGCCTTACCAACATGCCCCGTCTTCTACTTACTTATAAAAACTCATAAGTTAGTATCCAGCGATGATCTCGCGTCTACCGATCTATCACTATTTAAGGTTAGACCTATCATTAGCTGTGTAGACGGGCCAACGGACAGGATAACATGGTTTTTAACCCTAATATTTAACCAGTTGTTGAAACACATTCCAGCCCATCTTACGAATACCCAGATGTTTCTGGATCGTCTACGTACTGCGCAGCCCAACAGCGCGTGCGTGATGGAGTCCTTCGACGTTACCGCCCTTTATACAAACGTGTCGAATGACTCCGCAATGCAAGCCATATACGAACTCCTTACCCAACACGAAGGAGAAATAAACATGTGTGGCTTCAAGATAGAGCACCTGATGGCACTCTTAAAAGAATGCTTGAGCTGCTCAATCTTCAGATGGTCCGGAAAGTACTACGCTCAAATAAGAGGGTTGGCAATGGGACAACGACTGGCTCCAAGCCTTGCCATTGCATTTATGTCTAAAGTGGAGGCACCGGTGACTGATCTCGGGCCGCTACTCTACTGTAGGTATGTGGACGACTGCTTTGTCCTTTGCTCAACACAAGAGGTTGGGTAAGGAGTTCGTATATGGCTTGCATTGCGGAGTCATTCGACACGTTTGTATAAAGGGCGGTAACGTCGAAGGACTCCATCACGCACGCGCTGTTGGGCTGCGCAGTACGTAGACGATCCAGAAACATCTGGGTATTCGTAAGATGGATACTTGTCTAAGGTGGAAGCACCGGTGACTGATCTCGGGCCGCTACTCTACTGTAGGTATGTGGACGACTGCTTTGTCCTTTGCTCAACACAAGAGGAAATGGACAAATTCTTTGAGTTGTTAAACACACAGTCAGAGTACATCAAGTTCACCCGAGAAAAACCGAAAGAAAACGGCTTCCATTCCTGAACGTGCAAATTCACCTGTCGGAGAATGGCTACATTACAAAATGGTACCGAAAGCCAAGTAGTAAAAACATCTTGGTTCATTACCTCTTCTCCCACCCCTCTCACACGGAAAGGGCGCTTATAAGAAACATGTTTCGAACGGCAACCAACGGGAACAGAGAAGGGAAGACGGGAAGAGAACAGAGTGAGGAGTCCCGGAACTTGGCACGGCATATAGCCATTTCTAATGGCTAAGAAACTGTAGCTCAGGATAGGTATAGGGGAAATCCTAGGATGTTTTGCATGAGCTCGGGTACAGTTTATCTGATCTCCTGTAAGACGTGCGGTGACGAATACATTGGCGAAACGGGCAGACCCCTCTGTGTCCGCATAAAAGAACACCTAGCCGCCTGTAAGACGTGTGGTGACGAATACATTGGCGAAACGGGTAGACCCCTCTGTGTCCGCATAAAAGAACACCTAGCCGGCCAAAAATAGACCAAATACTCCGCTAGGCACGCATAGGACCCAGAGACATAACGGGGAGGACTTTGAAGTATGTGTCACGATCCTTCACGCGAATCAAGAACACAGGCGCGAAAAACTCTTGAGGCACTCTGGATTAATTCCAGAAATCCGAAAATGAACCGCAGGGAAGAATGCCTCATTATCACGCGTGATGTAGGGCAGTGTATAAGGCTGCTATTCTGATGAGTGGGGCACATTATACTTCCATGTGATTTCTGTGCGGTTGGTCTCTACGTGACATACTTAGTGGAGACCTCATAGAAAGCGGTGAGTGTGCAAAGCTGTGTTCAATGTGATTGAAATCTTGGTTTAGAGTTTCTTTGTTTGGTTATGGAGGCGTCTTGCCAAGTAGATTGCTGTCAACTTGACCTTTCCAGGCTCTGAGGAAGGCGAAATCTGCCGAAACGTCAGCTCATTCGTGAATAAAGAATAATAACACCTCGCGTTTGCTCAACAAAAATGCGAAGAATTACTTGATCAATGCCGAGGTTAATAGAAAATCGGTCGTGGGAGTTATTCAACAGTATTACTCCCTAAACAAATGAGTGGTGATAGAAGATTAAGCGGGATGGCAGGATGATGATGAAAGAGGAAATGGCGAACTTCAGGCGTCGTCAGAAGGCAAAGGCTCTTCCAAGAGGTGTGGCTAGATCCGAGAGAGTGGCGTGGGTCACGAGGTCACGCCACAGGTTGCCATTAGCCCCTAAGCAATGCGTCGTGCCTGGTAGCATACCTGGTGGCGTGTCTGATGGTTATAGTTGCCGTATCTACTAGCGTGCCCGATGATTAGGATGGGATATGAATATAGGACACTCGCCACTATCAGAACACAAAGAATAAAGTTACAATTGAGAACATTATTTTTTTACTAGATAATGTTTATTGGCCGTCTTGTCGACACTCCGGCCCTGATTTGTTAATTTCGCCATCGCTTTTGGTTCCTTGGCCGCGGATGAATCGTCTTCGACACCAGTTGAGTACATTAAATAGTAACCAGAAAAGAAATATTATCAGGAATATTATCAGTCTGGCAACGATTTTCAATATCCACGAAACGATCCTAACTAGTGACATTGAGACACATTCTTATCTTATCCTTCTTGCTTGAATGACTAGGTCTTTTATCGAGGACTCAGGTGCAAGTGTGTGTGCACTGTAGGTGCAGATTGTCACCTTAGTCCTTTACGATTTAAACAGCAGAGAATGGTCTTGAGATTTTAGCAGTCTGTCCGTACTCATCCTACCCAACGCTGCCGAATTGGGGGCTCTTTCAGGGTCAGGAGAGTGAGGCCCGTTTTTTTTTTTTACTGTGTTTAGCATTTTGATACCCGCCTATAGCTTGCTGGGCTCTGAGCGTGGGGGTTAGGTATACTCACTGGCAGCGTTCCAGACTCTCCCAGAGTGGACATGGAGCTTAGAATCCACCTGCGTCTCAGGCAAGCAAAGATCGCTTTTGGTCCGCGATTAACCCACTATCCGCCACATGGGAACGCACCATGTAGCCTCGCGTCTAACCGGCTAACCGGCGTCGAAGTCCCTCATGTGAAGGAGGTCTATGGTTGGTAGGGACAAATGCGAACTTTACTGGCTCCCACTCGAGTCGCTGGACTTGCGTCGCAAGCATAGATAATATAGGTGATGTGCTCAGAAGCAATTGCGCTTTTCAAATTTAACGCATGACACTCGATATGCATTAAGCACGATATATTTAACAAGCAGAGCGATAATGGCGCTTTTGAACTTTAAACCAATATTTTTGGGTTATATTAAGCTTACCCTTTTAATCAAAAATTTTGGACTGTAAAGATTTTCACTCATACGGGACAAGCTATTTATTCTACGAAAACGGATACTTTTTCGGAACACTTGAAACCCACTTTTTTCACTTTTTTGCGTCAGAGCTCATATTTTGAATGCGAAAGGAGTTGAACAAGCGAGATTTCGTCCAGCACTGCATGATGATTCTTTCCAATCCATTACTGGTTTCTATCTGCCGCGTTTTCGTTAGAAATTTTGGATAGTGAAAATGACGTTCGGCATTAGATACCTATGTGAAGGTTTTATATTCCTATGAAAGGGGTATGAAAGCTTTCCCTGCCGCATGAGGAGCTTTCAAAAGTATCGAGGATTAGTGGAGAGGACAAAGAACACGCGTCTCCGTACCTACCTTTTCGACTCAACGGTACTTCCCGCCTTAACGTATGCCTCAGAAACCTGGTCGCTGGGTAAGCAATGTGAAAGCTCACTTAGCGTTATTGAACCCAAAGTTGAAAGGACGGTGCTAGTATTCCGTTTCACACAAGAAAGGAAAGAGGTCCAAAGCTCCGACTTGCGTCAACGATCAAATATCAGGGTGCTGTTCTGTACGCGATACAGTCGAAGATAAGGGAGGCCGGACACGTAATGCGTATGAATGACAACCGATGGACAAGAGCCGTTAGTGACTGGATTCCTCGGAACCTCAAACGCACTGCAGGAAGACCACTGAGCCACTGAGGTCAGAGTTCTTCACGAAGAGCCTAGAAGAAAGATATGATGTTCAACGTGTTCCTAGATTGAGCAAAACTCACTGGGTTCCTCTTGCACGCGACAGAAAAAAAATGGAAGATTTACTGGCGCCCGCTCAAGTCACTCGACGATCAACGGGACTATAGGGTGACAAGTGATCAAAGGGGTGCGTTCACTGCAGTGGTTAGAGGCGCCCAGCAATACACATGGGATCGATCTCCACTCCCGAAGCCCACGAAGCTGTCCATTCCTCTGAGTTCGGCAAATTGCTACGAGACGTGTGTGAGGATGGCAACACTAGCTCGATATCTCAGTAGGCCATTGCGAGTAATTGTAAAGGCTAGATATGTATTCGATCACTTCCAAACGATGCTAAATGAAGTCGAATGCATTGAGCATCCCTGAGAGATTGATGAACGCCGAGAGCTTCATTCTTTTTTCTTTTGTTACCCTTTAGTAGACCAAATTTCAGTCCTCAGTTATTTTCTGCATTAAAACTGTACAGTCAGTCGCCTCTAATGATGCTTGATGAAGTCGAATATATGTCGCATCTTTCAGAGAATGATCAACGCTGAGAGATTTATCTTTTATCCTTTTGTACCTATAAAGCCATATGAAGAAGTCTCTTTTATAAAGTTCACGTTCTTCTAATGCTCTAATTATCGAGAAATCATCAGCAGTAGTTGAAATACGATTACGGCTGTGTTAACCTTTAATTATCATCAGTTGACAGGCCTTTACTAGCTGTCAAAACTGCTTCAAATTCGCTGCATCCAATAAGTTCCTGTGTTGATTTTTTAGTGCTTAAACAAGTATTCTGTCAACACATAGAGCTCCAGGTGCATTGAGTCCAATTCATTTGATGCAAAAATAAAGGCTGGGTTCAACACTAAGCCAACCCATATTAGGCACTGTTAGATTTTACGAGTTTGAATAAAAACCATTGTGGTCTAGAAATCTTTGCCCACAAGAATAAAATCTTTTTTGTTTGACGTTTTTATGTTCCTATGTTTCTATGTTTTTTTTTATGAAATTGAAATTTTTTGGTCACACGACACATATTTCTTCCACTTTATTGAGTCGGGGATCACAGTTCAAACACGAAAACGAATTAATTGGTGAGATTTCGTCCAGCGGTTCGAACGGGTACAGTATTAAAAAAAAGAATAAAGCTCTCGGCGTTGATCAATCCCTGAAGGATCCGCCGTGCATTCGACGTCATTAAGCATCGTTTGGAGGTTATTGAATGCATGTCTGACCTTTATAATGACTCGCAGTGGCTACCGAAGAATCGAACTGGTGCTACTATTCACCCAGATGAGTCTGGTACTAATTTGCCGACCCCCGAGTGATGAAAGGCTTTGTGGGTCATGGGTGCAGGCATCGATTCCACGTGTGTGTTGCAGGGCGCCTCCGGCCAGTGTGCCACACGCCTTCTAACGGGTAGAGAGATCATAATTGTGCTCCATTAGAATTCCAGAAATTTACATTCCTCCACCAGTTTTTTAAAAAGTTCGATTAAAAACCTATTTAAACTTGAAGGAGCAATGTGTAGAAATTGTGTATAGCATTGCGGCGATGTAGAAAAGTCTCTTCTATACATCTGTAAGGATTTAAATTGTTGAATAATCTAGTGATCGAGGACTTATCGTCTGTTATCAGAAACCAACGTAGAGGGTTATCCCTTAAAGGAGGAACTGTCACCAATAAGAACAAGAGTGAGCAGAACGGAAGCTCTGAGGGAAAATTTGTAGCGTTTTTCAGAGTTCCACTTATTCGAATGTCGTTCATGCAAAAGGAAGTTTGTCACCCCTTTCTTCGCCAATTTCCACATCAAAGAAGGTCTTTGTAAGAAAGAGGAAGGCGAGCTTTGCGATGATGGAGGACCGGTGGGCACTTCTTTCACGTTTCTGGATATATTTTGACGTATTTTACGTTAAACTTGTGAACAACTGGATTTCGTTGCACTTTACTGTTTTGGCATATTCTTATCATATTTGAGGGAATTCTTTTCTTCGAGTCTTCTGGAATATTTGAAGGTTATCCAGATTTTGCTTTTATTCTGGTCGCTGTGATGGTTGCAAGCGAATTTTGCAGGCTCAACGACAGTTCCATTTTGTTCGATAACGAATTTTGAAACTTTAGAATGGTGCACATATTGTCTGTGCAAATAAGAAGGCTATTAGTGGGGAAGTACACCAAAAACTTCCATCGTTCATTTTTCTACTGACGAGTACTCTTTTACTTAACCACAATAATGCTGAGAAATTTGCAAAACTCCGGACCGCAGATGTCTGCGGTGGGGAACGAACGCGCTATTGTCCTTTCCGGGGGTCAACGCGTTCGCCACCACACCATGCAGGGCCTTCGCTTCGCCTGTCTCTCAACTAGTTCTATCAATCAGTGCCATCAGCAATCACCCGTCAACAGGATTGATCTTGGCAGCCCAAATCGGCAATGAACTCAGGATGATAAATCCTCAATTCTTTATTCTTAGAATTAGATATTCTAAATTCTATCAATTATTTTACTGTCTTCCTGTAGTTGATTTTCTAACAGGTGTTGGTATGTTTTCATCGTATTGAGACGTTTTCGAGACTTAGTGTCGGATTTGTAACTTCGTTTTTCTGGTGTATGTTTTGGCAACAATTTATTTTTCGCTGCTGTACTATCATATCTCATCGCAGAACTAATTTTGTGAAATTGCGCTTTGTACAACTGAGTCTCATTTCTCTACCGTCTCATATGTGCGACGATAGATGGTTCCTCTTTGAGAACCGACAACGATCAGGTCAATGCGTGGACTGCGATGAAAATCTGCAGCACTTTCCAAAGCCGAAATTTTGTCAAAAGAGGACCATGCTGGCCGTTTAGTATTTTGCTGTTGGTCTTATTCATCACAGGTTCCTGAATTCACGTGAAGCGATTCCGACAATGAAATACGTTGAACAGGGTGACTAAATGCAGCAGGGGTTCCAACGGTTACGCACTGCACTGGTCAACAGAAAAGGACCAAACTTTTTCTCCCCACTATTCTCGCGCATAAGTCGAACAGCGATGCCTGCAAATGTTGAACAAGCTGAGCTGCCAAACTCTGTCTCATACACCGTACTCGCGAGACCTTTCACCTGCTGTGTCGCTTCTCTAAGAATCTCGACGAATTTCTTGCTGCTTCAAATGTTTTAGAATCAATGTCGACATCGAAATTGTCTTCGGCGAGTTCATCACATCCGGAAGTCCAAAAGATTGCAAAGTTTTTCTTGTTTCGATTAGTAGAGTTCGTTCTGAGTTGACGTATGCCACTTTGGAAATCCGAATTTGAAACTTGACCCCAATTTTCGATACAACTTATATTTTATTTCTTTTAATTTGTCGTCATAACGGTTATTTCGCATAATGATTAATTATGGCTTTCAGGCTCTGAACGTGGTCAATCCGGATGCTGTAGAGTTTTCCTCATTTTGTCGTCTACAAAATGCCATTACAAAATGCACAGGACTGATGCTGCACGAGTGTAGGTTATAGACTAGTACTGTCCCTTACAGTACCCTAATTTCATCAGCACTGTGTTTGTTTACATAAATTGTTTCAGTACAGTATGGAGAAGAGGACCTTCTGAAATGCGCATGTTTCTATGGAAAGGTATGAAAAACTATAGAGTTTAATTTTAATGTTAAAATACACCGGAACGTTTATCGTACCACGTCACGTGCTGTGTCATTCAGTGTATAACTTTTCGGAAGAGTCCCCTTCCCAACACATTCTATCTCAAATGTTGTGCTTCAGTTATAAATACATTTTGTAGGGATAATTTTTATTGACTTCTAATAATTTATCTCTTCATTAAGGGTGGGATTGTTTGTGATTTGTTAAACATGATTGTTAAATTGCGATTTAGAGCGGGTTTTCACTCCCACAGCTGAATTGTGTATGCTTATTTGAGGAGCTCTACACATTCACCCTTGGGGCTAAGGACCAGTGAAATACTTGCTGGTACCTACTAGAGTTGCAGGATGACCATTTGGGTTTACAGGTGATAGAAGTGGATTCGAGTTGAAAGTACGATCCAAAGTTTTCTAAGAATGTTGTGAGATTTTCATTATTTCATCACTAGTAAGAGGCATATTGAGCGTTCGTGTGGCACAGTGGTTGCAGGTGTTCTAAAATACACACGTGATCATTGGTTCGGTCCCGCGCCCGTGATCCCCAAGCTTTCCTTCTCCTTGGGGTTGGGGAAGTAGCACCAGATTTGTCTGGGAGGTTAGCAGCACTGACTCGATTTATTGATAGGCAACCGTCAGTTATTATATAGGTCAGTTATGCGCTTAGTCACCTCTAATGATGCTTGATTAAGTTGAATACATGGTGCTCTCTCAGGGATTCGTCAACATCAAATACTTTATCCTTTGTTCTTTTAAAAGTCGCGCTTATTGAACTTCTGATTCTAGAATTTAACGGACGTAACATGTCACACAAAATTTGCGGTGTATCCGGAACTGGAACATCTAACTGGAGTAATTAAACCTCTATTTATGAATATTAATGCGGAGCGAAGTCGACAATTTTAGACAGGTTACGTACGAGTGAAGCACTTGAAGCATTGAGGGTCACTAACAATTAAATTTGATGTATTGATGTAGAGGAACAAAGTAGAGGGAAGAGCAGCACATGTGAGGAATTCCGTATAGAATAATAACATACAGCCACAATATAGCTTCATAATAGGGATTGTGATAGAGATTATTTTCCATAGTCCTTCCGCCAAGCAAACGAATGACCTAGACTGTTGCAGTGACATCCTTTTAGACATTTTTTTTCAGGGAACTGACTCGCCGGATTCACCGGAGCCAATAATGGTAGAAGAGCGTCAAATGCAGACGTCGCCTCCGGCAACCGATTCGACATCTTCCACGACAGTGACATCTTTTCCAGCAACGTCACAGACTTCTGCTTCAGAGACGGATGCGGAGGAAAGGCAGTCAGTCGAAAATTGTTCGTTTTTATTTAACGTTGAAAAACAGACGTTTTTATATTACGCTTGACTCTTGACGCTTCTTCCAGCCGAGGAGAAGCTGACGTTTGTATCTGATGAAGAAATGCTGACGCTCTTTCCAGACGAGAAGAAGCTGACGTTTGTGTCGGACGATGAGGAGCAAATTCAAGTATGTGCATCAACAGGCGTGTAAATTTGCCACAAAACTAATTTTACCTTTATCCTTTCTTGCGCACATTTTTATAGATCGCATGTTATAATAATCCGTGAAGAACATTTCGAAGCCTGTGTGAAGTGCTTCAATCTACTTACTAATTGTTTGAATTGCTCTTTAGAGACGTGATAAGGGCTGGGGAGAGCATGTACTACCGGCAGTTAGCATTGATAAATTTATAAGAACATCGGGGAAATTGTGAAAAATATTAGAAATAGTTGACGGTAATCTCACATTTCCGGTCGGTGGTTCTTCGGGCACGTTTGTTTGCTTCAGAATTCTGGTCGGCGGATTCAATTAGTCGGGCATGATATCCGCTATTTATGATACTTTAAAAATATTATCTCGTATTGATTTTCTACTGTTTATTATTTCTCTTATATTTCCAAGCAATTAATTTTAATTCTGAAATTGTCTAGAGTTATAATTCTCATAAAGTAAATAATGGAATTCAGCCCTTTTACGGCCATGTGCATCGTGATTCGTGAAGATGAGCCATTAAACTATACATATACAAAAATTCAAGCCAATTAACTCTTCTCTATCCAACATCATTTTTCGGGATTGGTTAAGCGACGAAACCAATCGTTTCCATTGTTCTATTAAAGTGGTGCTCATGTAAGGAATGTCTTCAATTTCAGTGTAAGATATATTTCCATGTGTCGTAGCTCGATTTGAGGTCGTAAGCGTTTGGTAGACACGACGATCCTGTAGTGGAGAATGCTGTGGAACTCAAACATCCAAAAACAGTCTCTTTCTCGCTGAATAAGGCGGAATGCGAGTTGGATAGAAAGAATCGGGAAGTAATGGCATATTCCAGTTTAGCCTCAACCGATTCCACCCGTTTGGAGGTAACAGTATAATGTTGGAGGAGTGTTGACGGTGTCGTTGAAGCTTACTTAATGGAATGCTTATGGAATGGATCATGTAATCGCTCTCGTAAAGCCGCTTGTTGATGTAGGTAGCGAAGAGACGATTGTTCAGGAGTCCGCTGGGTGAAACACATTTATTGATGTTAAATGCGTTTGTGGATTTCTGAAAATGCACTAAAGACTATTTAAATAATCTTAACTTATTATTTACTGCCTTCTCTTTTTAATGGCAGGGTGTATTGTGAAATATAACTTCAATGATGCTGAGATATTTGCAAAACTCCGGACCACAGGTTTCTGCGGTGGGGAACAAACGCGCTATTGTCCTTTCCGGGGAGTAACGCGTTCACCACAACACCATGCGGGTTCTTCGTTTCGCTTGTCTCTCAGCTAGTTCTATCGATCTTTTACCATCAGCAGTCACCCGTCACCGGGAATGATCAGAGGAGCCCAAATCGGCAACGAACCCAGTTAAGCTGATGCTGTAGTTATAATCACAATCTTAACTTATTATTTACTGCCTACTCTTTTTAATGGCAGGGTATATTGCGAAATATAACTTCTCTCAGCATTATTGAACTATTTAAATAGTCGATGTCTATTTTATGAAACCATGGATATGAAAACTTTGGGAGCCACTTTTTGTTCAATCTTCCGCAGCTCAGCCATTTCAGGAAAGCATTAAACCAGGTAGGAAGTGTGGAAGTTGGGTTGATTTGAAATGTTATAACTACACAGTTCGTAATGAAATTAAGATGATTTCTGAAGGTGAAATTAATTAAGATGATTTCTTACTTGGATGTACATATTTGTCCCAGCAACACATAGGGTAATCCATTCCAGCAACATAAGATTCTGAGGCTTTATATCGAGGAATTTTACAAAAGAATTTGTAGAAATGGTTTGGTTTATAGTGTTTTTTAAGGTAGTTGTCAGTCCGCCTAAAAAGTGATAGTCAGTTGAACGTTGCAGCTACTCGAAACCCAATTTGTTCAGCTTTTACGATATCAGTCTTGGAAAGTTCAGCCGAATGCTGCCCTGCAAAACAACGGCTGCTCTCCTACTGAACAGCGTTGTATTTACGACACCATATAAATATACGGGCTAGACAATTTTTGACTCACGTCATCGATTTAGCAGCACTGTTTCTCTGTTGAAAATCTTTCTTCTCTTCCGAATTCCAAAAGTTTGGTGAACTATTCCGCTTACAGACTACCTAGCAGCAACCTTAACGTTTTTGGAGAAAATCCCGATCGACGAAATGTTTGTGAACTCCGTCTTGATCCAGTCACAGCACTGAATGTCGCTAATTGCTGTATAGCATTCAGTTTTCACCGTATGTCGCAGTGTGGTGGAGAAATAGGTCAATACCATTGTCCAACAAAGTGCACATAAGACTTCATAGGAATAATCCTGTTGTTCATCATACAGTTTGTTTTGCACCAGTTAGTTGAACCTTTAACGCATTTCGAATGTCTTGGAGATCATGAAAATCGACTGAATGATTAGCGCGGACTTCTTTCATCTTTTGGGTATTCTTCACATGGTCATCTTCGATTAGCGGTCCCATTATGGTGTCCAAAACTGCTGATTTGAGCACCTTTTTTCTTAATCAGGAGTCAAAGTTTATGTGGGCAACTCTTCGAGCCACTTTAATACTTCTCGTTCAGTAGTCGTTTTTTGGAGCACTTTTTTGACGAAGTTGTGAATGGCTTTATCAACACTGCGATTAAGCCTGGACTCACTAGCGAAACAAAACGCTTTGCTCTCTTTGAAAGTGCACCTTTAATTGCCTAAAACAGTCTAAAATGAGGTTTTAGAGGTTAGTGCAGGTACTTAAGAAGCGGGTAAAGTTGAAAACTTACTTACTTACTTGATACTTTAACTGCCCATCCTCACTGGTTGTGCAGGCCTCAGCATAGTCTCCATTTTTCGGAATTTCGCTAGAGTTGAGAGGTCAGCCTGGCCAAAGTCTGCCTCAGGTCTTCACCACAATAGGCAGCCGCAGCCCTTGTGGATCAGAGGGAGATTTGTCACCATGCGACTTTGATCCCAGGACGGTGATGAATCCTGGTATTGGCTTACTCTTGCTAAGCTTCCTGATGGAAAGGCGGACTCCTCATCTTGGGAGACCCAGCCTGGTGGATGAATGCCGCCTCGATGTGCTTCGCAGCCCGACACCCTGGAACACCTCCTACCCGCGATGAGACGGCAAAGCGTTGGGAGGATTCAATAAAGAACATAGTTATAGAATTCGTATCGACAAGGCCAGGTGTTATTTTTATGTAAACCTGCTATTAAGCGTTTTTATGAACTCATACAGGTTGCCGTCATTGGTGAAAGACCCAGTTAGCAAAATTTAACACCTTTGTTTGAAACGAAGCTGTGCAAAAAAAATTGCTTATGGAAGAACATATGAAAATGGAATGTTGTATCAAAGTTAGAGCAGCATCATACTATCATTTTGTGACAGCTCAATAGATTATGGCTGTTAGCAGCGCTAAATTCACTCATCGATATTCAACCGCAAGTCATATAGGCCAGATATGCATTCAGCTAGTTCTAGTGGTGCGTTATAAAGCCGAAGGCATGGCGCATTCCTCATGGATTGGTCAACGTCCTTCATCTTTTTTAAGAGCAACGCTTACAGATTTCCTGATCAAAGTGTTTTGTGATGATAATGTGTCACACGTGATTTATGGTGTAACCCGAACGTAAACATCTATGTCGAGTGATTACTTTTTACGAACATTTAATGCGAAGCGAAATCGACAATTTTAGAAAGGTTACGTAGGAGTGATGCACTTAAAGCATTGAGGATCGCTAGCAGCTATATTGTTGTAGAGGAGTAAACTAAGGGAAAAGCGGTACATATGGGGAATTCCGATAGAACAACAAACAATCACAATGTCACTCTATGACAGCGATTGTGATAGGGACTATTTTCTATGGTCCTTTCGGCAAACGAATGAATAACGTAGATTTTTGCAATAATTCTTCATCGAGACACATTTTTTCAGGGACCTGACTCTCCGGATTCACCGGAACCGCTAATGTTAGAAGAGCATCAGATGCAGACGTCACCTCCGGCAACGGATGCGACATCTTCCGCGATAGTGGCATCTTTTCCAGCAGTGTCACAGACTTCTGCTTCAATGACAAATGCGAAGGAAAGGCAGTCAATCGAAAAATGTTCGTTTTTATCCGACGTTGAAAAACTGACGTTTGTATCTGACGATGAAATGCTGATGCACTGATGCTTCTTCCAGACGAGGAGAAGCTGACGGTTGTATCTGACGATGAAGTGCTGATGCCTCTTCCCGACGAGGAGAAGCTAACGGTTGTATCAGACGATGAAATGCTGACGCTTCTTCCAGATAAGGAGAAGCTAACGGTTGTATCAGACGATGAAATGCTGACGCTTCTTCCAGATGAGGAGAAGCTGACGGTTGTATCAGACGATGAAATGCTGACGCTTCTTCCAGATGAGGAGAAGCTGACGGTTGTATCAGACGATGAGGAGCAGGCTCAAGTATGTACATCAACAGGCGTATGAATTTACCACGAAATTAATTTAGCTTTTATCCTTTTTTGCGCAAATCTTTATATTTCGCATACTATAGTCACCAGTATAATCACCTCCTCCCAACGGTGTACCGCCTCATCGTGGGTGGGAGGTGTTCCAGTGTGTCAGACTGCTATGTAGGGGGTATTCATCCGCCGGCAGGGTCTCCCAAGTTGAGAAGGAGTCCAGCGTTTCCGCCAGGAAGTCTAGTTGAGAGTAAGCCAATACCAAAATCCACCACCGTCCTGGTATCGAACTTGTCGCATGGTGGCAAATCTTCTTCTGATTCACAGGGGCGGTTGCTGTCTGTGCTAGTGACGACCTAGGGCAGACTTTGGCCAGGCTGACTTCGGGACTCCAGAGAAACACAGTGACTAAATCAGCAAAACTCCGAAAAATGGAGGTTATCTGGGGCACGCACAATCAGTGAAAATGGAGGTCTAATTATCCAAGTATCCAAGTGTAATCACCGGTAAAGAACGTTTCGAACTCTATGTGAAGTATTTTATTCTACCTACTGACTAATGTCGCTGCTCTTTAGAGGCGTCGTAAAGGTTGCGGAAGCATGGGGAAACGAAGGTCACCCTCGATAACCTTGCAAGATCGTCGAAGAAATTGTGAGAAACACTAAAAGCAGTTATTTCATTGGCTGCTTGTCCATATTTTATTCTCCATGGTTTTTCCCACAATGAACAAAAAAGAGCAGTTGGTGCAATCGGACTTGTCACATCGTTAGTGCAGTTCTGCTAATAGCTATCCTTTATAGCAGAAGTGAAACACAGGAGTTAGAGTATTCCAACCTAAATCAGCGATCAATTCTTAGAGATGTTGTCGCATATTGAGATTTACGTTGCATCATCGTCCTCTCGGGGATATCAGTAGATCAGACAAGTCAGCGAAAAGAAGACAATGAGACATCCTCTTTATTGAAACTTTTAATGATAAACCTAACGCTGTTCATGTCGCTTGGGCGAGGTGAGCTGATCAATCAAAAGAACCATGTGGTAAGGTTGGCACCCATGCTGGAAGAGGTCTTGAATTGGCATCCAACCACGCAGTATCTCATATGGATTTAATATGATTCTCTAACGTCTTTGACGAGTTTGTTTCGATCTCGCTTAGCTGGTACCCAAGCCCTGTAACGACGAACTTCATACGAGAGTATTACGAAGTAAAAGTAAAAAAGAGTGGAATTTCGAAAGCTTTTTAAAAAGCAGTCATCGCATCATCAGTTCGTCGCCAAAGAGCTTATGTATCAGCGTGGCAAGTTCGAAACGAACTCGTCAAAGATGTTGGGGAACGATTTTAAATGCATCTGAGATACTGCGTGGTTTGATGCCAATTTAAGATCTCTTCCAGCATGGGTGCCAACCTTACCACATGACTGCATTGCTTCATCATCTCAGCTCATGCAAGGAACACGAACAGCATCAGGTTTGTCATAAAAAATTGGTACTAAACTTGTGTGAGAAAAAGCTCACTCTCTGCAATCCAATCGGGAACGCTCCAGCCCGCTTATCTCAGGACTCCGGGGAGAATTGCTCAACCGGCATTCTACAACATTCAAGATGAAATGAAAATCCTTAAGCAGCAAACGAAGCCACAAGCAAAAGTTGGAAGATCTTAGTGAACATTGGATACGAGGATAAAAAAGGATAAAGGATAAAGCTCTCGGCGTTGATCAATTCTTGAAGGATGCGCCATGCATCTGACTTCATTAAATATCGTTGGAGGTGACTGAATGCATATCCGGCCTTTACAATAACTCGCGGTTGCCTACCGATATATCGAGCCAGTGCTGCTATCCTCCCAGATAAGTCCGGTACCAATTTGCCGATCCCGGAGGGATGGAAGGCTTCGTGGGCCATGAGCGCGGGGATCGATTCCACGTGTGTGTCGCAGTGACGCCTCCAAACACTGCGCCACACGCGGTTTAATCCCAGTTTCTACAGGATGCAAGGAAACGAATCGAATGGGAGAAGCACTGGGATCCGCAGAGCAAATGTGAAGATGGGTCATATAAAATGAAAAAAAATTACTCTGTACGGAGTATGCTTATCAATCTCACTTTGAAAAGTAGCTGAATCATTTGTGAACTTTTGTGAATTAACTAGAAGAACTATCTGTCGAGTGATATTGAAAAGTCTACTTCTCAGTCCATATGGTTCATTTAATAATCTGACTTTAAACACATCCCAGGCGATGTGTTCTTTTATTTCCTAGGATACAAAGTCGTACAAGTGCGAGGTATTTTTGCAGAAGTTCATTAGGTGCAATGTAAAATCTGTTGTTATTTTTTTGCCGAAATAGTGTTTCAGTCATCAGCTCTTCCGAAGGATGCTGGTGCGGAACGCAGTCTCATGGCTACAGGCAACACTCTGTCCAATACCACTCCTTCACGACGCTCGTTGCTTAGTCCTCCTTGTACGAGCACCAACGCCACTTTATGTCCCACTTCAAGTTTTAAGTAAGTTTATAGTAGCTTCTTGCGAAAATAATCGCTGTTACGGACCGTGTGTACTATTCCTAAGGCCAACCTTCTATTAACTTCGGCACTAAGTGCTAATTCACTGTTTTATTCACCAGTGAGCAAACGCGACGTTAGTATTAGAGAATTTGTTAGCACAATAGCTCACGTATCGGCGGTTTCGCTTTGTTAAGAGCCTCAGGAGGTCAAATTGACTTGTAATCTACTCACCCTAACACCTTCATAACCTTAGCAGATAAGACTTAACATGTAAATTTGCATTCGCGTAGTGAACAGCTTCGTCTACACCCACCATTCTATTCGCTGTAAGTATTTCAATTAATCGGTGAAAAGCAGCCACACAGAGTAATGGATGGGCGAAGGATGTGTCTCGGTCAGGTCATAGAATCAGCTTGAGGTATGGTGTGAGGTCACACGTGATCACAGGACACTCCTCCTTGCAGTTCATTTTTGGATTTTCGGAATCAATTCGGAACGTTTCAAGAGTTTAGGCGCTGATTTTTTGGGTTCCTGTGTTTGGTTGGCCACTTTTATTTCAAGATCTCCGTTATTTTTTAGATTCCATGTGCGCCTAGCGGAGTGTTTTGTTTCAATTTAAATTTACCGACTAGGTGTTCTTTTAAATAGATGTGGAGTGGTCGACCCGTTTCGTCAAATGAAAAGGTATTAGGCTATCATTTTGTGATATGGAGAGTTTAGAGTAGTTCCTCGCCATTTAGATGTTGAGATGACGGAGGAACGTTTTGAAGGTGCTTCGCTTTATCGCGCATCATCTGAAAAGGAATTCAAAGTTCGACATCGAGGATTGAACAACGATCGGGTCAAAGTGGCAAGCGGCGTGCCTGCCTTTAAAACCATAAAATATTTTGCATCTTAAGATCTAATTATCGACACGTCCCATCTTATAGTTACTTGTCGGAATTCGTGAGTTAGTATCCTCTGATGATCTGGCGTCTACGGACGCTTCAACCTTCAAGGATTCAACTCCATTGTGCAGAGCAGACGGGCTTACCGATAGAATGGGTTGGTTTACAAACGCAAAAACATAGCGGGGAAGATTTTGAACTAAAAGTAGCTATCTAGGGATGGGAATCCAAAACACCGGCGCGTAAAACTCTTGAAACGTTTTGGATTAATTCCAAAAATCCAAAAATAAACCGCAAGGTGGTGTGTCCTGTGACCACGCGTGAACCCACATCATACCTCGGGCTGATTCTATGACCTAACCCAAGCACATTCCTCGCTCACTTATTACTCTGTGCGACAGCTTTCCATCGATTAGTTGAAATACTTACAACGAATAAAACGGTAGGTGTTTAAAAGAAGCTGTTTATTGTGCGAATACAAACTTATTTGTTAAGTTTTATCTGTTAGGGTTATGAAAGTGCCAGGCAGAGTAGATTGTATGTTAATTTGACCTTTCCAGGCTCTGAGGAAGGCAAAACCGCCGAAACTCAGCTAATCTATAATACCAACATCGTCGGTGCTCATTGAAGAAAAACGTGAGTATTATATTTTTATAAGTGGGTTCGAACGCAACTTTATTAACTCACTGTGTATCCTGATGAGCAAACGCGAGGTTGTTACTAGAGCATGTATCAGTTTTCACATATTTTACACATTTCCCATCTGGTTGAAATGCCTTTCTGAAATGGCCGATTCCATCGGAATATTTGCGTATCAATTTTACGACTGCGAGTGATTGAACAAGAAGTGGTTCTCAAGCCTTTTTCGTACCACTCGTTTTGTGACATGATGGATGTCGACTATTTAAGTAGTGTTTAGTATATTTTTAGAATTCCACAGTCTCATTTAGCACCAATGAATGTGTTTCAGCCAGCGAACACCTGTTCTGCCGTCTCTACGCTACCCTCATCAACAACCGGCTTCGGAAGAGCGATCACTCAGTCCATTCCGTGAACATTCTACTAAGCAAGCTTCATCGGCATCATGGAGAGTTCCTCCATCATTATACTCACAAACAGAAAGGTGGAATCGGTCGAGGTTAAGCCGGCATATGTCGCTACTTTCCGATTCTTCCTATCCAACTCGGATTCCACCTTATTCAACGAGAAAGAGAGATTTTGTGAGTGGCATTCCACAGTATTCTCCATCACATCGTCATTCACACCATACGCCTACGACCTCAAATCGAGCTAGGATGCATGGAAAGACATCTTCCACTGAAACTGAAGACATTCCTTACATGAGAACCACTTTACTAGAACAATGGAAACGATTCGCTTCGTCGCTTGAGCAATCAGGGAAAATAGCGTTGAATAGGGAAGAGGTAGTTAGCTTGAATTTTTGTATATTTGTCTTCTCGAATCCTGGAGAATCGTAAGCGCCCCAGTAATGTTTTAATTTCATTGATGATTTACTTGTTTGGCCAAATTTTCTTTCCCTGGAGTTTCGAATGCCGTTCTAGCACTTTTTCTGGTTATCACCATTAGCCAGAGAGTAGCTCTGTTGTTAACAGTATGTATTCTTGGCAGTACTCCCGGCGGTTTACCGCCTCGTCGTGGCTGGGAGGTGTTCCTGGGTGTCGGGCTGCGATGTGCAGCAGTGGGATTCGCCCTCCCAACAGTGTCTCCCAGACTAAAAACGAATCCAGCGTTTCCAGCAAGAAGCCCAGCTAAGAGTTAACCAATACCAAGATCCACCACCGTCCTGGTCTCAAACTAGTCGCATGGTGACAATTCTCCCTTTTATCCCCAAGGGTCGGCTGTTCCTTGTTCTCTTCATTGCATACTCGATGCTCTAAACAGCTCCCTAAGGCGCTCATTTCTTTTGCTGAACTCTGGAGCTAAGTCGTTCACCATGTTGATTTCTTAAATTAGGGAGACGTAACTGGAGAATTCGTAGATATTCATACCGTTGAGCTTGAATGGAGCATATGTAACTAATCCGTTCCTCATGAACATCGTTTTTGTGAGATTTAGTCGAGGTCCAATTTCTGTACAGGCCTTATCGAGGTCAGCAAGCATTCGCTCCGCCTGGCTGTTTGATGTTGTAAGACTGATTTCATTAGCAAAGCGAAGAATTGCCGATCATTGATTTTCACTCACATGTTTTCCCATTCCAGTGTTCGCATGGCGTTGTTGAGAGTGGCGGTAAATAATTTCGGTGAGATGGTATCGCCTTGCCTAACGCTTCCCTTGATGTCGATGTTAACATGGCTTATGGAATAATGTTATTTTGATTGTGAAATCTTTGTATGGCTCGCAAAGAATTCTTGTATACTAAACAGTAATGCCTTGGCTGTTCAGGGCTTCTATGATTGCTTCTATCTCACTGTGTTAAAAAGTTTTCTTAATATGATGAAATTGAGACAGAGAGATCTCTTGACATACTTCAGAGAGTCTTGTCATTATGTGGATTTGGTCCATCGCACTGTATCCTTTTCGAAACAGTGCTTGCTCCCGTGGCTGTCCTTGGTCCACTTTTCTCACAATCCTGTTTAGAATTGACCGTTTGCAAAGTTTGTAGGCGACAGACAGCAAGCAGATTCGGCGATAGTTGCCGATATCGTGGATGTTGCACTTCCCGAACAAGAACACAGTTTTGGTGGTCTTCTATTAAATGGGAACCGTACAGTCTGACAGATAACGTGTGAAGAGCCGAGCGAGTGTATTGATATGGGCTGGCGAAAGGTTCTTCAGGTGTTCAGATCCTCAGGTGTACTACCCATTGGGAGAATCTTCAGGTATGAGATCTTCTGTCCAGACCAGGTGTTCGATATTTAACTAACAAAATATGGAGTTAGATTTCGGAAGGGAGAACGGATGGGACGACATATCCACCCTCCTTTTTTTTCTTACGGGTGCTGGATCACTTTCCTTTGAGGAGATTCGGGTAGTAATCGTGAATAATTTTCCCTATTGCCTACCTGGAATCTGTAACCATTTTATCTGGGACTCTGAGTGCAACCATCTTAGTTTTGTAATTGGCGAATTTTCCCTGAGCTTTGCAATTATTTTTGCCAGTTGCTGCAGCTTCAACCATAACAGCGGCTCTTCTCTTTTTCAGATCTTTTATTGTGTGTAACTCATTGTTTTATAACTACGGACCAGAGCTGGTGGGTCCCTATTGGTCACGCGATTCCAGCCTGCGTATTAACTCGAGTATTTCTGGGTATATACGTCTCTTGGTAATTTTTGAACACTCGGCATTCATGGCGCTAACATGAAGATGTTGAATGAGCTGATCGCATTCCTCGCCGTCGTTACAGACAACGGCATACTCCGAAAAGCCGACTGATGCACTGAATACGTTTCAATCTATGGTGGTTTTGCGACTTCATTCTTCTAATTTATGGGCTTTTTATCCTTACCGCGAGAAGCTAAATCTTGCACGAGGGACGCGGTGGTCTGATCCTCTGTAGGATTTTTTGTTAACAGCGACATCAGGTGAGGAAAACCTTCGATTTACTATGATGTGGTATATTTCGTTGTGGTACTACCCATTGGGAGACTCTCATGTCCACCGTTGAGAGGGGGGCTTCTGGAATTGCGTGTCATCATGCATGATCTTGGTCATCATGCCATACTCAGACAGCTGCTCACCCTGTTCGTTTCATTCTAACCCGCAGATTACAATGAGGCGTTCTTTATACGTTTTTCTGGGTCCAGTCATAGCGTAAAAATCTCCACCTTGAAGAATGCATGGTCTTCTCTGTAGAATTTCTCCAAGTCTGTATTAGAATGCTTCGATTTTGGCTTCGTCATAGCTTGATGTCAGCGCGTAAACGACGAATTTGTCAAAAGCGGAGTTGATCAACATATTTTTAATCGTAAACGTCCGATTGGGGTTGTTAGTTGTTCGAATGGATCCACGTTCATGACCAAAATCATGTTGACGAGAAATCCGATGCCGCTTACTCAGCTGCTGTCGCATGTTCCGAAGAACAATTTTTCTCCGATCTCATAGACTGCGTTGAATGGGTGGTGTCCTCTCGTTTCCGCCAATCCGATTACGTCACATCTTATCTTTCTTGCCTGCATGATCAGATCCTGTGTCGAGGAACTTAGACGAACGTGAACGTGTGTTGTGGGTACAGATCGTGACCTTAGTCCTTTGCGATTTAAGGAGACTAGGTTGGCCTTGGGATTTTAACAGCCTCTCCGTACTCGTCCTATCCAACGCTGACGAATCGGGACCTCTTTTGAGGTTAGAGAAATGAAGCTCGTTTATTTTACTGTGCTTGACATTTTGATACCCATGTATAGTCTGCTGGGCTCTGAACGCGGACGATAGGTATACTCAAGGATAGCTTGCCAGTCTGAGTCTAGAGTAGCCAGGGACTTTATTTGTTGGAGACAGCTCCTAAGCCCCTTCTATATACTTCGCTGTTAGTTGATTGTAGAATTTTGAGTGAATTGACTCGTAAAATACAATCCGAGTAAGCAAAAACACACCCATACATGCATTCATGAATACGTGCTCGTAAACATGGAAGGTACCTGCCAAATCGGCGCAGCAGAAATCCGAATCCGAACCCGTGGATCCTACTACCACCTAGGTAAGTGAAGTTCGCTTTTGGTCTACGATTAACCCCTATCCGCTACCATCCGGAGAAACGCCACGTTACCTTGTGCCTTGTTGCTAACCGCCGTGAGGTTCCTCTGTGAGAGAGCTCCTTGGAAGTAAGTTGGTAGATTCGAGATTTCCAAAAATCTACGAAGCGACCCTCTATCCTGATACGCAGTCACTTGTGTAGTGCATAGTTAATTGGAATGCATGTTAAATACGCCTGAATTTATCGACTCCAAGCACTTTAATTTTTATGTTTTGTCTACAGTACCTTAACATGTAATGCTCTGCATTGATTTCTAGTACTTTATATATGTTGCAAAAGTAATCACTTTCAAGTTTAAACCAAAATAACTCCTAAATTTTCGAACCAAAGACACCAACCAGGCGCAGGTGTTATTATTCTATTAAAGTGAAGATCTATGGGGCATATTTTTGTTCTCTTCTTTCGTAGAGGGCTATGTTTTGAGAATCAAAGCCGCTGTAGAAGCTGAATTTAGTCTAATAGGGCACAGTGGTGTTCTCCGATGTTTTATTGGTATTTGCAATTTTGGCGCTAGAATGGGAATTTCAAAATTCAACCCTTTCACGAGCGCACCCATTTCCACTTAGCAGATTACTGAATGTCATCGACGAGCGATCGTAGTTCACACTGAAGCCAAGTTGTGCTCTCCATGAGTCTTGTTAAAAGGCATGCTGCATCGGTTTCCTGCGGTTATCGCTCTATTGCTCGGTTCCCTTATATTTTTTCTTTGTCTCTCTAACTTTTATTTATCCGCTGTGTTTTTCTGTGTATGTTTCCATGTTTTTGGAAAGCTGTTGTGTGTGATGAGATGATGATGATTCGTTTATTATCCAACCACGATGTTGTCAACTTTTCTAGTGGTTTTATACCATATCTTAAGTATATTTTCTATCCCTCCTTTTTTATGTCCAGCGACTCTATCTCTCCCTTCGGAAACGAATGTATAATGCATTGAGAATACCTATCCATGGCTTGATCCACTATAAAATCCCCATATAAAGTATAAAACCAATATAAAACAGTAATTTTGCGTTTGACAAGCTACAAATTCGTTATAAAGTCTGGTATGAAAACTTTATGAGATGAATTAGGCCAAAAGAAGCGTGCGCATTGGAATCAAGATGTACAATCTGAAATCTACAGCAGTGTAAATATCGACATAGATGCGTATTGTCGGGAAAACGTTAGATTTCACTATTTAGTTTTTGAAATGTATAGTTCTAGGCAAATTTGAACTCTTAATCAATATTTTGGAAAGGTTGTAAGTAACAGTCATCGAAATCGATTATTTTAATGCGTAGAAATCTTCTTTAACACATACTCGTCTATCTCAAACTTTTTGTAGCGCGCTCTTAGGACGACTGCACCTAGGTTTTCGCTATATTCGTTTAAAAGGTGCGTTTGAAAAAAGTTTTTTTTGAGCTATAGAGTGTAGCTCACAGACCACCTCTAACAATTTGGCAAATGAACTCTTTGTGAAAAAACACTTGGATAGAATAGGCCTTGGAATCAGGAGATACCGTTTGTATGCCATATGTTAGTGCAACAGAGGCAAGTCGGTTCTGAAATTTTGTGAAGTTCTGAAGTCCATAGAAATTCAGGTGATTGAAGATCTTTCCTGTGTGCTAAACATTGAAGGGCCATCGTCGTATGGATATGTGTCGCTTTCTAAGTGTTGTTTTTACTTAGCTTTTAATTTACATTTTCTTAGGGGTGCGGTCATGGGAATTGTTCAGCTGTAAGTTATCGAGTGCTTCGCTCGTGTTGGCGTCGATTACATATCCGTTCCTGCTTTGTTGGACAATGTTGGACTACTCGTTGGACAATGACTTACTTTCAAATGTGTTCTATTAATCGGTGTAATTTTGCCTCGTCAATAATCGGTCCTAATCACCTGTGTAGCGCTACAGTTATGAATTTCCGAGATTTTCAAGTCATCTGGATAACAAAACGCCTTATGAAAACCGAAAATTTGTAAGGGTCCACATGTGTATTCTGTTTTTTTTGGATTAAAGTGAGTTTTGGTAGACAAATTTTTTGCCAGTTAGTCAACCACAGAAAAACGGCCTCTTTTATCTCTAAGTATATATATATATATATATATATATATATATGTTTGTATTTGCTTTTTGCTAGAGAAATTAAGTATCATGGATTTTTTTTACACTGGCAATGTTTTCAGTCTTCATGGGCTCGCTCGTCTCCTCAAGACTTCGACAGTCACACTAATGATTCCGTAATTGCTCCTCTAGGCGAAAACAGTGAGTCTAACGTAGTATTATAGCTATCGTTCTACCTATTTTTCTTTTATTTTCGTCGCCGTACTTGTTGCAGAATAGCTTCAGGAAAAAAAACATGAAAGTTTTTGAATAGGAAACATTTGATTCACTTTTAGAACCTTTTGAACTGTTACTATAAGAGGACTTCTTGAACAATCTTTTGAACAACTGGAAAACCGTAGCTGGACAAGTGAAATAAATTTGTATATTAGTCGTAGATTGTTTTGAAAGAGTACTCTGAGAAACATTTGCTTCTGAACAGCAGTTTTTTCATGAGGACGGTCGAGCCATATAAAATTAAGAGTTCCTTGTTAAAGAGGTGATTGACGAATGGAAACGATAAGCAGTTACAAGCTTAGGTGTTTATCAATTGCAGGTGATGAAACGAAACGTGTAAGACACACAGAAACCAACTTTCAACGAACCCGTTCCCACACAGGAGACGTCGATGGCGACCGAATTTTGCGCCGTTGTAATCACGACGCCGAGCTGGAGCGCCAACCTAATCCGCATCGTAATCATGCAGTGCGACTAAACCGGAAAAAATACAGCAGTGAGCAACGTAGACGAAACCGTCAAGAGTGGAGAACGTTCACTAATAGTCCAGGTACAGCAGAACGATCTTGTTCAGAACGCTGTCATACTCGCTCTTCTCGGAAAGCTCATTTTCTTATCTCGGACGGTCACAAATCATCGACGCGATATAAGTCGTCGAGCGGCCAAAGTTACGAGAAAGGCGAGTTTATGTGAAGATGAGAAAGCTGGGAAGCATTGCAGGTGTGTAAGTCAATCTACTTCAGAATTCTTCTGAACATCTGCACCTATTTTGCCATCGTCAAATGTACCGTGATGAAAAGGTGACGAGTGGTGGCGTCACATAATAAATGGATGCATGTATAACATCGCTTTTCGAAGTTTTTAAAGTTTTTATGACCCATTCCATTATTTTGCCCAAACTTAAATTTGGTCCCTGCAGGCAGTTTCAATTCTTAAAAAGAATGACAAGGAGACACTAAATGAGGGTAACTGTGGATCGCTGTAGTTCATGCTCTAAATTCATCATCTTGAGATACTCTCTAAATACCAAATCAAAAATTAAGCATCAAAATGAAAGTCGCTAAAAAGGACTTCTTTTGTACTCCTTATCGATTGAAACCACTATCAGGATGGACATCGATGTGTTCGAACCTGAAAGTTGTCACCTTCCGTTCCTCTATAACACCACTTATAGCCAATGAGTTTCTATGCTGTTCTGGTCGATTAGTTACTGAGGCAAAGGTGGCAGTTTTATTAAGGCCGTTAAGATCAGGCGCCGACAAACAGGAACGTTGCAGGAACGAGTTCGAGGAGGATACCGAGGTTTTAAAGATCAAGAAAAAGACGAGGATGAATTATACACCAATACCTTGCTTTGTTTTCTCTTTAAATTGGGAATAAAAATATGTAGGAAAGCACTTGAAGTCGACTTCTGTCTTGGTTTTCGTAGTTTACTAAGTACTGCGCACAAGTTTTACTTAGTAGCTATAATGAATTATAGTAAATTTCTACATTTAATGTGGTAAATTTAGGAAGTTAACATAAAGGTAACCTTATGGAGACTATCCTCTACCTCTTAAAATGCTCTCTATTTCTTAATACTACCATATATTTAGTGCATAATTTGTATGAGGTCTCACAACGTGAAGTTCCTACCAATAGAGTTCTTCATAGCAGCTCGGGAAAAGTGCTCGCAGCGTGTTTGTATGTCAACAACTGCATAACGGTAAAAACACTGGCGACGAATAGTCACCCTAGCGTTGCCATATCTGCCCTCAGACGGTATCCAGTGGGGTTGCAGTCAGTGACGAGTTGATATGTAGTAGAGATTCTATGGTCGCTATCATGCTTCTGGATCATTTCTTAACTGCACTCACTCATCGTTTTGTATCACCGTTGGATTGAAGCTGCTCCTAACTCTGCATATGCACGCTGTTAACTGTTATTATTGCCACTTTGTTATTGTTTTAACATTGATGCAACGGACAAGTTACCCAAGTGTGAGGTCCAATGTGTGGCGTCTACAAAAGTGCCGCGTGGCAATTCTTCGAAATTCGAACATTCTCTATTGGTGTATTCGAATTCCACTGAACTATGGGTTCGATCCTAAATTGAGTACACTCTCATCTCTTTTAATGGCCGCTTATAATGCATAGTTTTAACAAACGTTGTTTTCACGTTTAAGATTCAAACGTTCGAAAAAAAAAGAAACTGAGGAAATCTGCAGTTTTACCAATTCTTGTCAAAAACCTGGGAATCTTTAGATATCAGCAATGTATTTAGGGGTTCCATCGAATCTTGCTGGACAATACGGTCCATTATTTAGTTGGTTCGCTGTTCGAAATACCGGTAAGAAACACACTTTGGGAGCTCCAAAAAATTAGCCTTATTGTTGAAGATCCAGGAATGCATTATCGCTCACATATGCATTAGACCACATCATAGTAAATCGAAGGTTTGTCTAACTGATGTTGCTGTTGTCCCAAAATCCTATACGGAATCAGACGGCCCTTGTGCAAGATTTCGTTTCTCGAGGAAAGCAGAAAAAGACACTAAACTCAAAAAACGAAATCCCTAAAACCGCCATAAACTGGAAGTTATTCAGTTCATTAGACAGCTGTTGGAATATGAAAATGGAACATAATATGGAATACAGAATATAATGTGAAGATGAAAATGTCATCCCAACTGTCCTCCCGAAATCCGGCAGTGTCCTAGAAAAGACCCGGTACGATGAACCATATCCAAGCGATAACAAGACTCACAGGTATCCTGAGAATGCAACAGACCTTTCTGTCTCACGTTCGTCAATTTTGTGAAAACTTTTAACTCAGTTGGGATAAAAATAGTCACTGGAAGCCTTGGATAGCCATGGCGTCCCTATTCATTCTAAAAAGGATTCTTCGCGAGCTATATAAAAATTCCGCAACTAGAATATTACCATTCTACAATAATGCTAACATTGACGTCAAAAGAGGGGTTATGCAAGGCGATACCATCTCGGCAAAATTATTTACCACCACCCTCCAGAACGTTATGCGAACAATGGAATGGTATAATATGGGAGAAAATCGTTGGTCGGTAGTTACACCATCTTCGCTTTGTTGATGACATCGTTCTTATAACACCAAGCATTAGCCAAGCGGTTCTAATGCTCGCTGACTTTGATAATGCTTGTGGGAAGATTAATCTTCGACTAAATGTCACAATAAAGGTCTTCGTTTCCATTCATGCTCAAACTAAATGAACAGCTCCGAACACTCCAAGTATATATCTAAATCGGCAAGTCAACGTAACGATTTAGCTCCAAAGTTGGGCAGGAGAAGCGAATTAATTGGGGAGCCTTCGGGAACATCGAGGATGTAATGAAGAGGCAAAGAATACCCAATTCTATGTCCACCTTTTCGAGTGTAGGATTCTTGTCTTAATGTAAAAAAAGGATAAATAAAGCTCTCTAGAGGGATGTGCCATGCATTTGACTTCATTAAATATCGCTGGAGGTGATTGAATGCATATCTGGCCTTTACAATGACTCGCGGTGGCCCACCAATGTATCGAGCCAGTGCTGCTATCCTCTCAGACAAGTCTGGTACCAATTTCCCGATCACGGAAGGTTGGAAGGCTTGGTGAGCCATGGGCGCGGTATCGCTTCCACGTGTCTCGCAGTGGCGCCTGCAACTACTGCGCCACACGGGGTTTCGTCACATCGTCGATCGTCGTATTTTGGGTCCAGCTCTTTTCCAGCGTTCGACGTTGTCGCTGACGTGCCTTCTGGTAGCCTTAACACTGAATCCAGCTCAGCGTGACACATCGATTGATGTTATCTACAGTTTATGCAACTATAACGACGGCAGCAACTTGCAAATTCAAAACCGAGGAGTGTGGTTCTTGCGAACCACATAGAATCTAACCTGATGTCCAAAAATACCCCACAAAAGAAAAATCAACAAGAATCAGCAAAGCGAAAACTAGAAGTGGTTTCTGAAATAGAATAACCTTCTCCGTCGATCTTATTATTGCGGCTTGTAGTAGCGCCATCTGTACCATTACGACACCGTATTTTTATCCCATTTCTTCAATACTAGTGAAGTCTAAAAACCTTGTCTAAATTTAATCTTGATGACCACAAGCTGTTCACAGATAGAAAAACTCAATCAATTTATATTTTGATCAAGCTCACAGATCATTTCCAAGGTCCATCGACAGAAATACGAAGACTAAACAACAACAAATGTCAACACGGAAGCCACATTCTTCGCTTATAACACGAAATCATAGAGAACAAAGCAAGTTTACATAAAATCAGGATGTTCAATAAGTAAACAGATGTACCTACATCAATGTACATTACTACAGAATAATTTATAAGACGTGAAGGAAAACTTAGGAAAGAATCAATGACAGACATCACATTTGGAAAGAACGACTCACTGCTGACTGCTCACAGGTCAGCTGGTTGCTCAGAAATGTGTAACTATACTGCACTAAATAAATATTATACATAGAAACAGTATGTATATCCACTAAGGGAATTACTTCTCAATAGCCATATTTTCGATTGCGTCCCTTGTCCATTTAAAAACGAGGTCTCGTTCAGGATCCACTGTCGAAAAGTCGAGCGGGGTGGATCTCTGAAATAAGTATCTTGTACGGTCTTGCAGCAGATTTCACTCTTTAATAAAAAAAAAAGTGGTCGGGATACCAATATTAACACCCACACGACCACCCACAATTCTTGCCGCACTCATTATGATGACTGTAGAAATCATAGAGGCAACAAAGTGAATCGTGTGTTGCTGCAGTTTCAATCACATATAAAAGTGTTAATTTTAACAAAAGTGTGTAATCTGATGATCCTGCCGACGGTTTACTGCCTCATCATAACTGTGAAATGTTCCTCAGTGTCGGACTGCGATGCACAGCAGGGGGATTGATCCCCTAGGCAGGTTCTCCCAAGCTCAGGAGTCCGGCTTTTTCATCAAGAAGCCTAACTAAGAGTAAAATACCATGATCGTCCTGGAACCAAAATAGTCGTGTGGTGGCAAATCTTCCTCTGATCCACAAGCGCGGCCACTGCCGTCGGTGGTAACGATCTCGGGCAGGCTTTGTCCAGGCTGACTTCGGGACTCCGGAGAACAACAATGGCTTAACCAGCAAATCTCCGAAAAATGGAGATTATGCTGGGGCTCGCACAATCAGGGCCATTCAAGTATCAAGTATATATATGTATAAGAATATATACATATATACAAACTCATTTAATAGCTCATCGAAAGGAGACGAAAATAGTAGGGGTAAGAAAAGTTCATTGACCGGAAATTCGACTAGCAATTAACTTTTACTTAATTTTGATCACTATCTTCATTATATTGAAGGCGCGGGTATGAAGAAAAGAACACCGAAATTGAGTACTTGCAGGTATCAATAGCAATGCATAACGAACCGTAGTAACACACAGTAAATAGTAGTATACATATCACTCACACTCATAGAAAGAGAAAGAAAAGTCTCTTCTATAGTGCTTTAGCGTTCTTAACCCTTCAAGAACCCTAGCTTTTAAAAAAGCACTTTTCTTGTCAAAAAACGAAGTCCGCAGACGGCACCGGAGAGTAATAGGATAACAGATTTGGAGAACTTTAATAAAAAATCTGAAGAGATGAGATCCTTGACAGTGAAAATGGGAACGATGCAAGGAACGGTTAGGATGAAGAAAGAAAATAATAGTGAAGGCCTAGCAAGAATGGTGCTGAAATTAATCTAAGCAAAACTACCCACTGAAATTACCTGAGTACATGATCCAGTGACTCCAATAAGGTACGCAGCCACTACATAATTGCGTTCACGTAGTATATTTCGGATTGAATCAAAAGCACGACCACCATCAACGGGACACGAGATGGCAAAATAGAACCAGCGTTCGAATTCATCACGGAACTCATCTTTAACATGGTCTAAAGTGACAAATGACGATTAAGAACCAGGAAGATACTAAGAACCAGCATGACAATAGAGATGAAAACAAACCAATACGACTTAGCGACCATTCAGCAGCCCTTGCCCAAAGTCTGGCCAGATTCTGTACCCGATGGAGTTTCTTTTCTTGCCTAAGAAATTGATCAGGGTACAAAACTGGACAAAGATTCTTCATAGCTTTTAGTCTCACGAAAGCAACTAAACTGATAATTTTTTCGATAACTGGATTGAAAAGTTGCACTTGAACGGGAAAATAAGCGGGACACCAAACCGAATTAGTTAAGCGGAGAAGTATTTTTACTTACCGACAATAGTTCAGTAATGTGACAAAAATTTCCCGTTTTTGCGCCGACTGCAAACGATTCAGTACCATCTCAACCACCGAACAATCCGCAATTTCGTTATCAATAATAAGAGACGCAACCAAGAAAGCAAGCTTAAAATGGTTTAGATAAAGTGCGAAACTTTTCAAAATATCGAAGGTTTATCTTTGAAAAACAATAGTACACATTCTCGTTAAGACAAACCTGAGGAGTCCATCTCGCTCCAGGAGCCACCAGACCACGAACAATCACTGATTTCTCCTGTCTGCGGAATGTGTCCAGAGGAATATCAACATGCGCCAAATCCAGTAAACGTCCATATAACACAGCATCCAAGTCAACACTACAAATAGCCGTATTGCTATGTACAAGGTCTAAAATTGCCAACTTATTCCTCAAAAGACAAAAACAGTTCTATAAACTATTCGAAACATATACACAGCATCGTGCAATCAAGAAAGTTCAAGATGATTACCTATAAGGATAAAAGCAACATAAGAAATTCTCATGGTGCTGAGATATTTGCAAAACTCCCGACAGCGGGTGTCTGCGGTGGGGAACGAACGCGCTATTACCATTTCCTGTGGCCAACGCATTCACTACCACACCACGCAGGTCCTTCAATTCGCCTGTCGACTGTCTCTCAGCCAGTTTAGTATCTGCCAGTGCCACCAACCGTATGGTCTGGTAATGAACGCGTTAGCCCCCGCAAGGGTAACAGCGTGTTCGATCCCTACCGCAGACGCCCACAATCCAGAGTTTTACAAATACCTTAGCACATGATGGTTGTATTTCATATAATACCCTGCAGTGAAAAATTGTAACAGGCAGCAAATAAGTCAACATAGGCAATTCTATTTTCACTCACCAAATTTTCAGATGATCGTAGTTAACTTTTTTCAGCTGCTCGTCAGTGTATGCACGCAAGAGAACGCATGCTGCGCGCACAATGGTTCTGAATCCACCAGCAACATTAGAAGCTTCCTTCAACAATCAGATAATTGGATATACTTATTCTGGAACCATGTCACACTCACCCTTCTCATATATGAGATCAAATCTGGCATGATTTTTTCCATATCTATCAGTTTGAGGACAAACACGATTCTAAATGGCACAATAAACTGACAAAACAGTAATTAAAGAAGGAATATGGAGTATGAAAGCTGTCATTCCTTCTCACCTATCAATTTCAATATCGAAAAATGGAGAAAGGAAGATCTCATCTTCATTCGAGCAATTCATTGGAACGTCCAAGCCAGCGTTTCCCATAGTCTAAGATATGTTATACACTAGGCTATCACAGAACGGTAACTAAACACTACAGCTGAACAGTAGGGCGAAACTGGAACTTTGAGAACATACGGTAAAACATACAAAGGACAGCCATTTCTAGGTGGATAACTCACATCATTTGGATCCACGGAATACGCCTCCTCCACCTTATCCGCGATTAGCCAATTTACCACCAAATTCTCTTGAATTTGCGCCAAATTCGTAATATGGTTGGCTCTTGCAAGTTGCTCTACTACCGCCATTTGTTTCACTACAAATACAGAAGCGCTACTCATTAAACGTCAAATATTGAGACAACACTCAAAATAACAGCGTAATGAAGAACTAACCCCTCTCGTTTTCCGATTTCCAATTAATACTGTTGGAGTAGATGTGGCAAATCAGATCAGCAGGAGACTCGATTAGATCACATGTCTTCTCATTGTACAGTCCATTCTACCAAAACAAAAAAAAAGAGAAATATGGATACATAAATGATCAAGCATCTAGTGGTTGCCGTCAAGTAGAAGACATTCCTATTTCATCAAAAGACAAGGAATCCAGCAAAAGCAAATACCTTCTTCAAAATCAACTCGGTATTGTATCTCTCGATTGCAACGTTGAGACGGTTTACTTGCTCTTCAACTTCCACGCGTTCATTTCGATCCATCGGCTGGATATAAAGGACGAATTCCCAACACCGATTTAAAGCCGTCACTAGTAAAACAGTCTCGCATTACTTCTTACCGGCTCTATGTCCGATGCTGTTAGCCAGTGTTGTGCAACATCTCTGCCCACCTCCATTAGGCGTATTTTTGTCTCACCTTGAAAGCGTATTATAAGGTTCTAAACAGAAATGTTGAACTATTGGTTCCAACCTGCACATTGCGTATTATACGAATTTCAGTTTATGAACTAATACGGTGTCAGTTTATTCTCTAGTACATCTACAGAAGCACTGATAGAACTCAAGATTTAAGTGGTAACCGGAATCACAGGTGACAGACTATTTGCCGAATACAACGCATTCGGAAGCAAATCAGGAGTATGACAAATTCCTACTTACTTAATTCTTGAATGGACCGTCCTCACTGTTTGTGCGGGCCCCAGCGTAATCTTCATTTTTCGGAGATTTGCTGGTTAAGCCATTATGGTTCCCTGGAGTACCGAGTTCAGCCTGGCCAAAGTCTGCCCCATGTCTTCATTACGACAGGCAGTCGCACTCCTTGTGGAACAAGGGAGATTTACCACCATGCGACTTTGACACCAGGATGGTGGTGGTTTACTCTTAGTTAGGCTTGCTAATGGAAATGCCGGACACCTCAGCTTGAGAGACCCTGCCAGGGGATGAATCCCCCGCCGTACATCGCAGTCCGACACCCAAGAACACCTCCCAGCCATGATGAGGCGGTAAACTGTTGGGAGGTGACAAATTCTTATCTCCCAATATATCCACCTAACAAAGCACAACGCACGATGGCTGTCTTGAGCCAGGCTATTATTTATAGCGATACGGGCTTTCCCAATATAGTAGTTCAATGTTCTATAACAAGGTATGATCCTTACTTGAATACCTAGATGGCCCGTCCTCACTGGTTGTGCGGAGCCCAGCATAATCCTCATTTTTTCGCTGTTTTGCTGGTTTAGCCATAGTGGTTCCTTGCAGTCCCGCAGTGTCGGCCTAGCCATGGTCTGCCCTAGGTTGTCACCAACACAGGCAATCGCCGCCCTTGTGAATCGGAAGGAGATCTGCCACCATGCGATTAGTTTGATACCAGGACGGTAGTGGATCCCGGTATTGGTTTACTTTTAGCTAGGCTTCCCGATGGAGACACCGGGCTCCCTCGCAGTTTTGGAAACTTTGCTGGGGAAGGAATCCCTCAGCTGCACATCGCAGCCTGACACACCATCGTTGGGAGGAACAAGGTGTGAACGAACTGATGTGGATAGAAGACATCAGCCAACCCATATGTTTCGAGCACAGATCCTTCGACAAGTTCAATGATATGCTAATACTAATTATATAAGGTTAACACCCCACTGACGGATGATTGCTGTGGCAAAAAGATCGATAGAAATAGCTGAGAGACAGGCGAAACGAAGGACCCGCATGGTGTGGTGGTGAGCGCGTTCGTTCCCCACCATAGACACCTGCGGTCCAGAGTTTTCCAAATATCTCAGCGACGTTGTGGTTGTATTTCGCTTAGTAACCTGCCATGAAAATTATAGAAGGCAGAAAACTAAACGTTAAACATATATAAAGTTACTTAGAAGAATTTAGCTAAGTGGAAGGAGACTAGTGAGATTGACACCAAGAAATTCTAAGAGCTTTGAAACTATCCTAATTTTATGTTGCATCTGTTATTTTCCTCGTGCTTCATTGAAGGGAATTGTAAACCGAAAAAATTCTAGACTAGAAACAAAGTCTAGAAGAGAATTAGCAACCAAATTCTCCTTAAAATACTTCAGACTGCGCACAAACACAGCTACCAACATAGTGGTAAATTCTTGAAACACATAGCGACGCAGTTTACGACGGCATTTCTTGACGACGTATGCATGAGAAGATATTTGATGGTATCCATATCATGGGATGATAGATCCTCGCCCTGAAAAAGAAAAATAAAATAGAATCGTAGCCATTGAGTTATGCGTTAATGTAATCCGACAAAAATACACTCACATTAGCGATAACTTCTGCACTTATTGTTCCGACGGCTATTGAGAGAAGACGCGATCGAGAGAAGTGTGAACAGCTCTTCAACCAAGGCACACTTCGCAATAGTGCTTGCCAATTCTACATTGCAAACGTATAAAGCACATATTGTATATGAAAGACCTATGACACATTGAAAAAAGACCGCCACAGTTCAAAACAAACAGACATACGAGAACGTTGTAGATGTTAAGCTCTTTTTCAATAATGGGAACCAAGAATTGTTCAATATCGCTGGTCGCTAAATAGAAGAATGGGTGAACGGGTAAACGTCGTTTTGCCTGAAAGTACTTTTACCAATTAAAAACTGTCTTATGCTAATGCAATCACTTCTTACTTACTGCTTATTATTTTTCATGGCAGGATATGATGCGAAATATAACCAAAGTAATGCTGAGAGACTTGCAAAACTTCGGACCCCAGGTGTCTGCAGTGGGGATCGAGCGCGCTATTACCCCTTACGAGGCCTAATGCGTTCACCACCAAACCATGTAGACCTTTCATTTCGACTTTCTCTCATCCATGTTTTATAGGTGCTATGAGCAATCACCCGTCAAAGAGATTGATCTAGAAAGCACAAGTCAAAATTGAACCCAGTTAAACTGAAGCTGTAGTAGAATTCACAATGTAATCACTTTTCTTATACCTTTTTATTTTCTGCCTAATATAATTTCGCGGCAGGATACTAAGCGAAAAACAACCACAACGATGCTGAGATATTTGCAAAACTCTGGACCGCAGGTGTCTATGGTGGGGAACGAACGCGCTATTGTCCTTCTGGCCGCAGCTTAACTGGGTTCTATGTCGATTTGGACGCGTCAATACCGCTGACGGGTGATTGCTGTGGCAGAGATCAATGGAAATAGCTGAAAGACAGGCGAAACGAAGGACCCGCATGGTGTGGTGGTAAACGCGTTACTTCCCGGAAAGGATAATAGAGCGTTCGTCCCCCACCATAGACACCTGCGGTCCAGAGTTTTGCAAATGTCTTAGCAACGTTGTGGTTGTAATCACTTTTATTAACAGTACTTATTCCCTGTTCTTTAAATAAATAGATAATAAATAACGTAAATAAAAGTGATTACATTGTGACTTGTAATACAGCTCCAGTTCAACTACGTTCAATGCTGATTTATGCTTCCCGGATCTATCCCGCTGACGAGTGATTGCTGATAGCACCTGTAAAACGGCTGAGGAAAATGCGAAACGAACAACCCGCATGGTGCGATGGTGAACGCGTTAACCCCGGAAAGGGTAATAGCGCGTTCGTTCCTCACCGCAGACGCCTGCGGTCCAAAGCTATGCAGATATCTCAGAATCACTGAGCTTTATTCTACGCGAAATAATGAAAGTGAGCAAAATCTTTTAGCTATCATAGCGATCGTCTCGTAGTAGGAGAGAACAAAACGTAATATATAAACATTGACACCTGAAGTAACCGACAGAATACCAACATAAAAACAATCCTGCACACTTAAACATTCCACCTTCATGATGAACTGGATACGCCTCGGCACAAAATCCTCTTGTCTTTTCTTTTACCGATAACGTAGGAATTCCTTTCTCTGGAGTCTCAAGATAACAGTGTAAGGTCTTTTGCATTTTACATCTACTGAGAGCCAACTTTATGCATCGAAGGAAGGCTTTGCACCCTATGACTAGGCCACAAGATGGCGGCGATTCCTGGTATACGGTTGTTCTTAGCCGGACTTTCGGATGGAGGTGCTAAACTTCTCAGCAACATGGGAAACTCTACCTGCCGTAAACTGTAGTTCGGCATAAAAAAACACCCCAACCATGATGACGCGATGGGCAGTTATTGAATAAGACTCCCGTGATAATGCTAGTCTATCCAATTAGTGAATTAAGAAGGAAGAAAATTTGGGCGAATGAATGTTTGCAGCAATCCCAGTGAATTACATCAGTAGAGATCTACTATGGAAACACAAAAATAAAAGAAAAATGGAAGACTTAACATACACTTTCTTTCCTTAAAGAAGCAGAAGTCGTAAACGGACTAGGAAACATATTCGTATCTTTTAACAACATTTTTGAGATGTGAGCAGAAGTAGGGATCCGATGTGGAAATCGAGCCCGCGATTACCCTTCTGGGAAGCTCACATGCTATCCACTAAACTAACCGAGGCCCTTGTTTTTTCTCTTTTTCTTTTGTCCTTTTCTCTTTTCCCCATAAAGAGAGCAAAAGCAGTAAATACAAGTCAAAACACTGTGATTTCGACAGCGACAGAGTAAAAATACAGTTAACAGTTGAGATAAAAGCAAAGCAAAGGCCACAGTTGTCATGGTGGATAGCGGATGACCTGTCGTTTAATCGCAGATTCTAAACCCACACGTGATCCTGAGTTTTGCCCATACTTCAGCATTCCTATGGTTTTATTTCATAACGTGCCCTACCATGAAGAAAATAGGCAGCAAATAAAAGTCGAAACGATATTTTTGTTCTTCAATTCTCGAGTTTTTTTGCGAATAGAAAATTCCTACCTCGTCTGGCATCGCAACCATAACATCTTGTTCGTATAGGTTGTGCTCTTTGCCGTCTTGCATGAACGATATTCTGCTTGTATTACACGAACCTGGTCGCGTGCCGTTTTCGAAGAAATCTCGGCAATGTGCGCCAAAGTCCTCGATATTTGGGTCCTATAAAAAATCCTGATACTTCATTATCTCATATAAGATATGCAATTTTAACCAAATCGTCCACTAAAGGCACCAGTGGCTACAGATACCGTGCAACAGATGCATGGTCGCTGGTTCGACCACAGCCTGACTCAATTAAGGAACGATCTAGCATAGCAATTTCAGGATTCCAGCGAAATCATCCACAAGAACTTCATAAAGACCACAAAGTGCTACATAGGCAGCTGAACTCATATGCAGAGGTCTTAATAAATGACGGTGCATGATAAAGTCAAGATAGTGCTGGGATGCGCACAATACACGTAAAGTCGGGTTATAAATGAAATAAGGAAAAACAAATCAACCTTCCTATCATTGGCCATTTGTTTTTCGCGGTTAATATACCAAGCAATTTCGACTTTACAAATGGAATCATGACGACGATATTCCATGAGGAAGTCCAGGATCTAAACACTTTAACTGTAATGTAATATGGCTAGGAAAATGATCCTAGAATACAATCACAGGAAGAATGTGTTAATAGGGGCAACAATGACAAGGTGGATTAAGCCAAAGGGTCAAGGAATACCGATAAACATCCTGTGACAAACTCTCGATTTTCGTCATCACATATGGAATTCAGATGAGAAATAATGAATGCAAGAACCTGAAAACATTTTAAGCATGTGAGATAGAACAAGGTCCAAGAAAAAAAAAACTGGATAGGTCAAACTATTTACGTACAGCATAATTATAGGGGGAGACAGTATATAGAACTTCACGAAAGACAACGAGTGACTTTTCTTTTGAGATGGGCACTTCATTTACCTAAATAGTTATAAAATGCCACTTATTGTCTTGTAGCAATTTCACTGAACTTCAAGGCAAATGAAAAGAACTGCACCTTCAACGCTTGATATGCGACCTCGAGCAATGTAGAAACTTCGCGCTCTTCATTACTAGATGATGCCAACTGTACTAACTCAATAGCATACTGCAGTAAATACGTTGGCAATTCATGAGCACCACAAAACTCATCCACATATCTGAAATACTACTTGTATTACACAAAAACAAATCAATAAAACTCAAAAAAATGGAGATTATGCTGAATCCCGCACAACTAGCGAGGACGAGCCCTCCAAGTAACCGACCGTAAATAACATTGTTGTTTATAACGGAGAAGAAAAGGACTAACTCAGAAACTATATTTGGATCCAGCTTGTGCTTAGCGAATTCAGAAATCGCCACGTCGATGGATTTTCGTGGGAGTGCCTGTGGTAGACCCGCTTTCCCTAGTCGTTTCGCCCATAGTGCTTTAGTAAATGTATCCTACAAAATGTCTCATCGCAATGCGAATAAAAAGCTATGGACACGTAGAAATACTTAGGAAAAAATAAAGAAATTCAACCGGAAGATTCAATCCGAAATTTGGCCGCAAGTGTTACTTACTTGTTTAAGAAAATGAATTAACAATATCTCGGCTGTTTAGGGAAAGATAAACACATAATTCCTACCGTTAGCATTTTTGCGTGAGTGCTACTCTGTGTGAGGATCATAGAGAACTGAACAATACGAAGGAAATTGATCATTGTCTGTGGCGACTTCCTATTGACTATTATACTTCGCAGCTCCAAAACTATCTTAAAAAACACCACTGATGTTGAAAAACGTTCTAAGAATGCTACAGGAAGGAAGCATTATGGAATTCCAACCTCTTCAACTACAGATGGTGGTAATGACGATAGAAGAGTGCATGGTGTCCATAAATCACACGGATGTGCTTGCATTGCACGAAGACACACATTCCGAACTGAACTGCGCAATCCAAAATCTGGTCTAATTTTATCTTCCATATATTCCCAACAAGCTAAAAATGCGAAATCAAAATTGCAAAGCCTTTCCTGCGAACCTTGAAGAAAGTTCCATAGAAAATCACAAACATACCTAAGGAGGTGGAATACACTCTAGCTTGAAATTCTAGAAGATCTTGATTTGAAAGCGACAGAAAATTGAAGAAATCACTCCATTTCGCCGCTTGTTCCATGTAGAGTTCTGTCCTCACTTCGTTCCTGATATTGAAATTGCGTTTTCGAATGGAGTAAAAACTTAACTCTCAACATACTCCAGGTTTTCAGTTCCAACGACACTCCTCGCTACAGATGCAACGGAAGCAATAGCTTCCATACGAGCGAAAAGTGGGCCTTCGTTTCGCATCTGGTATACTCCCACTCGACGACGAACACCGTAAATACGGCTGAATGCAATGAACATGTAAATCTGTAAAAAATTTAAAAATCGGAACATTGAAGGAAAATTCAGACCATTCATCACTGTTGAGAAGTTTGTTACTTCTTTCCGATTCTTTTTCGTTAGTAGTCTCGGTTGTCGTATCGTCAAGCATACACTGCTTGACAACTTGCAGGAATATATCGACATAGCCATGCATCTAAATAGGAACGTGAAGAAATGCAAAGTTAAACTATATATGTAAAGAAAACTCGACATACCCTAGTAACAGCTTCTAAAAGTCCTAAAGAATGGTTGGTAATAGGTTCCAGAATAGGAAGCACTCTTGATAGAATGATGATCGAATCAGTGCACTAAAACCTTCATGAAAGTGCAGTGACAAAGACAGCTAAAACGCTTACCAAAGAATCACCTAATGGAATTACAGCTTGGGAGATCTTCAACAGTGAATATTCTCATCTCTTTCTAACCACGATAACACCAACTACAACAAACGAAAACCTTTATAATTCACCTGTCCAACAATATCAGGATCAGACGTGGAGTTCACTTTACCAGCACTTTCCTGAAGACACCAAAGGACGAATTCACAACCGTGAACACAGGCGTCAACTAATGCGTGTGATGCATTGGGAACACTACGAAGTGCGTCTCTTAAAAAGAATTTCTCAGTTTTTTCTCTCATTTTCTTTAAGGAGCAGGTAAAGTGCTCTACGAAACGAAAGCTTACTGATACTGAAAATGGATACGCACCTGATGACAGTGATAGCTCCCATCGAGTTTCCAGACTCAACTGCCAGTTTAATAGATAGACAACTGGCTTCATCCCTCGACATTCTCAATATGTTAGAGAACGAAAAAATCTGACGTAATATAGTATTAAACATAGCAATATTTACCCCGAAAAGAAAAACCGACATCGAGAAGTGAGCGTTCTTTGTTAACAATGAAGTTCTTCAGAGCATCCTCCCTCCATTTCTTATTTTCCAATTGTTTAGTGATCACGTACATGCCATGGTCTTCCTAGATTGAAACCTTAGTTGTATAGTTGGAAAAAGAGTGTTGAGTTAACCACCTGCAGTTTTCGAATGGAACACAAATGTTCATAAACCTCCATATAGTAACTATCACCGCTCATAAAACGTAAGATAACGCTCTCTGCGGCCGCGATTAGGCGTATCCTCTGAGTTACGGCACTCTGTAAACTTTCTGTTGCATACAAGAATCAATAAGAATTAAATTTTAACGAAATATCCTATACTGGCACAGAATATATAGTTTTGGTAAGTTCTGCTGTATACAACCTCGGTCCAGGCAATGATCGCTGAATCAATTTTCGCTTTCCAAGTATCAATAAGCTGAGAAACCACATCGTCCAAGACCTCACTGCCTCTATCTGCACGAAGATTTTCCAAAAATTGACATAGTGTGAGATCCTAGAAAGGTCCATCTATAGAGCATATTCAGGGGATTGTTCATGATAGGTTTAGAAAAAATATACATAGAGAAGAGGAACAAAAGTCCTACAGATGATTCAATTCTTTGAAGGTGCTCCGCAAACATAACATTAATGCGTACATGCGAAACCAACGGCGAATGATGTTCATTCAGCTGATGATAAAGGTCAACTACCTAAAGTTGAAACAGTGAAAAATTAAAACAAATAAACCTATAGTGCCTCCCAACGGTTTACCGGTTCAACGAGGCTGGGAGGCGCTCATGGATGTCGAGCTGAGATCTAGAGCGGGGGAGGATTCATACCCTAGCAGGGTTTTCTATGGTAAGCGGGAGTCTCGCATTCCATCAGGAATCCACGTTAAGAGAAAGAAATACCGAGATCTACCACCGTCCTGGTATCCAGCTAGGCGCACAGTGGCAAATCTTTCTCTGATCCACAATGGCGACAACTCCCTGTGGTGGTGACGACTTGGGGCAAACTTTGGTCAGTCTAACCTCGGGACCCCCGGGAGACACAATAGCTAAACCAGCAAAACCCCGAAAAAATGGAATTTATGATGGAGCTCGCATAACTAGTGAAGATGGGCCATTCGAATATGATGTAAACCTATAGTAATTATTACGTTTGATAAACAGGATAGTTGTGTAGAATGCAGAAGTACCTTCACAGCATCAGCCAAACGCTGGGTTATGTTATACCTTTCGTCGATGAACATAAAGCGAATAAACTTGACGAATTTGTATTCATATTCAAGGATAGGGTCAAGCATTATGAATGGTGTCGAGTAGACCAACATTATTTGGCTTAGCTCAGCGCGTCGACAAATCGCTTCTAACGACTTTTTTCTGGAAAAATTAAAAAGTATTGCAAGCAAAAGAAGAAATAACCAAATACATGGTAGCCTAATAAACCATTACACTACAATCTTACATAGATTGATCAACATGACGATTGTTCAGAACAGACTCCACAGCCTCTGACAAACGTTTGTTCCATGGAGGCTGAGCTCTGGTTGCGATCATACAAATCGCCTTGCATCTGCAAGTGACCTTTTATTTAATTCATAATAGAGAATTTCTGCAAACATGAAATTCAATCCAACATTCCCACCTAATGGAAAGATTGTGAATGGTTTCACAGACTATAAGGCAGTGATCGTGCCATGCGTTTGACGCAACAATTAGGCCTGGTGAACTCGAAGAAACAGCCTAATTTAATACTTTGAGGGCTAACAAACCTAATACAGAAGGCATGTTTTGAAATAAATCCCCTTTTTATATCCCGAAAAAGAAAAACAAAAAATAAATAGAGTTTACCCATAGAAATCATTATTTAACTGGCTTCTTGATTGTTCAACTCAATTGTAAACCTCTTCACAAGCCGGGAGCTCAGTTAAAAACTTGCGAAACAGTAGAGTTCGATGAGCTATCTTCGGCTGTATTCTTGTCAAAAATAATAAACAAAGCATTTACATCAGCGTGATGCTCATCGAGCCAGATATAAAAGAGATAAAGCTCTCGGCTGATCAATCCCTATGCATCATGCATTCGACTTCACTAAACATCGTTAGAGGTGATTGCATGTCTGGCCTATACAATGACTCGCGGTGAGTTACCGATGTATCGAGCCAGTGCTGCTATTCTCCCAGATAAATCTGGTACCAATCTGTTGACTCCGGAGTGGTGGAAAGTTTGGCGAGCCACGGGCGCGGGGATCGATCCCATGTGTGTCGCAGGTCGCCCCTGACCACTACGCCATACGCGCCCCGAGCCAGATAAATCAAAGTCGAGAGGAAGGTAAGTCAAATATATGTCGACATATCACATAGTGCAAAAAAAAACTAAAATAGGTATAAATAAACAAACCTCGACGTACTTATACAGCGTTCCATCTTGCTCCAGGTTATGCTCAGCCATATACCGACGAGCGTATTTCTCGACGCTTTCCTTGACTAAATTTGGGTTCCGCAAACATTGTTGAAGGATTTGAAAGCAGATTTCTTCACAATTCAAGCTCTTAATAAACATAGAAGATTATTACCGAAACAGGACCAAGCGAACGACGTTTGAGGTGACCTAAACTTACCACAAATGTGCCATAACTAAGAGGACATTGATAAACTTCTTTTAGTCGATTAATTACTTTGAGATTTGCACTGTATGTATCCAGTTCTCGCAATCTAGATGCTGTTCCACTGGTATCCGCACAAAGCAGACTTCCCACATATGCTAGCTCCGTCTAAAGCGCTTTCTGTACTACACATAAACTCGCACCACACGATGGATAACATACCTGTCGCGTCCCCGTAACTGTTTCGTTGACGTGTTTCTGAATAATGCGCTCAAATGTTGAAGTAGCATGCAGAGAATTCAAAGGGAAGTTGACTCTATCCAGCGTCTCCAATTCTCGAGCGAGTTCAAGTAGAAAGTCGACCAATAACGTGGATGTCTTCAAAAACGTCGCTTATAAAGAAAGGTAAAATCCCTTAGGACATCATATATAAATGCATACATATATATATTTCAAAATATCTTTTATTTCTATATTGCAATATTTTCCTCAGGTTTTTCAAATGCTACTTGACGCATGAGAACCAAATCTATGTTGCTGTTTTTCAGATCGACCATTTTGTTTGAAATCAGAAGGCTCTACGGACACAATTGGACTTCTTGAATACAGGCGCGAGCGCAGCTAGCAGCACATTACGTAGATAGGGAATACGGAACTGTCAGAACTGATTTGTAAAAGATCCTCGTATTATCTCAAAGAAAACCAGAATCTGACCAAGGCAACGTCACGGTGTGCAGTAACATCTGACATGCATGTGAGTTCGTTCATCTTTCGTGGGTGCCAAAAGGTACCTCACCATACTTGATGAAGAAATCTGGCACGTTACCAGTACCTGGGAGAATACTGGAAAATCGACTTTCATGGAACTCTGCAAATCTCGTTAGTGTTGTATGCGAACGGCTGAATGCCACTCCTCTAGGAGATGGACACAGATCGCCTAGCCAGCATAGGTAGCTAGCCATAAGCCATTAACACCCTGACTTCTTCCTTCTGGATCGGGTTAAAACAGCAAGTGTACTGTAGCGGACCAACGAATTTGTAAGGACTTGAGGATCGAATATGAGAAATAGTACCATCCATTTCACCAGAGTTCCAGCTGGAACCAGTTGATTTGGTTCCCGGTTGGCTTGGGTAGCCGTTGGCGAGTACTAGTGCCTACATCGTATTTTAAATAAAACCCCATGATGCACGCCTTTTTCCCATATATCATTTCCTGTAACACCTGTAGCAAGAAAATAAATTGCAGGAATTCTAAAACACAGAGGTACTTCTCAACATATATTTACATATACACAAATATATGTATGCGTATAGGGGTGGACAGTATAGTGGTGGCGACGGCGACCACGAGCTAGTTCGATCCTGCCCGATAGTCACAAAGCCTCTCAACCCCCGCAGTGGTAAATTGGTACCGGACTTGTCCGGGAATAAAACCAATCTCTACAATCCAACTATCGACTCGACCATCATTCTACTACAATCAAGATAAAATGAAAATCGTCAAGCAGCAGCCGGAACCATACGTAGGAAAGTTGAAAAACCTTCCTTCGTGAACGACGGATACAAGGAAACAAATCGAAAGTGAGAAGTGCTGGGATCCGCACAGTAGACATAAAGATGGGTGGTATGAAACAAAATAAAAAAAATATGCATATATACATATAATTATTTATTACCCTACTTTAAAATATCTGAATACCTGTTTAGGAACTTTCCATAAATAAGCAGGTACGAAATCAAACTCCAAGAAAGCGACAGCATCACGCCAAATTCCTATCTCTTCTAAAAATAAATAAAATGAAATACGTATCACCGTGAAGTACTAGGTAAAAGCATTTCGTATTTCCAACGTGTTTACGGCCGCATGCATTGAATTCAATGCATGTCTCTTCCGGCTTCTTGTCCTGACGCAGTTCTTTGCTATATATACCTCCTCTATTCTCTCCATATCTTTCCAATATACTTTGAAGGTTATCCACTCCGTTTCAAGATTAACAGAAGCCATTTTTCAGATGGATGTTTTCATTGAAATTCTCTGGAGCCTTTATAGATGGCCTTGTAGTATGTAAAAGGACTACGTGTACACAGAGCACGCATTTATCAATGAGTACAGGCTCTTTATTACTACTACAATCAAATAAAATTGGAAAGTCGAAAAGGTTGACAAATTTATCTTGCACAAAATGAATGAAAACTGAAAATAAACCGCCGTTTCGAGGTGTCGCCTGCGCCGTTTGGCAACAAAATAGACAAGTTGCTCAAACATAACGTGTTATGCGATCAGAAATGGACCCTCTATGATAACCAACAACGATCAACTCATTGACTAGACCGTGATGAAGCTCCATAGCACTTTTCAAATTCGAAATTGCACCGAAAAGACATCATACTGAACGTTTGGCGACCTGACGCTCGTTTGATCCACAACTGGTGTCTGATTCAGAATGAAACAATTCTGGCGGCAAAATAAAAGAATAAAAAGGATAAAGCTCTCGGCGTTGATCGATTCCTCAGGAATGCGCCATGTATTCGTCTTCACAAAGCATTGTTTGGAGGAAACTGAATGTATATCTGGCAAAGCTCAGAAACAAGTGCAAAAATACATGAAAAAACCAAAATATAGAGCACAGAGCAGAAGAAGAGGCAAAGTAATTCGAGTGGAAGACTGCACCATATGCATTGAGCTAAATGCACAACAAGAGGAGCGAAAAATCAATTAGGCGTAGTCTCATGCAGCCGTCATATAAAACTAGGCGTAGTTGAATATGTGCTAGTAGGAGTTTTGTCACTACTCGATTTTTTTTTTCAATAAGCTTTCAATATAACACACTAACTTGAAATGGCCGCACGTAACACCTCGAAAAACTTCGAAAGATTCTTTCCAGCCGTTTCTTCGTCGTCCGCATTATTGAAACAAGGAGTGATAGAAGCGATGTGTCGATTCCACACAACTCGCGCCTCCTATAAGATTACCAAAAAATTTAGAGAGGACGTAATCTAAGACGAGAAATGAATAAACCGTGCTTCCAAGTCAACTAATGCAACGAAAATCCTGGAGTTTCAACCACATGCTCTAGTAGAAATGTGATTTGATTATGGAATCAAAACAAACGAAAGTTTTTAAAGCTGCCAACAAAACGCTACATTATTTAGAGCTAGTCATCTTTGGACTAGGCACAAATAAGTACTGTACGAGGATCCAACGAGCTAATTATTCACAGAACAATAACCATCGCATTTTGGAATACTTTATCGTATGCTTATGCGCGGCTGGAAATATGAATCGACCAGAACACACTTTCACTAATCCATTTTCGAGTGTACGTAGGAACACTTCATGCCATTGTTCCTCGTTTTGCATTCCCGACACAAAGTACTTCCACAGAGAATCACTAGCAAATCCTGCATTTTCCGGACCTTGCACTAAGCTATATGTCGCTAGCAGATATGACACTTGAGATAGATGATCAATCGTCGCGGAATCTGGAATTACGTAAGAAATGGAATAACGAGTCGAATTACGAAGTGCAGTAGCCAGAAGGTTCCACTGCTCCTGCTAAACTTTAACCTGTTTATAAATATGACAAATAGGAATTCTTAGAAAAACTTTACCTGTTATAGCCCGTTTTCTTGAATACGTAAGCAAAGTGATTATTCTCTCGTAGCTGCCGAATGTTGTGGCACCAGAGAAACACACCTCGCCAACCTTAAAAACCCAACGTATTTCTTCCGTCTCAAGTAAGTACGTGAGAGAAGGTATGTAATGAATACATTTCAAGTACTACGATGAAGGGTAGGATAAACGGGACCCTTCTATCGCTAGAGTTGTTGTTTGGAGCCCTAGGATTTCCCCTATACCTATCCTGAGCTACAGTTTCTTAGCCATTAGAAATGGCTATATGCCGTGCCAAGTTACGGGACTCCTCACTCTGCTCTTTTCCCGCGCACACGTTGGTTGCTGTTCGAAACATGTTTCTTATAAGCGCCCTTTCCGTGTGAGAGGGGTGGGAGAAGAGGTAATGAACCAAGATGTTTTTACTACTTGGCTTTCGGTACCACTTCGTAATGTAGCCATTTTCTGATAGGTTAATTTGGACGCTCAGGAATGGAAGCCATTTTTCTTTCGGTTTTTCTCGGGTGAACTTGATGTACTCTGACTGTGTGTTTAACAACTCAAAGCATTTGTCCATTTCCTCTTGTGTTGAGCAAAGGACAAAGAAGTCGTCTACATACCTACAGTAGAGTAGCGGCCCGAGATCAGTCACCGGTGCTTCCACCTTAGATATAAATGCAATGGCAAGGCTTCGAGCCAGTCGTTGTCCCATTGCCAACCCTCTTATTTGAGCGTAGTACTTTCCGGACCATCTGAAGATTGAGCAGCTCAAGCATTCTCTTAAGAGTGCCATCAGGTGCTCTATCTTGAAGCCACACATGTTTATTTCTCCTTCGTGTTGTGTAAGGAGTTCGAATATGGCTTGCATTGCGGAGTCATTCGACAAGTTTGTATAAAGGGTGGTAACGTCGAAGGACTCCATCACGAACGCGCTGTTGGGCTGCGCAGTACGTAGACGATCCAGAAACATCTGGGTATTCGTAAGATGGATACTTGTCTAAGGTGGAAGCACCGGTGACTGATCTCGGGCCGCTACTCTACTGTAGGTATGTGGACGACTGCTTTGTCCTTTGCTCAACACAAGATGAAATGGACAAATGTTTCGAGTTGTTAAATGCGCAGTCAGAGTATATCAAGTTCACCCGAGAAAAGTCGAAAGAAAAATGGCTTCCATTCCTGAACGTACAAATCCACCTGTCAGAAAATGGCTACATTACAAAGGGGTACTGAAAGCCAAGTAGTAAAAACATCTTGGTTCATTACCTCTTCTCCCACCCCTCTCACACGAAAAGGGCGCTTATAAGAAACATGTTTCGAACGGCAACCAACGGGAACAGAGAAGGGAAGACGGGAAGAGAACAGAGTGAGGAGTCCCGGAACTTGGCACGGCATATAGCCATTTCTAATGGCTAAGAAACTGTAGCTCAGGATAGGTGTAGAGGAAATCGTAGGCCTCAAACGAAAACTCTAGCGATAGAAAGGTCCCGTTTATCCTACCCTTCATCTCAAATGATATAAGTACAGCTATAAAACGCTGCTTGAGAAGGGCGGGTTTAGAGAATTCGGTAAGCGTAGTTGAAATACCACCGAGCAATCTTAAGCGCCAGGTAGTTCGTAACCGCCTATATGACCGTCTATGTGCAACTCAAAATTGCATAATTTGCCCCAGTGGTAGAGACGGTGATTGCATGAGCTCGGATATAGTTTATCTGATCTCCTGTAAGACGTGTGGTGACGAATACATTGGCGAAACGGGTAGACCCCTCTGTGTCCGCATAAAAGAACACCTAGCCGGCAAACATAGACCAAATACCCCGCTAGGCAGGCATAGGACCCAGAGACATAACGGGGACGACTTTGAAGCATGTGTCACGATCCCCGCACGCAAATCAAGAACACAGGCGCGAAAAACTCTCGAGGCATTCTGGATTAATTCCAGAAATCCGAAAATGAACTGCAAGGAAGAATACCTCATTATCACGCGTGATATTGGACAGTATATAAACCTGCTATTCTGATGGGAGGGGCACATTATACTTCCATGTAATTTCTGTGCGGTTGGTCTCTACGTGACATACTTAGTGGAAACCTCATAGAAAGCAGTGAGTGTGCAAAGCTGTGTTCAACATGATTGAAATCTTGGTTTAGAGTTTCTTTGTTTGGTTATGGAGGCGTCTGGGCGAGTGGATTGCTGTCAACTTGACCTTTCCAGGCTCTGAGGAAGGTGAAAACCGCCGAAACGTCAGCTTATTCGTGAATAAAGAATAATAACACCTCGCGTTTTCTCAACAAAAATACGAAGAGTTAACTTTTAGTTAAATTACCAGTCAATGAACTTTTTCGACAATAGGTTTTTTGTAAACCATTAGGGGTAGAGAATGAGTTTCTGATCTCATCGCTACTATTTCTATCTGCTTCCGATTAGCTAACGAATCACTATGCGTAGTGAGGTAAGAAAACTCTGGAACCCATTAAACTCAACACTTTAGTGTCCATATGGTTGTTTGGCCCAGTTCGCAACGAACACTATAGTGTTAATACGGGGCGCTATAGGTTCATCCATACATCAGAAAAGCGATACTGTCCCAATATTAATCAGTATTTTTCACATTATGTTTGCCTTTCCATGTCTTCCGATATTGGGTTATTATTTAAACGTACGTACACGCAGGACTAGTTGCTTAAGTTGGAGGAAACTTAAGAAAAGCAACAAGTTTTCCGCCTTTAAGTTTCTTAGAATTTTAATTTCAGGAAATTTTATAAATGGAGTAGGATTTTTGGAAAATTCCATGTTTTTTAATAAATGGAGCAAAGTCCAACTATTAACACTCTCGCGGCGACACCTAATCCCGGATTTGTTGTGGACTGGACAACGCATAATTTCAGCCTTTACAGCATTGCTGGCTTCTTTTTCTGAGAATTCGAAGACTTTCCGACCACGGTGCCACACGCGCTATAAGATTACATAGAAACAGAAATTCGGTATTATCATCTTAAACATTAACTTGATTAGAGACAACAGCAAATCAACCGAAAAAATCAGAACCTTTCATGTCTCTATCAAGCCAGTTTGAATCCTTAAAGACGTAAGTAAGAAATGTAGTCAGTTGACGTTGGGATAAAACTTTGTGGAGTAAAGAATCGGTAATAGAAACGTGTCACTCGATCAGATACAACTTTGCAGACTAAAATTTGGACTATAATAATATATTGGCCCAAGCTAGCATATCTGAAGTTTCAGACAAAACTTTTGTAACATGAGTATCCCGCTCACAAAGAATTTTGCAAGTTTAGCGTTAGTGTATGTCAACCATTCTTTCCAAGATCCTATACGATCTCAGTTTCACACTGGTCAATCTTTAAAAAGACCTACCATATTGTGGTCATTGACGTTTTCAAGACAGTTCATCAGTTGTGCGAAATGTTCATCAGAGTTGCTAACGGCAGCCAGTGACAACAAATAATGCATTCTAGCAACATGCACCTTCTGGAATCATCAAGCAGGCAACATTAACAAATTCCGAATCCTCTTTAGTGAATAGTTCAAACACACATTTAATCTTCAACGAATAGTACTCTGGGCAGGTTTAACTTCGCTTTAGCCAACACTCCCACAGAAACCAGTTATTGGAACATGATAGCATTACAAATGACTAAATTCGTACCTGTATATCTAAACTGAACTGTATAGCAAACTGTTCTGCCTGGTCGAATTGATTCCTACTAATCAGCCTTTCAAGCTTCATCTCCGGTTGAGCTTCCACTAGTTCTCGAACTTTCACCGTATCACTGTTAAATCTTTAGCGTAGTTCCTTATGTCTTGTATATTTAAGTATGAATAAGTGTTACCCCCTTCAAAAAAAACGTAAATTAGCAAACAGCTTACGTGTCTTTGCCAGCAAAGGACTCAACTATTAAAATAACTCGATCAGCAACTTCAGACACCGCTATTAATGTGCTCTCCGGACTGACCCCGACACGATAAGTTATTTCGGAATTCAGCAAAGAACGAATATGCATCTGCAACATATGGAATAATGGAAAATGACTCTCATTAAAAAGCTATTTAAAGTCCTCAAGCAGTTCATCGCTGCATATGGTTACAACGACACTTACAATGATACAGGAAGCAAAGAATATTGGATACTGAAGCTAAATTCTCATAAAAAGCAGAGGCCCTGCTAAAATATCTCCAGTGGCATAAACTCTGCGCGAAAACACAAAAATAGATCATCCTGAATTCCTTGTTCTGAAGAACAAGTGCTTTCCTAAGGATGACAAGTGATAAATTAGGAACTAAACAGCATCACGGTCGACAACATTTGAGGTTGAAGCTTCAAATTGTACAGCATTTCTTTATCTCTATATGATGACATATTAAGGGACTTTAAGACCAGTGGACTTCACGTAACTCGTCAGTTGTTTTGTCCGAAAGTGGTAGCCAAGTGGACATTGGTTCGCTGATAAACGAAAGCATCATACTTGCGTAAGGAACTTGGCTGACTGCTACAGCAACCATATTGTAAAGATGCAGGTCTCCTATCAATTCCGTTCGACAGAGGTTCGAAAAAGCGAAACCGCCCAGGCGAAGTTGTTTCAGCCAGAATTGAAATGGATATTAAGGTTGTTCGATCTTGATTAAAAGGCTTCAGACATTAATGGATTATAAAAGTACTCAAGAAACTCCGACCTGCTGAGAAATGAAACTGTTTCCGAAATGTACCGTTGGATACAGAGAAGCTTAGAGAAGCAGAACAACACAGGAATGCCAATAAATTGAAAGGAAACTCAGTTCCACTTAATGAAAAAACTCATACTACGACTGAAAACAGATCCAGATAAATATCCGAGTATGGAAGCTGCAATGTACTCAAGAACGTGTGAGAAAGAAAGTGCAGCAGCTGCCACTTATAAGCATGTCAGAAAATTCGCTAATCAACTAATGGTTTGCAACCACTTTTTCTTTTCGACCCAAGCAAGATTCCACTCATTTATCTACGACACCACTGAAATATGGGCTGGGTTTCAACCACGTTAGGGGTGCACGCCATTTATGTCCACGTACCAAGTGATTAAAGCACGCTAAAGGTCAACATTTAAAGCCAAATTGGAAGCCGATATTACGTTATTCAGACCTTATAAACACACTTTTTGGGTACACATCCGAACACACTTCCAGTGAAGCATAGAGTCGCTTGTATAATAAGAAAACGTCATACAGGATAGGTTAAGTAGACGGCACGCGAGCGCCCTTAAATCAGAACCTCTTCAGGATCGGTATACGTGTTTTGACCTCACATCGTCCTACTGAACCCCCAGATGGACTACAAGTTGTGGACCACAAAAATATTGTTAGCAGGCATCACCAAGCATGAAATGCACCATATCTATGGGGAAAAAACAGAACTGCAGCGTGATTTACAGAAATTGACCAATCGAGTACCGATGTCAAAAAGTCGCTCACCGGAAAACAGGGAGTCCACTCACCTCTGCATTGTCCTGTGTTTTCACGATAACAGCAATCATTCCCAATTTCAGATTAATTCCTGGATTATTGACTACAATAAAGTCAGTAAAGACTTCCCCCTAAAACGCGTATTTAACAAAATATGTAGTAAAGCGAGTTTGAAAGGAAACCTAAACTAAGGGATTACCACAATATAAAAAGGATAAAAAACAAATGAAAAGCAGCAGTAATGTAGACGACTATTTCTCAGTAAAGACTTTGTAAGCTAAAAAGTTTTAAAAAATGACAGCTGTTGATAGCAACCTAGTGATGATATCTGCTTTGTGGACTAAAAAGGAACCTGGTTTGTCCTGATGTCCTTCTGGAGCACAATGGAATAAGTCCATAGATCATAAACAACAAATAGACCTTCGAGAGTCAGCCCGATAATGAAGCGACCATTAGAGTAATAGCGCACCCGTGTAAAAAGCGCCGCTAAACCTTTTTTTTGTCAAATATATCTCTCTTAAGGTAAAAAGATGCATATACCCGTCTCCATAGCTCCCAGAAGACCCACTTCCATGCTTCCTACCTGACATAATTGAAGAGGAGCATGCGACCCTGGAACCTGAAATTTAAGACTTTGTTTTTCATTTTCTATGCCCTTCTATACCTCGATACAGTTCAAAGCAAATTTGTGACGAACTAACCGTAATTGTGTATTCGCCAATAGATACAACGCTATTCAGGAGGAGTCTGCTAACGGTTCGTGTGTACCGTGAGTTTCCAAAAGACTAAAACATTTTGGCGAATTAAAAAAAAAACCCGATAGAAGAAAAAATCCACGACAATTCACTTCATCGTATTAAAGTGAGAACAGATGTAGTGTTACAGGGCACCGCGAGGAGCACCTGGCAAGCTTACCATGCTAATAAGGAGTTCAAGAACCCATACAGAAGCCCATTAATAATAAACCTATGCGATAGCAGAATCCGATGACCAGCACATGGCCACTTGAGTGATCAGTAGCTCTAACATGTGACCACTACGGAAGGGTTACGTTAGCTATGTCCTCTCGAGCTGATAGATCGTTGAAGAAACTACAGTTCGCAAAAATGAAGGTAACTTCGTTCCCACTTGCGGAACACACGCACAAAAGAAGTGCTACCATAATTATTCGGTCCTCAACCCTTAATAAATGTATGTCTAATTTGGATCTGTGTGGCGCAGTGGTCGAAGGCGCCCTGCAATACACATGGGATCGATCCCCGCGTTGCTTGCCAACCAAACTCTCCATCACTCCGAGGTCGGCAATTTGGTACCAGACTTGTCTGGCAGGATAGCAGCACCGGCTCGATACATCGGTAGGCCACCGCGAGGCATTGTAAAGGCCACATACGCATTCAATCACCTCCGAGCGATGCTAATGAAGTCGAATGAATGGCGCAACCCTAAGAAATTGGTTAACGCCAAAAGCTTTACCGTTTCTTTTATCCTTTTAGTATCTGTTTTAAATAAATTCGACTAACTAGAAACGCTCCTCATCACTTTGAAAAGATAAACAGCGCTCATAAAATGGTGGAAGATAACATTTATACTTACAGCTTTGCACGCTTCTATTATCGTTTCACCATTGGCACTTTCCATCGAAAACCATTCGGGAATCTCAAATATGAACGCCTCCCCGTCTTCACGAGCCACGGTGACATAGCATACGTCCTTGACAAGGTCCGACGAGATGTAGGCGCGCTTACAGTGAGATGTTGAGGGTAATGTCTGATGAATGAACAGTTCAGAATGACCTCCATTCTAGCAAAATGGACCGATCTAATTAACAGTTTCTTTTACCGACTACTACTTACAATCGTTGTCAACACAGCTTTGAAGTTTGCCGACAACAAGGTCATCTCCATTGTGGAAGAAAGAACCGCAAAAATGCCGCTACTCCCAATCCATCCTACACCACAAATATTCGTTCCTTCTAAAAAAAAAGTGTGGCTATTTCAACCTGTGCGAATAAGTGAGTAGGACTGAGGGACTCCACAAGACTGAAGAGTACGAAGTAAAATGCAAAAAGAATGCACTGACAACAAAAAATACGTACTGTACCTGGATACTTGGATAACCCGTCTTCACTGGTTGTGCGGGCTCCAGCACAGTTTCCATTCTCCAGATTTACTGGTTTAGCCATTGTCGTTCCCTGGAGTCCCGAGGACAGCTTGGCCAAAGTCTGCCCCAGGTCGTTACCACCACAGGCAGTCACAGCCCTTGTGGATCATAAGGAGATTTGCAACCACGCGACTAGTTTCATACCAGGACGGTGGTGGATCCTTATTGGTTTACTCTTAGCTGGGTTTCATGATGGAAACGCCGGACACCTTATCAACTTGGGAAATCCTGCTGGGGTGATGAATTTCGCCACTGTACATCGCAGCCCGACACCCAGGAACACCTCTCAGCCACGATGAGGCGGTAAACCGCTAGGAGGCTTTTCAATACGTACTGTACCTTTCACAAAAAAAAGAAGAATAATTCATAAAACATGCCTTTAAATTGATGGGTGAAAAGATGTTCCAGGTCGAAATTGATTAGGAATATCGATATGTCATCACCGATAGCAATTGCCAACCATTTCTCATTACCCTCAGTAATAATCGAGGGGCTAGTTCTCTCTTTGCCGGGCTCTTCATTCTCATCGTTTTCCAGGTCTCCTAAAAAGTGACTTCGAAGACTGTCGAGTAGAACACGAATAGCCCTACTATTACCTGATATTGTGGCCAGTTTCTTCACCTCATATAGGCTAGATACGTTGGCGAACTCGCCATGTTTGTTGAAGCACTTCGTTTCTTCGTCACCAAAATCGGTCACTACCGCTGAATACCTCATCTAGAAAGGGTTTCAGTACTGGAAATATTAATGAAACAACACCTAAAGGTACTGAACACGTCAGCAATGAAATGGTGCACGTTAGGAAAACTGACTGAAATCGCTATCTTCGCGGTAAATTCCTGTTAGAATAGAGCGCATTATCTTCACTTAGTCTAAGACCGTGTTCATGTTCATAATGTAAACAGTTGAAGGGAAAAGAAGAACTTTTTCGTTGAATCGACAAGAAGACGATGTTATAAAGCTTGTCATTATGAACCAGTACGAAGTTTTTCATTTAAAAAGCTAACACGAGGATAAAGAACTTTATTCGGCTAAAGTTTCGGCGCCATCGCTCTCTTCAGGGCCGGATTGATCCGAACCCATTGCCCTACACCACCAATCTCTATAGAAATCAGCTCAGCCAATTTAAACCAATATTATAAATTATTATTCCTAGTCTCCACTTCCAGGGCGTGTGTGGCGCAGTGGTTGGAGGCGCCATGCAATACACAAAGACATTTATCCCTATTATTACTTATCCTTTATCCACTCTCTACTTCTAGAGCCAGAAGAGTTGTAACTAATTCGTTTTTTTAACTTTCTTGAATTATAAAGCTTTAAGAGGTTTATTCGGCTAACGTTTCGACGTCTTCATCATTTTCGCTCACATCGCCAGGACGTCCACTTACGGACCATCGATTCGGATCAGTCCGGCTCTGAAGGTGACGAAAACATTGAGACGTTAGCCAAATAAACCTTTTCCTATTAACCTCGTGTTAGCTTAATAATCCAGGAAGGCAACGATTAATAAAACCGAGGTTAAATGGCGGTTACCTTGAAAAGTATAATTTTGATAAGTAAAACATATCTTCAGCACTGGTGCTGCAATAGTTGGTAGGTAGACGGCCGTCTTGACGACTAGTCCGAGCACCGGAACACTTCCAGTTCAATCCATTCTTGCCAATTCGTTGTGCACGGTAGTGTTTTGTCTTGAGTATAGTGGGATATGGTAGTATCAGCTCCAGTTCAATTCTACATGTGCTATCCTGGCTATCGATTATGGAATAGCTTTCAAAAGTACACACTGCACATCCCAGCTCTAGCTTTGTTCACGGGTTATGTCTGACAAAACTTCGTTCATGGGCTGTATACGTACTGCACAGGAATCTTGACGTGGTTGAAGAGTCGATCCACGGTCTTTGCTGGACATCAGGGCGCTGGAACGGTCGTCGGGTCAAAAGAGAAAGGGCGCGAAAGACTGAGTCTGCCAGATGCCCAGTGTCTTCTCGATGAGATGCAAAAGCAGCTCGTGCTGCTCTCTGTTCATTTCCTAATTGGTGTTGTTCTTCATGATCAGCGGGCGCCCTAGGTACGTATAGGATGTGTTCTCCGTAATCAGAGAACAATTTATTTCCATTTAGTTGGTGACCTGCGTATTATGGGTTTCCAGTGAACTGGGTTTTCATCCTACTTACGTGCTTTCAAATCCTTCTTTCCGCTTCGTTGAGCTCCTTCAACATCGTCCTCACTCCATCGACATTCCTCGAAAGGATAACGACCCCGTCAACAAATCGGAAATTTGACAAGAATTTGTGGGCAATACTTATGCCCTCTACATTCCTAAAAAGTGACTTCATTATACGCTGCGTGGCACAGGTAAGCAGTCCAGTCTTTTCCTATTTGGACGGTGAGAAGTCGATGGAGAGGGCGTATTTCCTTAATACGTTTACTATAATGGTCAGGCAGAGTTTTCACATAGGGACGGTTCCGTATCTTGCACGACGAGCGCTGATAGGATAGTGTTCGCTCCGATGATTCGTGTTCGGCAAAGGTTGGAAAAAAAAGAAAAAGGCGCATGTGGTATTTCCGATGGCACACTCCATAAATTCCCCTTTTCAGTACTGAATGTGCATTGTGATGAAGCTATGCGCTATCGAATAATCGTGAGAGGCTTGTAGTGAGCAGTGAACAAGTCAAACGGGCGATAATTGCTATCATACCTTTGATCACCCAACTAGGTTGTTCGTCCTAGAGCTCCTGTACTAGTCTTTGGTTTTTTCTTTTAAAAGTGAATTGTCATCCGAATTGCCCATTTTTGAAGCACGTGCCGAGGACTCAAGTGCCATCCACCACATCAACTGAGACTCTTGCTTTGCCTTTCTCTGAGCCAGTTGTTTTATTCTCCCAGTGCTATCAGCAATCATCAGTGAACGGGAATGATCTGGGGAACTCAAGTCCGCGTTGAACCTAATTAAACTGAAGTGGCATTCCAAACCACAATGTGTCAACTTTTATTTGCTGCGTAATCCTACTTCACCACAGGATACGACGTCAACCTGATGACTGATTGATGATAGCACCGATAGGTTTTAAAAAACAGGCTGAGAGAAAGGCAAAACAAGTGCCCCGGTTGGGGTGTTGGATAGCACTCGAGCCCCTGGTAAGGGTAATCGCGGGATCGAAGCCAATTTTCGTCTGCTTTGCAAATACTTAATTCAAGGCAGACTTTTACATTTTGCATTTCTTCGATTTCATTTCCACAATCAACAACTTCGATGACAATTGTGCCATGGTTGTAACAGTTACCAAAAGTGCTATGTGCGAGCGAGCCAGGCTTTCATCAGTGTGTGTCCACATAGCATTTGTACCCGATCTACCACTCTTTACATGCAATTCATATTGCATCCAACCAGCAATGCTCACAACGAATACGTTTTACAAACTATTTATTTCCCTTACTATCATACACCTTAGGGATTAATACAATGCACAGTAAGCGAAATACAACCACAACGTTGCTGAGATATTTGCAAAACTCTGGACCGCAGGTGTCTATGGTGGGGAACGAACACGCTATTGTCCTTTCCGGGGAGTAACGCGTTCACCACCACACCATGCGGGTCCTTTGTTTCGCACGTCTCTCAGCTATTTCTATCGATCTTTTTGCCACAGCAATCACCCGTCAGCGGGGTTGATCTGGGGAGCGCAAATCGGCATAGAACCCAGTTAAGCTATGGCTGTAGTTGAAATCACAATGTTTAACGTTTTGTTTTCTGCCTTCTATAATTTTCATGGCAGGTTACTAAGTAAGCGAAATACAACCACAACGTTGCTGAGATATTTGCAAAACTCTGGACCGCAGGTGTCTATGGTGGGGAACGAACGCGCTATTGTCCTTTCCGGGGAGTAACGCGTTCACCACCACACCATGCGGGTCCTTTGTTTCGCAACAAACCCGAACAAACAAAACAAAGGACCCGCATGGTGTGGTGGTGAACGCGTTACTCCCCGGAAAGGACAATAGCGCGTTCGTTCCCCACCATAGACACCTGCGGTCCAGAGTTTTGCAAATATCTCAGCAACGTTGTGGTTGTATTTCGCTTACTTAGTAACCTGCCATGAAAATTATAGAAGGCAGAAAACAAAACGTTAAACAATGCACAGTACTACAAACCCTCAATATTTACAATTACATGTTTTACATAGTACTTGGAATCACTTAAACCACTCCATATCTCACTTCATGTGGACATTATTGGAACCAAATGAACAGAAATATTTCTTGCATTCGCTGTATGTAGTGTCGGTCTATGTACTTCGCAGACCATCTGACTTAGAGCCCTAAATTCTTGCTAGGAAGTGCTATCAGGTGCTATCTGGGAAAAGTAAAATAAACTTTGCAGAAGGGAATTTACTCACGGTGCAAGTGGAGAAGGGTATCCACCGGAAGTAGGTGACATACCAAGATGTCCCAGATGCGCAGGTGGACTTCCATCACCATCTGGACGTGATAACATTGAAGTTAATTATCCATTTTGAAAGCGGGAACTAGATGAGTTACAAACGATGGTTCAGCATATCCATTTAGAAAGTTTATGAACTTCTCAAAACGTATCAGACAACGCCTACCTATAACTACTTCGTGGAAGTAAAGCAGTAGTGTCTCCAAGTGATGACATGTTAACCTCAGAAACAATGCAAAGAACGTCACTGCAGGCACGATATATCAGTTTTTGTTTTTCCTTATATGCTCTCATTTTCGCGCTTCTAACAGAAATTGATCATCATTGACTCCTAAATGGTGCTTTGAAGAGTTTTCCAATAAAGTCACGGAATACTACAAGAAATCGTTGACGCATTCACAGTGATTTACATAATTAATTCATAACTTAAATTCATACGTAGTTGGAAACAACAAAAAAGGATAAAGCTTTCGTCGTTGATCTAATACTGAGGAATGCGCCATGCATTCGACTTCATTCTGGGCTTTACAGTGATTCGCGGTGGCCTACCGATGTACCGAGCCAATGCTGCTATCCTCCTAGACAAGTTGGGTACCAGTTGTACCAGTTTGCCGATCCTGGAAGGATGGAAGGCAAGCCATGGGCGCAAGGATCGATTCCACATGTATATTGCACGGCGCCTGCTACCACTGCGCCACACGCTCCCTACACATATACATAAGCACTAATAATACAAATACATGACGTACCTCTCGCTTGTTCTTTTGCACTCGACAATAGAACACCATTTGATGTCTTGCACTCACAAAAAATTGACGTAATTTGTAGCTGCCGATTGATTTTGGCTTTGACGAGATGACAGTTTAGGACTTCTAGAACATTCTTCAGCAAGTCACATAACATGAATAAGGAAGCCTATAGCGAATCTGACAAACTTACGAAACTTTCGGTTGTTCTATTTTTTGCAGACGCTCCGATGAGCTACGGTTATCGTACGGAATCAGAGAAAGTGTAATAACACACATATCAATAAAAGGATAGTGCAAAGCTTCTTCTGTAAGTTTGTTGATGTCCCAGCTCTTAAAATACACTAAAAATCGGAAAGTCGTGGACAGTTATCGACTAACTTGCATCGGGTGCAGAGTGAGGCATCATCATTTTCGAAAAGCGGTTCGTAGTTCTCCAATTTTCAATTGCTTGATGACCTTTGGGTACTTTGGAGAACTTTCCTTGTGAAAACTTCTCTTTCTATCCATACGGTCATGGGTTTCGTGTCGATCGGATGGTCGTCTCGGAGCCGGTATGGCATGTCGCGGCGTGGTCTTAGTGATCCACCAGGTCAGTTACGTTCAGTGTTTCAGGCTGTTGACTTGGGTCGCATGGCAGCGGTGGTCTATCCACGGGTGGAGGCGTAACAGTGGAACGGTACCATCATTGCTTTGTGAAAACATGACGCTAATTACGCTTAGTGTTTAAGACAGGTATTGTGCAGAATGAGAGGATATCAAAACTCCAGGTGAATATCATAATATTCCTTGAAGAACTTGTACAACTTCACTAAATGTTGGAAGTAGTATGACTGCGTAGAGATCCAGTTTTTTTCACTATACGCAAGGGTTGTATATGCACTAAAAATACAGGGACATACGTAGAAGAACATGGATCATAAATAGGGTAGGAGAAACCGATTAATGAGGCAGAAATCACAATGAAATGGGCTCGCGCATTACACACTGCTCCATGGATGCCCTTTTCCATCTTTTTTCATGGTAGTTTTCGATCTACCAGTTCCATCAGCAATCATATGTCAGCGCGACTGAACTGGCGAGTAGAAATCGGTACTGAACCCAGCGAATATCTCTATCGCTGTGGTTATAATTCACATCATACCCTGCCGTGGTAAATTATTATAGACAGAGAAATAAGGCTAACTATTTAAAGAGTTTTGAGTAACTGTTTTCAAACAACTTGAAATTTAGCTTTTGTCCACAGATTTTTCGTGAATTGGAGAGAAAGACAATAATAATATGTATGCGTGAAGTGCGGTCTGTTTACTGTGATAACCTTGGATCTCAGAAAAATAGTGGTGCTTGTCCTCAGCGGTATACCTCATTTATGGTCGGAGTTCATTTGAATACTGCAGGTTCAGGTGAACTAGTAACACCACCAGTTGTCTTTATAGACCAAGTTAGTATTAGTTTTTATATTTTATGATGTCACATGTCTACCAACAGTTTACCGCCTCATCGTGGCTGAGAGATGTTCCTGAGTGTCAAACTGCAACGTACGGCGGAGGATTCATCGCCCCGGTAGGGTGTTCCAAACTGAGAAGGAGTCCGACGTTTGCATCATGAAGCCTAGCTAAGAGTAAACCAATACCGGGATCCACCACCGTCCTAGTATCAAACTACTCGCATGATGGCAAATCTCCCTCTGATCCACATGGGAGGCGACTACTTGTAATGGAGACGACCTGGGGCAGATCTTGGCTAGCCTAACCTCGGAACTCCAGGGAAACACCATGGTTAAACCAGCAGAACTCCGAAAAGTAGAGTTGTGATGGGATCCACACACCCAGTGGGTACGGGCGGTCCAAGTATGCATGATGTCACATGAGTCTTGTGTCACAGCAGTTGGACAGAATCTGGAGATGGTCCATCTCTTGAAATTTCAATGGCTCACTGTTAATGGCACAGTTTAGCCCCACTATTCTTGAAATCCTGCCAATCGTTAAGTAACTCGAGCAGGCAGTATTGAACTTCACTCCCTCTCGTCAACTAGATTTTATTGCCGCTGCGAACATAAAACCTTCACACATTTGGTATGACACACTTTTTTTGTAACTGCCCGCAACTCTTTGGTCGAATTCCACAGCTTGGCTCTGCTGATGGGTTGGACAGTCTGCGGGGAGCCACTCGTCGGGAGCAACTCGAACCACGATGAGGCAGTAAATGATTGGAGAGCATAAAGCTGATTACTGCCAGTATTTGGAATTATAGGTAGGATTAAAATAAAATGAATATTTGGAGAGTTAATTTTGCAAGAAAAAATGTCACAGAGTAACGTTCAGAAATCGCAGCGAGATCGATCCACCGTAAAACCGCATAGGAAAGTTGCTACTTGATGCTTTCTAGTGCACAACTTGCCTCTACTGGTTGCCAGATAACGATTATCCAGTGGTGCCTCGACATTTCCTGTATGCCATCTACTGAACCATCCGTTAGGGGACGGAATGAAGGCATTGCTTATCGTCTTCGGCCTCCAATGGCATCTCCATTCGATAACATGGATGAGGCGGGACAAAGAGGTTTTCGTTAAGATCCTCATACGATTTTTCGTTGACTCACATTTGATTCTCCTTTCGGATCACAACCCCTGAGTGAAAAAGGGAAGGATATTGGTAGGCATGTTCCCATCTGTATGACACCTTTTAACATCTTCCGCGCGATTCCACCAAGCAAATATGTTGCTTTAACTCTATTTGACCGCCAGAAATCCGTTCTTCAATTTCTTGTAGAACCTAAGGTTCTGCTAATTGAATGCGACTTGCCTTTTGCGTAACAATCCATTGCACTTAAAAAATGACTCCTGCTCTTTCTATATTCAGACGCTTGTCGTATTCGATGTCGAACAGAAGAAAAATGCATCACAAGTTCTTCAAATCAGCCGCGTATCTAAAAATGCCCTGGTCTCTTTTCGGTTTCAGGTTTGGCATGTGTTAGGATTTCAAGTCGCTTGGAAGAGCATATTTGGATTTTCAAATAACTCTGTTTAGAAAAATTTTAATTTTATTGATAATCTGAAATGATTGTTTAAGACAAATGCACCGACGAGGTATATCGTCAACCCTAACTGTGGAGTGATTTCAGACAACAAGCCTATCCCGGTACGGTAATTTGGGTTTAAAAAGAATTTCATCAGAAGCGAATTAAGCCATGACAGTGTGCTGTACTAGAAGGAGACGAGGTTCTAGTCTGAAGTTGTCCTCACTAACGTCCACGAGACTGGTAGACATATTAGGATAGCGGCAAAATTCCAAGGTCATAGGTTGAAATTGGATAACGAAAGTTGTTATTGCATAAATTGCTGACAAATGTGTATGATAAAATATTTACAGTTCCAAGTACTCATTATAAAGACGCATGTGGCGCAGTGGCTGGAGGCGCCACTGCGAAATGCACGTGGAATCGGTCCCCGCGCCCATGGCCCACCAAGCCTTCCATCCGTCCAGGGTCGGCAAATTGGCTCCAGACTTGTCTGGGAGGATAGCAGCACTGGCTCGATACATCGGTAGGCCACCGTGAGTCATTGTAAAGGCCAGATATGTATTCAGTCACCTTCAAAGATGCTTAATGGAGTCGAATGCATGGTGCATCCTTCAGGGACTGATCAACACCAAGAGCTTTATCCTTTTATACTTTAAGTAGTAGTTTAAGTAAGTAAGCATAAGTAGTAAGTAAGTACTCACCATGTTTACGCTACAATAACTCTAATAATAGAATATAGAGATCGGCAGTAAATCTACTCTTTGCCAAAGGACTTCAATTAAATCACTAGTTGAGAATATGCAACACTATGGGACGCAATGGTTAGATATGTCATGCAATAGACACGTGGGCACTGGTTTAACTCCACACTCTGAACAACAATAGGCAGCGTCCGTCCAGGATTGGGAAACTGGCATCAGACACGTTTCCCAGGATAACAGCACTAACTCGATACATCGGTAGGGCACAGCAAGGCATTGCACGAGCTCTATTTGCTCAATCTTTCCTACTAAACCCGTTCAGTGCCTGATGTAGTCGAATGCATGGAACAAGAGTTTTATGTTTTCCGCAGCATAATCCCTAATTCCTCATTGTCACGTGTTGAGAATCCCACTTTTTATTGAATCCAACGATGTTTGTTTTCCAAGAACAAATGATAAGGTGGAGTAGAAAATTAATCCTTAGTGGAGAACTCTAAGCATTGGAAGGTGTTTTAGTTTATCATAAACCTAGTGAGAAAGTTTGTTGTCGAATTTACAAATGATTTAGGTGAGAATTGAACTCGTTGGTAATCGCTTTAATCCGCAACATAAGATTGTGTTGCACGCTACTGAAATAAAGGACATTAACGAATGGAAAACGGTTGGTTCTTGTTAGACAATGCCACAATTCCTAGGCAGTACTAATAAAAGTGGTGGTAATCACAATATCTTAATCAACATGTTTATATTGTTGAGCTCACACGAGGTTGATAGAGATGCTTATTCGGCTAACGTTTCGACGTCTTCGTCTTCATCAGAGCCGACGATCTTTGTCGATGGTCCACCGCTGTATCTCTATCAACCTCGTGTAAGCTGAACAATATAAACACATGTTGATTATTTTACTACCGAGGTCTAATGACGGTCGATTTCAACACAATGTCTTAACTTTTATTTACAGTATATTCTGTTTTCATGGTAGAGTCCTATATAGAATACAACCAAAAGGATGTGAGCAAAACTCGGAACCTCAGCTTGGCTTCGAATCCGCGATTACCCATACCAGGGTCTCACGTGCTACCCACCACACCAACCGAGGCCCATCATCTAATAGTACCGGCAGAGTAAAAACATGACTAAGAGAAAGGCAAAGCAGTAAAATACAGCAAGGGAATAAAGAATAAAACAGCGACTTACGTAGGGGAAAAATGAACAGTGGTAATAGAACAATGAGTAGTGAAATAAAAGTCGTGCAAAGTAAGACAATATTCACATGCTTTGTTGAAGTTTTCTCGTCTTGCAAAAAATTTCAAACTTTGATATACGGAATTGCACCTTCTACCGTTTAACATGATTTTTGGTGGTTCTATTTAATTAGAATTTTAGGTTTGGGATGATCCCAAAATGGACGAACCTGGCGCACACCAAGTGGTATGGATTGAATTGAGTACTACCGTAATGAATCTTGAGCAAGCCCACAATTTGACTGAGCTAGCATGTATGGTGAGGAGTTCGCGAAGAAGTCTACAGAATTAGTAGAGACAGTCAAGCATTTGCAGGCGACTTCTTAGCCATAGAAAGATCAGCAAGTTTAGAAAAAAATTATAGTGCTTCTTGGTTAAAGTAGTGATGTTAAAATGTAAAATGCTGTCAAAAATGTGGAAGTATGGAGCTCTTGACGTCACGACTTCGTGTTCAGCTGTTCGTTTAATTTTTGCAGAAGGCTAATAGTTCAGTCGTACAATTACTCAGCGCCAGCAATTCAAAGGGTGCTGCAAGAGTGAAGGAGTTGGAAGGTGAGTCCATATGACAAGTAGTCAAACAGGTCACCAAATTGGTTCTCAACCTTAGTTTCTGTCATTGAGTGTTGCACGTGGTGATATATCGTGTTTACCTGCCATCCATAGCACAGGAGTTTTTACTCTTGGATAGGATGGCTGACAATTGTACAGACATATTACCGTATATCACAGAGAAATAGGGTGCAATGTCATCCTTCACTATGAGTTCACTGCCTCGCGATAAGCGATACAAAATAGATTAGATTTCAGATAGATAATAGATAATAGATAGATTTCAAAGGTTAATTCTACTGGGTTAAGAACACAGTTGAATCCTTTTGGAAAGCACCTACCGATGTCACATACCGACGTGTTATCCACTTCATATCATGGCTTGACCATAGAAATCTCCAACGATTTGAGGCTTCACTAAGGAGTACTAAGCTTGCAACTTAGGATTTCGTCAAGAAGAGCACATAAATGGATCAAAGTTCTGCATATATGAAGCCATATCGAAAAAACAATTACGAGGAAAATACATTTTTGACCAGTTTCAAACCATATGAATTTCGGAATAAGGGACTAGGAGTCCTACTGGAGCGTTCACTGTAATAGTTCCTGGTCCAGAAAATCGGAAGCGCGTATAGCATTGGTTATTACGCAGTACACACGTGGTCGTTGCTACCATCAAGCGCTATATACTCACCAAACCCTACCCTACCCATACTTTGGTGGACGGCTAGATTATATAGGAATACCAAGTAGTTAAGATGATTCGGTCGGAGTTTGCTGCTCGCCTTTGTGTATGCCACGCGGGACTTCTTGTAAGTAGCAGTCACAATGCCGGAAACCTCAAACTTGGGTAATTAAACCGTTTATCATAATTATACTACAATTATGGCATAACAATACAACTGTACAATTAATACAACAATGATACGGGCTGTGAGTAGGCGTAACCTGATCACTGATGTTCAGGTTGCTCGTGACTGAAGAGATTGGGATAACGGCACAACTGTGTAATTAATGCAACGATGATATAGGTAATACAATACTGTGTGATATTTGGCGATATGTAAGCTGGGTGGATAAAGATGGAATTGAGATGGTAACAAGTGATATTCGGCGATATGTAAGCTGAGTGGATAAAAGTGGAATTGAGATGGTAACAAGTGATATTCGGCGATATGTAAGCTGAGTGGATAAAGATGGAATTGGGATGGTAACAAGTGATACACTTGAAGGAAATAACGCGGGCACTGGTGTTGGGGCACTAAGGAATTGAGGGATCGGAAGCAGACCATTCGAACACGGCTAAGATTTCAGGACCAGTCCTATGGGCTGCCTGTATTACATCTGAAGTGGGTGGAGCTTTGCTAGAGGGAACTGAAGGCGGCGTTCAGAGAGGGGTTGCATGTGGAATGGTGCAGGTGTCTGTTCGGAGACTTTTTTGGAGCGACAGATGCTGAAAAGTGCATTCAGCTGGCTGCTGCTGATTCCCTTTCCAGCCACCTGCGAGGCAATTGCATGAAACGGTTGTTAAGAGATGATTTACTGAATGTGCAAGGATAGATGTATGACGATTACGAGTAGATAGGTGTTGTAGAAGGCATAATGTTATAATTGTTCTACATAGAGAACATTCCAATATTCGTGGAGAATGTTCTCTATACATACTCTTACTCTGTGATCGGCAAATTGGTACCAGATTTGTCTGAGAAGAAACATAATTTCCATTACCTTTTCTCTTATATAAGGAATTAGAGTCTAAAGAATATCATCTACGGAATATAATATGCGTGTATTTGCCCTCTAGTTAAACCGCAGAAGTCAACGTTTTCGTACGCGGCTATTCTACCTTACTCTGTTGAAGAGTTAACCGAGACAAGTGTGGTAGCAATTTCCCTACTGCGGCAGGATGGGAATCTTCGTGAGTTCGGAAAGCAGTCGAACCAGCACCGCGTTCCTGATGAACGATGGCATTACTATAGTACGCCACCCTCCCAAATTTCTATTTGTTGTTGTTTGTTATTCACTTAGTCCTTTTTACCTTCATTATTTCTCCGTATTTGCTATTTGATTATTATTTGTACTTATATTATTTTATAATTACTTAGCTTTTTACATGGCTGACCCTCCTGCTCTCATATGAAATAAGATGATACTATAGATGATCAAGATGATTACACTCCAACGCCAAGACAGAACAGTTACAGCGTCCAGAAACGCAATGGAGAAAACCATTCATGAATACTACTCAGATCGCTTCGATAGCCACGTCCACCTTCCTTCTTATGAAATAAAAGAGGATGGATATGTCCTCCAACCGGTTCTCCCTTCTGGAATCCGGCATGCCGTTTGTGGGTGAAAGATCGAAGAGCACCAAGTTCGGAGAGGGTAAGATCTGAAAGCCTGAAAAGCCTATCACCATCCTCGTAAACACTCTGGCTCGATTCTTCACAGGTTTCTTGTCTGAGTGCAAGGTCTCTACTCAATGGAGGACCAGAAGACCTCTAGATGTTGTGTACCATTGTTCAAGAAGGGAGACCTCCACGATATCGGCGACTTTCGCCTATTCCGCTTGCTGCCTATTGTCTACAAACTTTTTACTTGAGTTATCAGCATTCTACAACGACATTGACATCAACGTCTGAGAGACTAGACAAGACGATATTATCTCGGTAAAGTCATTTACCGCCACCCTTGAAAATATCATGCGAACACTGGAATTGTAAGACATGGGAGTGAAAATCGACTGTCGACAAATCTTCGCTTAGCTGATGATAGCGTTTTTGCAACACCAAACATTAGTCAAGCGGAACGAATGTTTGCCGACTTTGGTGAAGCCTGTGGAAAGATTTGCCTTGGATTAAATCTCACGAAAATTATGTTCATGAGGAACGGATTAGTTACCCATGCTATATTGTCGCTCAATGGAATGACTATCTACGAATGCTCCATTTACTCCTCTGTAGGTTGGGAAATCAGCATGATGAACCATTTAGTCCTGAGTTGAGCAGGAGGAAACGAGCGGCTTGGAGAGCTTCCATGAGCATCGAGGATGTAGTGAAGAGAGCAAAGAACACCCGACCGTGTACACGTTTTTGATTGAATCATTCTTCCTACACTGACGTATTCGTCAGAAACTTGGTCGCTGTGTAAGCAGGATAAAGGATTGCTCAATTTATGGAGCGTATGGTCGAGGAACGATGTTAGGAGTATCCTGTGTAACACAAGTGAGAAAAGAGATCCCAAGCTCCGACCCTCGTTAAGGATCAAAAATCAAAAATGCTCATCAATACGCGATCTATCGAAGATAAGATGGGCTGGACACGTAATTCGTGTGGACCACAACTGACGGACAAGAGCCGTTAGTGATCGGATTCTTCCTGATGTCGAACGTGCTGTAGGAACACTGCATACGCGATGGTCAGGGTTCTTCACGAAAACCCTTAAAAAAGTACTCGACGCGAACAAAACCCACTGGGGAAGTCTTGCACGCGACAGGAAAAAGTGGAAGATTTGCTGGCGCTCGCTCGAGTCACTTGACGATCAAAGGGACGACATGTGATAGAGATGATACATGATTGAGTTGACACGGGGTTGGTATGAAAACTTTTATTCGGCTAACATTTCGTCGCCTCCACGTGTTTCATGCTGGCTTTTTCTACCTTGTTTGGTAAAAAATGATTACTTTTTTGACCATGTAAAGATGCTGCAACAAAAGTAAAACTCAAACAAGTTGTTGAGTGCAAAGTGTCTGTATTTATTTATCAGCTATTGACATAGCTTACAAACAGGTGCTTTCACCCCACGATATTAGTGGTCACTCATGATCGTCACTAGACATATAATTTAAACGGTCACTTAACAACCTGCTCAAGGACAATCCGAGATTCCTCCTTGCGATGGTAAGCTGCCTCATAGACTGTAGAACGAATAATCTCAGAAACAAGTGATCACTGCTTTAGACATTCCTTGACTATCACTTCCGGTATTTGAGCACACGGTGAGAACCAAGCCTTGCCATCCTGAAATAAGGACTGGCTATAAGCAACTAGAATCATTCGGAACGGTAGGGCAGAGTGACTTAGAATGGTTTCTATGACCTGGTATTAGTTCAAAATCTCGACTTTCATCCGCTTTACGTGTTTCACGATGTTTCAGATTTGAAATCGATGCTAGCAGCGGATAACGAAACGATACTAAAGAATGTTGAGCAGACCATAAATTTAAAACATGTGATTGAAAAACAGTTGGCGGACAGGTGTCATATATTAAATTCAGGATAATATCGAAATTAAAAAACTGTTTTTTCATCTTAAGATGAGAATTATAGAAAATCAGAAGCTAGTGATCTACAGAAGAAAGCAGAGAAGCTGTCCATTGAAGAGAGCCATTTATATGCAGATGTAAGGCCTTCCAACTCAATAGTCACGTTGGTTTCAGCTCATGGACAGGCTGGGCATAGAAAAAAAAGTGGTGCTTTTGTTTTTTTGTGTTTGTTGAACCGAATTTTATCACATCACTGAGCCCTTTTACTTAATAGCAAAGTAAACAATTATTAAGAATCCCTCACTGCGATTGCTGCGGTGGCAAGTTCTTGTCGAGCTTGCATTTTTAATGAAAGAAGAAAAACATCAAGAAATTCATGAAACGTGTTTGATATCTCTCGTTTTCATGGGAGTAGTGTAGCGCACTGGTTAGAGGTGCCCTGGAGCACACATGGTTGATAGTTCGACCTCGTGATCCGTGAAAACTAAGGCCTTAATCTCCTTTGGGTTAGGAAATTGGTATCGACTTGTCTGAGTAGATGAGTGCATTGGTTTGATACATCAAATTGACAGTGGTTTTGTTAGAACAGAGCAAATTTTCTCATAGGAAAAATATCTAATGAATCACGTCTGCAATGTAGGAGTGAAGACGGATGAAGACACGTCCACTAGTCATCGTCAGCCGCTTCATCATCCATCCTTTATACCCTAATGACCAGTTATTGTTTTTTGCTCATTTGATTCCGATGTGTGAAATCCATGAGGATGTCACTTTTAGAACAGAATGAACAGTCTAATTATAGAAAAACCCCAAAAATTTCTTTTCAAGCGACACAAACGGGCATCCTATTTGCTCACTTATAACTATACACCGAAACATTGCTAAGAGTTCATAGGCTTCACCAAATAGATACCATGGAAGAAATATTCCATACTAATAGTGTTCTGTCTATTGCACGTTGAAAACGGTTGATTTTGAGTTTTTAGTTGCTGCGTGAGGAAAATGAGCTTCGAATAGTGAAGGAACGCCGTGGAGGTCCCGACAACTGCGTCACCATGTAGAGCACTGAAAACATAATCATACGGCATTCAACAAGATCGTGACATAATACGATTTGTTCACTTGGAATAAAAACAGGCAACAAATCCTTTTGTTTACATTTCCGTGGTCAAGATCACAAACTACCTTCTAAGTGAGTAGGAGGTGTGTACTTAAGCTTATAGCTACTTAGTGCCAAACAGATTCACCAATCCCCACACCTTCTGAGTTCTATGATTGATTGCATCGATTAAACTTCATATACTGGGTTTTGAATAGAACTAAACAAAATGGTTATTTTTCCTCACCTTGGTTTGAGGTCTCCCGTCCTGTGTTTGTGATAATTCCGGTTACCCCCTTATCTCACCGTGTTGATAAGGTGAACGCAATTGTAAATTTCTCACAACAACTTGCGATAGACTAAATTTGCAATGCTGGAAATGACGTAAACAACGTTTGCACTTAGAATTTTGTTTGCAAAAGACGGAATATATGCAGCCTTAACTCGACTCTTTATGCATTTTTGAGTATCAAAATTAAGATGCCTCTCACAGTAGTTTATAGCCCAGCATAGTTTGAGGTAGTCATTCTCTTAAAAGAATCACAAAAACTGGTAAATGCAATATTTCCATCCGGAAAACGCCGTTAGAGGCAAAACAATACGAGGAATCACCGATGTCCTGGAAGGAAGCCAGTTGCATTACGACAAAACCTTCTTGTAATTCACAGCGATTAACGACGTCTTACGGGGACGAGCTGTGACTGCCCTGGGATGTCTTTGTAAATTTCAGGAAAGAAGTGTCCTGAGTTATTATTGCTCCAGTTGAGTTGAACATGTTCTAAAGCGTTAAAAGACAGGCTGAACCACTGAGTCAATCAAGGAGAGGCACAGCCGTCCACAACAGATTGTATTTGGACGAACGAAAAGGTGCAGGCATGCATTCGGAATTGATAGGTGTGTGATAAATATCTTTCTAGAGAGAGAAGCTTTTCATACTTACACAAGCCAGCTCCCAGTTAACTCCTTGAGATCAGTTTTTTGATCAGAGAAAAAAATTCGTTTCGGAATATACACTTTATGCTCTGATGATTCTAACCTCTAACTGCATGAGAAATTTACGGTATACTGTGAAGACTGTCTCACTTTATGCACCTGTAGCAAAAGAGCAATCTTCTAGAGCCGATGCTACAAAAGGGGCCAATACCAATCGATCTCATTAAGTGAATGAATGTTCATATTACAAGAATTAAATTCATTCACGAAGTACTTGCATTATTTGTGTTTCCATGGACCATCTGTCTCCTAGCAAGTGGGTTAAGAAGATGAATTAACCTCTGTCTCTAACAGTGCTCTCGATTTGCAAGTTCTTCCCAATTTCGCCATCTGTTATTCACTATCATGCTGACAATTTAAAAACTGCGCGCTTGCGGTCGACGTTATAATACAAAGCTCTTGAAAACACACTGCAGCTTGGACAGCCTTCTGAGCAAATAGAAAACTAATCATTCAGAGAAGCTGACTTTTCAGAGAACCACTGTTGGTAGCAGGCTGTGCTCCCAGTAGTACTACCAGAGGCAGATCTGCTGTATGATACGACGAAACAATAAAGAACAAAGCGCTCTACATTGATTAATCCGTGAGGGATGTTCCATGTATTCGTTTCCGGCAAACAACGTATAGGTGGTTGAATTCATATCTGGCCTACACAGTGACTTGTAGTGGTCTCTCAATGGATCAAGTCAACGCAGCTACCTTCCTAGACAATTCAAGTACTAATCGAACGGCCCTGCATGAATGAAGAGTTTGGTGACGCGGAATCTAACCAGCTACGGATATGGGTGGATTCCAGGGCGCCTCCAACCACTGCGCCACAACAGGCACCCTTTTCCTTCGATAACTATAACAGGTCAATGCATTTTTAAAATTCCTGCATAACCACTGACCAGTGATTCCAATCAGTTTCAACTCACAGAAAACTTTACTTCAACTAACCCCTGAAACAAACTGCTACCAACGATTAATATATGGAGACAAGTGTATACACGATGTATGACGAGAATATCTTGAATAAAATCTTTGTGAGCGGTGCATCAAGGAATTCCTTATAAAGGACGGCAGTGTTCTTAGGAATTTACTTTATGATGGGAATCAATTTGCTTCACGTGGTCAATTCGTAACCCAGAAAGTTTGTCTTATGTCAGAAAGCTTCTTTTAAAAATGGGAGCTTCAGAGCTTCAGCGTTAATATGAGTGTAGCGCACCTCTTATTGGTTGTAGTTAATGTCGGCTGCAAAACACCTATGAGGAGAAACAACAGCGGCTCATGAAGAGAATGAAGAGAACTGCAGTGGATATAGCTTCTTTCGGCTACGAGGTTGAGCAATAAAGTTACGGTAACTCGAAAGACCGACTTTCTATAAACCTCGGCATAGATAGTTGATATATTTATTATTATTTATTTAGTTGATATGTTTCGAAACCGACCTTCCCTAAACCTCGGTGTGACTAATCAATATGTATTCTTTCTTGATAAGCCTGCACGAGGTTGATAAATATATTTATTTTCGGCTAACGTTTCGACGTCTTCGTCTTCCTCAGAGCCGGTGATCCGAGTCGATGGTCCATGCTTGTTGTTCGCCTCGACGTTGCGTCTTCGCCTTCCTGTCGAGCCAGATCTTCCTCAGCGAGCCATCTTCTCGAATGAGGCATCCTCACTCTCGAATGAGCCTCACATCGCTTTGTGCTAGCTGATAATACACCGACCTCTGCACGATGTGCGCAATGATGTATGTCCGGAAGAAATACAAGTTGTTACCACCGGACATTGTCATTATATCGACCATCAGCATCGTGTATAAAAGGGCATCACTGAGTGATGATGCCTCATTCGAGAAGATGGCTCGCTGAGGATGATCTGGCTCGACAGGAAGGCGAAGACGCAACGTC
>UYYA01004013.1:11506-194851 GCA_900624975.1 Angiostrongylus costaricensis | reverse complement strand
AGAGGCTTTACCTCCTTCAAAAAATTAGAATTTTAGCCAGCTGATATAAATGAACTTTTTTCTAAAAGTACAACCTTTTATTTGCTGCCCCATATTTTTCATAGCAAGGTATAATGTAAAATACAACCCCAGAAATATAGAGATAAAAGCAAAACTGAAAACCTCAGTTGAGCTTCAGACGCACTATTACCCTTTACGGAGCCTCATGTGTTACCCACTGCACCAACCGAGGTTCTTCCAGTGCTTCTCTTTCACACAATTCTTAACCTAAAGGTGTTATCGGCAATCATTCATTATCAGCGAACTTGTCTTTTGCAAAAAAAAACACACAGAGTCCACAATGTTGTTGAGGTTTTTGCAAAACTGTAGGTATCTATGATGTGGAACGAACGCGCTATTGTCGTTTCCGTGGAGGAACGCGTTCACCACCACACCATGTTGGCCCTTCGTTTCGCCTGTCTCTCAACTAGTTCTATCGATCAGCTCCATCATACAGATTCCAACGGCTTTTATTTCGATTAATAAAATTTGCGCTGAACTGGCTGAAATATTCCACTTTGAACATACAGGTTCAAGTCGAACATTACGTTCTGGAGAACCTGATAACAGCTACCATCTCACAGTTCTCGTTAAGCCACACGTTTTGTACGACACAGCTAGTATGGCTATAACACAGAGTAGAAATATTGGCCGTGGTTCGGGTGACTTTTCGTGTTCTTCACCACATCTTCGAACTTTTTATAAATTCCGCAAGCATTTAAATTCTGATTACCTAGCCATCAAGCCAAATCGCTCACTGTATGATTGGTACCGCCGACCAAGATATGCTATATATAAATACACATATATATTCGAAAATATTCGCTTCCTAGGAAGAAGTCTTGCACAGCAGTGCAGCCCTCATCTACTACCCACTGTTCTTTCGTTCCAAAAAGAATGAGAAGCCCAGCCTTGATAAGAATTAGTAGAAGGTTCGTCAGATGTATAGGTCTGGAGTCGCCAGGAATGAAGTGTCGGAAATTTTTCTACTGTAAAAAAAATCTTGTTTAATACACACAACATTGTTATTATACAAATTATAAGTGTTCTCGGTGTAATACTTACTTACACAGTCGTGCCTACAATACTTCTTATTGTGAGTGTTGACAATTTTTCAGTGACGAGTGATGTCATTTAGAAATTCGAAAGGGTGAACTGCTAGAAAATAATTTTATGAAGTGACATAGAATCAGACGGAGATTCTCCAATGTTCTGTTCTCCTCTCTGTTCTCCAATGCCTGACGTCACAACAGGCTTTGCATTTGTTCTGTACAAACGGTACCTTGAGGCTGTGCTATATCTACTACCTACTGAACTTCTTAACCTCTTCTCTGCTATATTGTGCAAAATCAGACATAAGTCGATGGTGATTTGAGACCGGTGTAAGCTTAAGCATTTTTGAGAACAATGTCTCTTGGTGTTTCCCAAGCCCTCGACTTCCTCAGCACTCTGATGCTGTCAATATCACCATTTTCTTTTGCAATTTTACCTTACACTCTTTTTTTCGTATTCGTGGAGGAAAAATCAAAGCGTTTTTCTCTAAAAACCTATGAAGACGTTCAATTATCTTGAAAACTGGAAAACCATTCAGAAAATAATCTAGTATTAAAAGCACGTATTTCGACACTTTCCTGAGATGTAATGATCATTAAAATCCTGTCCATTAAGCAAAATCTCATTGAAGCGGCACAAATTTGTAGCCGCTTTTGAAAAGATGTGAAACTAAATCTCTAATTGAATCAGTGGGTGGAAGAATGATTAAAATCACTAGACAACGAACAATCATAGAACACAACACTCGACGAATGGATAACGGATCTTAACGCTGCAGTGGAGTCCTGCTTGGAATCCGATGATTCGTGAATGATGGTTACGGGACAAAGAAACGAATGAAATTGTAAGTTTTTACATAGTTGATGAACAATTTCCGGTGTATTCAGAAGGAACACGCTGTAGGTCCAGAACTTCCACGAACAACTCCGCTTCGATCAAGTTAAATGCCCATTACTCTAATGAGTCTCGCTATCGTGTGGATGTGGTCTATTATGTTGAGCCCTTTCGAAATCCTGCTTGCTGACGTAACCGCCGTTCTTCCTGTATTTTGGTAGTCCTGCTGATGGCTGGAGTGGAAAGCTTGTAGTCGACATAGACAAGACAGATTAGGAGAACGTTATAAATACTGTATGGGTTTCCCTCATTGTTCACCAACGTGATAGTGCTGGTCTTCTATTAAAAAGACTGCCATTCTGAGAGGCAATGTATGAACAGCAGATTCAGTGTCTTAATGAAGACTAGTCTATGTTTTTCAGGACCAAGTGTACTACACAATGTAAACTATTGCTGCACTAAATCGATAAGACTGCATGCCCAATTTAGGAAGAGACAACCGCTAGGACGACTTATTCATCCTCGGTCAACCACCTATGCACCAAACGGGAAGGCACCGAGTAGATACAGCTAAGTTCCTGAGGATCTGTCAAAGAGGAAGGTCCTTGGTTTTACACTTTTTACTTTTCTAATAAAAACCTTTTTGTGCAACGAGATCGTTTCGCAGTGAAGGGTTGCTGAAGCGAGCACGCATTGCAGACTGTTAGCGGTGATGACCGGTCAGAGAGGTGTCTACTTGAACATAGAAGTTCTATGCATTGGAAGGCCTTTCCGCTATGATAAGACGAAAAATCATTAAGGTTTCCGCTTCAAAGTGGCTTTTACAAAGTATGCGTTGATCAACGTGGAGAGATACAGTATTCTACAACGTTAGCAGGTCCTATTAGCACAACCACCTAATGACGGAAGAGACGTTGCCCTCAAGGAAAATTATTTTATTACCTAAAAACTACTTATATATATGTACATTTACCAAATATGGGGCTGTTAGCGCAATGGCAGTGATGTCATTCGTCACGAACATTGTAGTAATTCCTCACCGCCCCTGGATCACCAAGCTTTTAATCACTTCGGAGAGGAGAGAAAAAACCAAATCGAAGCATTCTATATGGACTTGGAGAAACCGTGCAGAAAAGACCACACACTCTTTGAGGTTATCATGGGCGATTTTAACTCTAAAAGACTGAACCCAAAAAAACGTCTGAAGAAAGTTATGTTGGGGTTCGCTAGTTAGAATGGAACAAGCGGGGTGAGCGATTGTCTGATTTCATCACGACAACCAAGACTATTCACGGTAACTCGCAATTCCAGAAGCCTACTATCAAGGATGGAAGTAGGAGCCTCCCAATGGAGTACCAAAACGAAAGAGACCACATCATAGTAGGTCGAAGGTTTTACCTATTTGATGTCGCTGTTGTACCAAAATTCTATACGGAATCAGAACATCGCCTCTACTTCATGTCTTGGGAAAAGGAGAAAATGGTGCTAAATTCAAAAAAGAAGTCCCAAAAACCATACTAATTCAGTTCGTTAGTCAGCTGTTAGAAAGATGCAGTTCTTGATAACATCGACAAGGAATACGATGAGCTCCTTCAACATCTTCTTATTAGCCTATGAAAGCTGAGAATTCGAAAGTCTTCAAGAGTCGTCTGCCTCCAGAAACACACGAGCTGATGCGGTAACGCAGAATCGCATGAACCACAGGCTACCGCAGTCTGCGAAGCATTGCAAACAGGCGATAAAAAAAAGAGAGAAGCAGTGGTTTTGTTCCAAGCCAAAGAGGCTGAGAAAAGCATATGCAAAGTCCTTTGAAACCTCGCCAATTAGAAGGCCCATACGAATATACTCCGATGGTCAAACGGAAGAATGAAAGCTTCGAGAATAGCAGTGGAAAAAAATTATTCACGACTACTACTGGGATCTTCTCGATAGCCAAGTTCCTCTGCCCTTAAACAAAATAAAAGAGAATGGATATGTCATCCCACCGGTTCTTACTTCCCAAATGCTACATGCTATTTCGGTGAAAAATCGAATAGCAACAGGTCCGGACACAATGAAGTCTGAACACCTGAAGAACCTTCCGCAAGTCCTCGTAAACACATCCTCGGTTCTCCACACGTTATCTTTCAGAAGGCAAGGTTCCTATTCAATGAAAGACCACCAAACTGTCTTATTGTTCAGGAAGGCTGCGCTCCACAATAGCAGCAACTCTCACCTAACCTGCCTGCTGCCTGTCGTCTACAAACTCTCTACACCAGCAATCCTCAACAGGAATGGCGGATTATTGCCGAGGAGAAGCCATATGAGAAAGTAGGGCTTCGAAAAGGATTCAGTACGATGGACCACATTTATACGATAACAAGATTCATCTAAGTATCATGAGAGTGCAATAGACCGCTCTTTCTTACTTCAATCGATTTTAGGAATACTTTTGAACCAGCTGAGATAAAAGCAATTGTGAAAGCCGTGGTGGACAACCAAGGCTTCTTTACTCAATATGTAAAAAATTCTCCATCAGGTATATACATATTTCACAACCATGATATCACCATTCTACAACGGTTTTAACATCGACGTCAAGAGAGGGGTTAGGTAAGGCGATATCATCTCGTCAAAATTATTTATCGCCACCCTCCATAACGTCATGCCAACATTGGAATGGGACGAGATGGGAGTGAAAAGAGATGGTCGGAAATTACACCATCTTCGCTTTGCTAAGGACTTCGTTCTTATAACACCATGCATTAGTCAGACGGAGAGAGTTTGATAACGCCCGTGGAAAGATTGCTCTTTGACTAAATTTCACAAAAACGATGTTCATGAGGAACAGATTGGTTACACATACCCCATTCACGCTCAATGGAATGAATATCTCCCCATGGTCTAGTTACGGAGAAAAGGAGCTTTGGGAGCTGTCAACGGTATCGACGACGTAGTGAAGAGGACAACGAACACCCGATTTCGTGCCCACCTTTTCGATTCAACAGTACCACCTGAGTTAACGTATACGTCAGAAAATTGGTCGCTGCGTAAGCAAGATGAAAGGTCGTTCAGCGTTATTGAACGCGCAGTCGGATGGACGATGGCAGTAGTAACCCGTGTGACTGAAGTGAGGGAAGGGATTCGAAGCTTCGACCTATGTAAACGATCAAATGTCAAAGATATCGTTGTACCAGCCAAACTGTCGAAGATAAGCTGAGCTGAATTCGGAATGGCTATGGTCGACAGCTGATGGGTAAGAACCGTTACCAACTGGATTCCTCGTGATGTCAAACGAACAGCAAGAATTCAGAGTTCTTCAGGAAAAGCCTGAAAGAAATATATGATTGTCAACAAGTTCCTGGAGCGAGCAGTATCCACTGGGCTACTCTAGTAGAGACAGGAATAAATGGAAGGTTTACTGGCGCCACCTCGAGTAATTCGATAATGAACGGTACGTCAGGTGGTAGAGGTAATACGTACTTTTTGGTCTTTTTAACGTAGGGATAAAAGGGTGCTGTGTGATCGTTCGCCTCCACAGACAGCTTGCCTCGCCGTGTCTCTCAATCACCTGAAAATTTCATGAGTTTGAGGGAAAGGCCGCGTCATGTACTACGGGTACTACCATGTCTTTCTTATCATTTCATCTACCACTCAAGAGATTGCTTAGCATGCCAGAGAAACTGATGTACGGCGCTGCTGCAACAAGCTTAACACGGATAGTAACGAATGCCAGTTCCAGAAAAGCTTTGTAGTAAGATATACTTCAGTAAAGGCAGAAGAAACCGGTACAGCACGAAAAAAAACCATTTTGAAGAAACACCGTTGGGACTTGTGCAATGCAACGTCCTGCTTTCAGCCCTGAGCACAAAAGTAGGATACTAAAATTTCCAGCCATGATATGCGATTAACAACAGAAGAATTCTACAGGAACCTTTTCGTGTCTGCAACCCCCGCTCCAGACCTTGAAATTCCTGATGGACGAGAACCAGTTGGAATTCTTCCCTCTGAGGTTGTATTTGCGATAGGAAGCATGAAAAAAACACAGCTTCAGGACCCAACAAAATCACCTCCGACTTGCTCAGAGACGGAAGGCACGACTTACATGTACTCCTCGCAAACTATATAACATACTACCTTTAAAGGGAAGAAACCTCGACCAATGGAGAACATCACGTACGGTCATTCTGTCCACGAACGACGACCGATAAGATCATCGGAAGTATCAGCATCGGATATCGTAGTTGGGTGTATTGTACAATCGTTTCACGAGGATTATCGTGTCGGGCACATCAAAGACTTTGGATGAGGCACAACCAGTAGTTGAGCAAGCAGGATTTCGACAGGGATTTTGCTGCTTGGACCATATCCAAACCGTGCAGAGGGTTATAAAAGTCTGTCGGGTATACATCTGCCCCTATACTAATCTTTATCGACTACGAAAAAACGTTTGAGAGCGTTGAAACGAATGTAATCGTCAGCTCATTCGAGCAAGGAGTGCACGCGTTACACACAAGGACGCTATTTGGCTGCTGTCGGAACTTTATCACGAAAATACAGCTTTCCCATCGACCTCTTAACATACCCGCAAGCAATGGGGTTCGAAAAGCAACCACATCGCAAAACCTGTTTACTTCCGCACTGAAGTGGATTTAATGAAGCCACTCGATAGTGATGAGATGGGTATATTTACTGATGAGAAATTAGTATCGAATATTCGTTTTGCGGATGCTATCGCCAACCTTTTGACCGGCACCAGTGAAGCAGAGACGGTGCCCAGAGCTCAACGAAGAGGGAAAAAATCAGACTACGCATAAATCGGGAGACATTGTTCATGGTAAGCCGTAGAACAGATCAAACTGAATGGCTCCTTAATTAGACAGACCACTTCGTACGTATAATTTTGACATTCAACGAACATGGGAAACAACACCGAGGAGTAATTAGGCAGAAGAGACAGAACAGGATAGCCGCATTCGCACCATTCAAGGAAGTTACCGAGGAACGAAAGGACTCAAAAACCTGCTCTCACTTTTCGATTTAACGTTCTTCCCAATTATGCAACAACTATACTGGTTGATACTTCAAACATATCAAGAATGCTGCAGACTACTTACAGAGCGCTTGAACGATGCCCTATGAAATATAACCGGCAGATACAATACCTAGTCGGAATAGGAAGCTCTAATCTTCGAAATCTGTCTCACCTTCAACATCCAAGAAAACACACATCAACAACGAAACATAGATGGGCGTCATATAATGAGAAGAACAGACAACAGATGGAAGACAAAACTGTCGAATGCACTTCACATTAGATGGAAGCGTCCACTGGGAGGCAGAGCTAAGTAGTAGGAGGAAGTGTTCGTAACTAAAATCGATCACATCTTAACCTCACTAGATTATATATCTTCACCGGATTCGACTCGATGCAATAAAGAACACCCACATCGCAAGAATGACCATCTGTGGACCATCGACTCGGATCAATCCGTCCCTAAAGAAGACGAAGACGTCGAGACGTTAGCCGATTACACCTTCTTTATCAATCCCGTTCTAGCTTAATAATCAAAGAAGGTATTAAAATAAAGCTGTACTCGCAGCTACCAATTTTTTGTAGATTACAGCATAAGACCGTCACCATGTTCGAATTAGACCACCAGCATGGACGACGACTGCGAGGGAGGGAAACGAGTGGAAAATGTGCAGGGTCCGCATAACTCGTGAAGACAGGGTGTCCAAGTATCCACGTAAGTAAACGCAGAAAATCTATACGCAAACTCGCCGACGTTGTTAATTTTTGAAACTATTGATTAATCCTTGCTTTCAATCCATTGAAATTTCCCCAAAACAACTACATATTTTAACGTTCACATCTCAGCAGCGAACGATATCAATTCGAAACAGGATTATTTTGAACATGAAACTCACGAAGAAAGTACTTTTTCTCTGCGAAGACAATTTTTTCTTAAATTTTGAATTGTATATCTCAAGTTAGGCGCATATGGCGCAATGATCGGACGCACCGTGCAGTACACATGGGATCGATCCCCACCGCCCAGACTCACCAAGCCTTCCGTCCCTCCGAGGTCGGCAAACTGGTAACGGATTTGTCTAGAAGGATAGCAGCACTGACTCGATACATCGGTAGGCTATCGTGAGTCATTATAAAGGCCAGATATGCATTCAATCACCTCCAACGATGCTTGGTGAGGTCGAATGCATAGCGTATCCCTAAAGGGTTGCTCAACGCCGACAGCTCTATCCTTTTTTATACTTACATTTCAGATTTGTTACTTTCGAGAATTGTTGACTTCTACCGATAAAACTGTGCATTAACTGGTACACTACGTAACAACTCAGTACTAACTTCACCAAATTTTTGACCATTGCAAACTCTGATGAAGGCGAAGTCGTCGATACTTATTAAATAAAACTTTTACTAACAACCTCGTTTTTGGTCGAGAAGAAAACATTTCATTCCTCGGACACTTGGTATCAATCAGCAAGTTACACAATCTGAGGAGGGTGGAGGTTTCCTATCGTGAGATAAAACATCATATAAAAAGCCTCAGTCGGCTCATCAAGAATATAGAAAGCGTGCAAGAACTTTGCTTAGAATAAAAATTTCCATAAATAGTAACCTTAAAAGCATGCCAAAGAGAAACCAGTGTTATTTGAAAATAGGAACTTCGCCATTGAAAAATCCACTTAAGAATCTTGCAAGACGCTGACGAAATCTTCATGCAAAACATCGAGCCAGGGTGAGTTGTCTAAACTTCTATAGTACGACATCATGAGGACTTCACTAATTCATTTTTTGAACAGAACTAGTCATCTGTGAATCCACTACTAATCATGCGACCGAGCACGATTAGTGGAAGGACACAGAATGAGATATTATACTAAATTAACTGGGCGTCAGAATGTCACCTTTTCCACTTCCTCAAAACATTCTGTCGTTATTTATTACCATGCACTTTAAGCCGTTTTCCATTAGTCTAGGTCAATTCTGCCACATGGAAGAAACACTCGTAATTCTTTCGTAATTAGCATGTCTACACAAATCCATAACTAAAAAAACTACCAAATTTAAAAGCTGTTACAGCTAAAACACTACAACTAACTAGTTTATCTACATAACCAAATTTCATTTTAAAAAAATGTCTACACAATTGGCCAGTCCCACTGGCCTTTTGGAGCCTCCTCGACGAGCGGTTCCCATGCTCTCGACTCTATGATGGCTCTTGTAGCTTCTAGTTCGTATTCTGCCTTAAAATTTGGCGTTGTGTTGTGGATGTGGTGCTAGACAGAATAAAAGGAAGAAAATGTCCATAACGCAATGCCACTTATAATAAGAAAAGAAATATCTATCTAGGAATCCCACCTGTTCAATAACTTCCTCGATTTGCCCCATTCCTATCTTCTCTTCTAGTGTGGGAATACTATCTTCGGATTGAACCAATCCAAGGCGTTGTTTAACAATCTGAACAAGTCGTTTACTACATAGAGTAAGCTGAGATAAAAACAACATGAAAAAGTAAAGAAACGATATCTCACTGCTTCTGTATACTTTCTGTAAGCCGCAGTGGGAGGAATATGCTCCAGGGCCTTGAGAATACGAGAATACACTACGGTCAAAGTACGATGAGGATGCTGGTTGACGAAAAGACCTGTGAGTCCTGTGGTCTGGAAGTGAGTAAACAATGTATTGTTAGACCATGACGTAATACAAATATATACTTTATTTACACAGATATTATGGTGCCAATTTGCTGCCATCGGACGGATGGTAGTGCTTGTAAGCATGAGCTATAGGATCGAAAGACCAAATCCGTCCATTGCAGGGTACACCTAATCCAACATATCCTTTCACACACATATATGTCTGTATATGTACATATATATGTATGTATGTATATATATATATATATGTATAGGGATAAAGCTCTCGGCATTAATCAGCTCTTGAGGGATGCCCCTCGCACTCGCCCTCGCTAAGTATCGTTAGAGATGAATGATTGGATATCTGCCCTTCACAACGACTCGCGGTGGCCCACCTATGTATCGAGTTAGTGCCGATACATCTGTAGTCAGGTCTGGCACCAATTTACCGAACCCGGAGGGATGTAGGGCTCCGCGAACATAGATTGCAGGATCGAACACATGTGAAATGCAAGACGTCTCTAACGAGTGCGCTAAACGCCCCTACACATGCATATACATATATATGTATATATATATATATGTATATATATACATATGCCGCGTGTGTCGCAGTGGTCGGAGACGCCCTGCAATGGGATCACACATGGGATCGATTCCCGCGCAGCTAGCCCACCAAGCTTTCCATTCCTCCATGGTGGGCAAATTGCTACCAGACTTGTCTCGAAGGATAGAGGCTATATATCGCCTAGAAAGGACCGTTATGCAGCGTCTACCTCCACTGAACTACATCATGCTTGCTGACTAATAACTATTAGTGTTTAGTGAACCATCGTGGTTTTTTTAAACCATTGGTATAATGATGCAAAGCGAAACAAAATATGTTGGCATGAATATGATGTGATAATGTTTCTGGTTCCCGCGGAGATTACTTTTTGTGCTTACAGAATAGCACAAGGACTGTTGCCGAGAACAGACATACCTAATGTCTGCACGATGAACCATAAGAGTCACATATGATTCGTAGGGTTCGGTACGAAATATTTAGCGTAGTTTATTGTGCCCGTAGTACAAAAAAGGATTAACTAAATGACTTCATGAACACAAAATTCAACCGCTTTACAAAAGCACAGGTAGTTGCCTTTGGAATTCGGCTGATTTCGTTTGACATTTTTACACACAGACTATACCTAGACGATCTACAAGTTTACGTAAAACTCTGGTAGATACCGAACTTGATCTACCTGGACATATAAGCTGTTTCAATTTGAAGAATAACTGCTTCAATAAAAACACAATAGAAAACTGAAAAGAAATCTGTTGCAGCTTTACAAAACGATAGAACAGATCACAGTGGCAGAAGCGGGTCGTGCAATTTCTCAAAGCACAACGAACCTCACCTTCTTGTAGAAATCGGGTGGCACCTTACATTTGTCTTTGAATCGAGCAAGGTACGGATTCTTATACATGGTCCGAATAGCGGTACGGGCGCCACACCTTGCTTGAACAAGCCTCTGAGCGCCAAGCGACATCTACAAAATGAATATAAATAATGTGATACACCGCGTAACACTCCATCAGTACACGACAAAGCGATGGTCTACTACTAGGCTAACAATCCACATTTCTCCTAATTGTTAACGACCTTCTTACTGTACTCGTGTGGAGCTGATGATTGATGTGAGTATAAGCGATATAAGCACAAAGTCGAAAACCAATAAGTCGTACATTACGTTACGTCTTACAGATCAGTCAGCAGAAACCGAGCCAAATATGGACCAAAAGCAACCACAGAGAAAACACGAGAGGTATGTGGCTGAAAGAATAAGGATGACTTGTATTCATTTCATTTCTAACTATGCAAATAAGGATGGATCAGACTAGAAATTCCGTGAGCCCTCCACCTCCGATGAGCCGTCCTCATTGGAGCACCCGACTTCATTGTCGCGTTGCGGTCGCGTTGCAGTTGCGGAAATAGTACTTGGCGCGAGTATTGTACCTCGAGCAGTAATGTCTCCGGGTTAACGAGCTGCTCTGATTTCTGGATGTTCTGTTGTCTAGTACATGTTATTGTTTATGTTATGTTGGTCTGATCATCGTCCTTACCAGATAATTGCACTCATATTCGTTTTCAGAAAGTGCTCACTTGGTGCTGGACCATGTCGTCACCATCTGGATTTTCGTTGGTATCGGCGTTTTCTGAAAATGGACATCGAATAACGAGGCCACAACGGTTGCACAGAGGTACGTTCCACCTCTTCCTTTCTATCACTTGTTTTTCCCCGTTTTCCTGTGGTCAAACAGCTATCGTGCTTTATACGAGTTGCCATAGCAGAAGTCTGAGCCTTTTGTCCGAAATTTACTATTAGAAGTCTCAAAAATTTTCCACTTTTTGAGCAAATGTTTGGTTGCTGTCGACTAAAGGCCGCGTGTAGCGCAGTGGTCGGTGGCGCCCTGCTATGGACATAGGGTCGATCTCTCCGCCCAAGGCTCACCAATCCTTTCATACCTCCGGGGTCGGCAAATTGGTACCGGGCTTCTCTGGGAGAATATGAGCACTGGTTCGATGCATCGGTGGGCTACCTCGAGTCATTGTAAAGGACAAATATGCGTCCAATCACCTCCAACGATGCTTAATGAGGTCGAATGCATGGCGCATCCCTCAGGAATTGATCAAAACGCCAAGAGCTTTATCCTGTTATCCGTTTATTTGTAATCTCCACTAGTTAGATACTTGTCCACTTAGTTGGCTGGCCATCAAATGGCAATAGATCGAGTTAAAAGTTACTCTACCTATTGAAGTTTTTCGTTGTGCTTGGAATAGTTTGGAAATTTTGTTTTTACGATTCTGATTGAGAAAAGCAAATTAATACAGAATAAATGTGAATTCTTACATCAAACAGATCATTATGCACTTTTCGCTGCTTGTTACATCCGCATTTCATTCTTCCATATAATGACGGGTTTTATCATTGAGATAAAATTGGGACGCTTTTCGACGCAGAATGCTTGTAAACGAAGATCACCTTAAAATTTATACTTTGCTAGGACATCATGATATATTCGCTGTTGTCTGATTACGTTCCCACCGTCAATTTCATTGTTTTGAAGTAACTTTTCTTCTACTTGTCATTTCTGCTTATCTGTTTTAGCAAGTAGCCTCTCTAGTGGTGGCTTCCTTACCTCTAATTCCGTGCTGTTTTACTCAGAAAACGAACGAAGGAACCTGTTAACAATAACACGACTTGTTCTGCGTGCATTTCTGGAACGAACAATGCTGGACAACAACCGTATACTCGAGAGCGACACACAACAAATCAGCGATCTGCTCATCATGCTCGAGAAGGTTCTGTGGCATGGCTTCAGACCTCGAAGTAGGTCTCCAGATTTGCACATAAAATTGCTGTTACGAAGTCGTGAAGGGTGTTTTGCAGAGGTTCTTGCAATTCCCTTATGAGAGCTGGCGAAGTTAAACACAACGTGCGTAGACGAATGAGAATGTCTTAGAATATCGTGGAAAACTTGGAAGTGCTGCTGTCATACTGAGTCGTGTGTGTCAAATTATAGTAACTAGAGTTGTTCCATCCTTTCGATCCACAAAAGCGGCAACTGCCTGTGGTGGTGATAACCTGGGACAGACTTTGGATAAGCTGACCTCAGGACTTCAGAGATCCACAATGGCTAAACCAGCAAAACCTCGAAAAAGTGGAAATTATGCTCGGGTCGCCCAACCAATGAAGGCGGGCCATCCAGTAATCCAAGTAAGAGTTTTTTTTCGTTTTAGGTCAAAAATCGTTGATTTTTTTGAAAAGCCCTGATGCTGAAATGTGGGCTGCTGTTGAACGAATTGCACAGAGTGACGATGCTATGCACGAGACTGCAAACTGTGTTGCCCAAATTGAATCGCTGCTGTGAGTCTTTTCTTTCATGTATTGAATGATACGGACTCTATGATCAATTTCTGTTGCAGGATGAACGTATCCTAAAGTTTTTACCTCTTCTAGTGCAAAATTGTAGCGTCCTCATTTCAGCACCCCTATTTCCCGTTTGCGTGCCTTTCTTCGTTTGGCCATGATGCAAAAGAAGCTATTCGACTTTTACACCGTAATAACAAGTTCGTCTTTATTAAAGTGGGTTGATATGGGATCACCTTAGGCTGTGCCACTAGAAGGTTTCCCCGCTTTCAGAAACTTTTACGACGATTGGGCACTATTGCGGCAGGAAGAAATAGTACAACTCACAGGATCATTACTCGGGTTATCAGTTGTGGACTGTAATCTTGCATTGGATTATGATTATCTGCAGGCAAGCTTTTCTAAAGTTTCTAAACATTGGAACATAATAATTCCTGAGGGACAAAGCTATATCATTCGCGTCTACCTTTTTTTTTGTTATCATCATTGTTGTAAACGTATCAAAGTAAAAAGTGGTAGATCACATATTTTTTGCTAAAATTTATCAATGTTGCGTCTATGTTCGGAATATGCTTTCCTTGTAAAAACAATCGAAATTGCACGAGCAAAACGTGAATAAAAGAGCATAACATCGGATTTACCGTTTTTGTTGCTCAGGAACTGCAACGCAGAACCACATATGTAATCTACGCAGATTATATAGAACTACATTTTCTTGTTGGGAATTTTGTGGCCTTTTCACGAAGAATGTGTCCAACAACCAATACGACTTCTTTTGAAGTGCTACGTGAAAGTACGTAATCAGTTAGTGATAAAAAGGCTAAAGGATAAAGCTCTGAGAGTTGATCAATCCTTGAGTGATGCGTCATGCATTCGACCTCATTAAATATCATTGGAGGTAACTGAATGCATATCTGACCTTTACAATGACTCGCGGTGGTCAACTAATGTATTGAGCCAGTGCTGCTATCCTCCCAAACAGGTCTGGTACGAATTTGCCGACCCCGGAGGGATTGAGTGTTTGGTGGGCCTGGGGCGCAGCGATCGACCCCATGTGTGTTGCAGGGCGCTTCAGCCACTGCGCTACACGCACCCCATTAGTCGGTGATAAGAGGCAATTGTGTAGCATTCCAACGACAATCAAAGATGTTTTCCTCGTATGTATTTTTGACTTCTTAAACCAACTGGTTTTCTCTCATTTCATGGTCGGAAGTACACTCTCTTAGACTCGCAAATTTTAGTGTGAATAGTGTGCGTTTTTTGAGGCATTGTGATAGTTTAAATTCCTTTTCCTTTTCTAGGAACAGCCGCTCAGCATTGACTTGTCGTTGTATATTCGCATTCCCACTATACCTAATGAAAGTGAGGAGTTACTACTTAAGAATGGAAGTGAATGTCTTGATAAAGTAAAGAAAATGTTATTGGACCAAAACAATTATCTGGAGGAGAGAAACAGACAATTGCAGTAAGTTGAAACCACTGTCGTTAAAATCTTTAGTTAAATTATGCTCATGGTTAAATTCTACAGATAAAATTTCAGACCACCTGATTTAGATGTAATGTTGAGAATTTGAAAAGACGTCTCAACTCGCTTGACTGTGGATCTGAAACCAACGCAATAACTTTGGAACGAGAGGTAGAAAATGTAACAACTTGGAAATACCCATCATCTTATTTTTGTTTGAATAGAAGCAGCGGAAAGAAGATTTGGTAGAGCTCTTTGTTAAATGTTCATATATTTTTTAAAATTTTTACTTTGTTAGTTTTTACTACTGCATTATTATAGCTTGTCATGTTTAAAAACATCGACAATGCTGAATGCAGCAAACCACACCTAGCTATCGATAAGCATTGGGAGTTGGAACGAGAACGACTACTTGGCCAGGTATATCTCACTGCTCAAATAAACTTGTAGTTAAATTTGGTAGGCTTTTGAATATCAAGCCGAACCTTTCAGATTGTTGAGAGGGAAGATTCTTTACGAATCGTACAGCAGCAGCTTATGGATACAAGGAAAATAAATACAGATTTGTATGGTAAGCTAAAACTGGCAGATGAGAAATGGCGAAAATTGGAGAAAGATATGGCAAGGATTCAGCAACAGTATATGCAAGTAGGTTTTATATTAGTAACGTATCTTTCGACGCTCCTATTTGTGAAATACAACCACGAGGATGAAAAGATATAACAATATTCAGGACGTTAGTTGGGCTTCATACCGTTTATTACCCTAACCTGCTGCATACATGCTATCTTTCGGACCACTACTCTTCTTTGGCCTTCCTAGGACTCAGAGGTCCGTTCGCAGGTTCGAAGCCCACCCGACATTCCGAGTTTTGCTCATATCTCGGCGTCCATGTGGAGATATTTCACATAGTACCATACGGTGAAAAAAGAGTAGACATTTAATGAAGGTTAAGGCATTCAGATTTGTGTATTATGCTTATGAAAACTGGAGTAATAACGGCTTCTTAAGGGTGAAACCATCTGTTCTACAAAATTAAGCGTCTCTGGTTTTCTGAGTATATTGAATTTCCTTGTATCTTTGTTGGTACAAAGTCGTAGTATTTAGAATTTCTCCCAACAGAAATGATTGAATTGAAAAAATATGGGTAGGATTTTGATGTTTTTACTATCCAGAAGACTTGAACGTATACCGTTGTAGAGTGACCATTGCCAGACATGTGCATTGTTTAACGGGTCAGAATGCAACTATTTCTGGAAGAATCTTTCTTAGACTTCTGCGATGTCTCTTGAATGTAGGAAAAGATGGGTTTTGCAAACTGATACGTACGCCCAAATTGCGTGACTATTTTACAGGAAAGCGAGACCTTAAAAAAGACTATTTCAAATTTGGAAGTTTCAAACGCTTTTCTTCAAGAGAGCTCACGTAAGCAAATTGCTGATGATGGTATGTGATGTTGACTTTTACCAGCGTAGTTTTATTGGTGCTGAGGTTCCCGAAAGCTGTTTCCTTCTAGTCAAATATTTAACCGTACATTGCAGAAGTTATCCGTGCCGAACTTGAGAAGAAGTACGGTCAACATGCTGAATTGGTGGATGCTTTGCAGAAGAAGCAGAACGCACTTTCTCAGGTCAGTAATGGGACTTATTCTCTCATTACATTTCCCATACCATACATTGTTATATATTGTTAAGGCTGAAAGCGAACTATTAGTCTTACGACGCAAAATTGATGTATTGGAGAGAGAAGTGAAGGAAATTCCGTTCCTGAAAGAGGTACTGTCTTTTTTATGATTGCGTTTTCATTTCATTGGTAGGATATGTCATTGTTATCATCGGCTGCGTTTTTTTCCTTTTCTTATTTCCGACTTTTCTTTTGCAGTAGCTAATAAATTAGTCCTATTTCCTGTCATAGTTCATGGGGTGTGTAACTCAGCGGCTAGAGATGGACTGCAATACACAGTGAATTACTCTTTACGGGGCTAACGTGCTACCTACGGCACCATCGAGGTCCTTACTTTACCTTTCTCACAACCAGTTTTTTTTTACGTTGATGCTTCTATCAGCCATTACCCTTCAATGGGAATGATCGGGAGAGCAAATCGACGCTGAACCCAGTTGAACTGAGGCTGAAATCAAATATTTAACTTTTTATTTGTGGCCTACTTTTTTCCATAGCAGAGTATTATGTGAAATACGACCACAGTGATGCTGAGTTATTTGCAAAGCTGGGACACTAGCCCAGAATCGAACCTTCCCACATCATTCACGTTGACGGGTAATTGCTGATAGCACCGTTAGGCTAAAACATGGCGGAGAGGAAGCCAAAGCTAGGGCCTCAGCGGTGTGGTGGATAATACACGAGCCTCCGCAAATTGTAGTTGCGGGTTTAAAGCTGACCTGGGTCCGGGTTTTGCAAATGTCTCAGCATCATTGTAGTTCTACTACACACTGAACCGATAGTTGGTTTGACTCCGTGCTCCGTGCTCACCAAACCATCCATACCTCCGGGATCGACAAATTGGTATCAGAGTTGTCGGGGAGGATAGTAGCACTGATTTGGTACATTCTCATTGGTTCACCCCAACTGATAATGTAGGCCAGCTATGCATTAAGTCACTTCCACGGTGCATAATGAGCTAAATTGATAGTGTGGACCGTCCATCAAGGACAGATGAACGCCAAATACCTTATCCTTTTACTCTTTTTATCCTGCCGTGGTGTAAGCATTTCAGTGTGGCTGGGGTGTTCATTGATGTCGTACTGCGTTTAGTCTGACACTGATACGCAGCAGGGCCCCAAAATCTAAGGAGTAGTTTGATTTTTTTTTCAACGTAACCCGCTATGAGTGAAGGGAAGAGGTTTTTAGTCAGTTGGCGAATTCCCGATCTGTTAGAGATTCTGCCAAGAACAATTTTACGGGTTTAGAGAACATGAGCAGTAAATAATATTGAATTCTTCCTTAGCATTATCCTTCTTTCTACTGATATTCTATTATTGAATCATCATCGAACTTCATATTTCGCATTGTGTTCAGGAAATAAAAGGATTACAAGGTAAATATGAATGCGTTTCTGAACGCGCCGAAGAGTCTGAACGCGCACTTGAGGAGTTAGGAGGGCACTTGGGCGAGTAAGCCTAATGTTTAGTGTCACTTCTTGGTCTAATGCGGTGTTATCTTTGCAACAGAACTGAATTAAGGTCAAAACTTCGCATGTTGGAACTTGCGGAGGAATTGTTGCCGTTCACCGATGCTCACTGGGCTAAAGACGCCGATATCGTGCAGTGCACAGCATGTTCAGAGAAGTTCTCAATTTCAAAACGCAAGCATCATTGTCGGTTGGTACTCAGAGATATTTTACGGAGTTCCGTGACTTTTTCAATTTTTTTCCCACCACTGGATATTTTTTTTAACAATATCAGACTCCGTTTTACTTTTTTTTTGCGATGTTTCTCTTCCACATACTTCATGTTCCTCATCATCTTTTATTAGCCGATGCGTCATTCTCGGAAATCACTGTCATTCTGGATTGGATGATCGTACTCACAGAGCAAGAAATCCTTGGATCGACAAGTGCGAGCGGTTACTTAACACTTTTGAAGAATTTTTGCACGAGGGCTTTACGAACACTTAAGGCTATCTCAAATCTACACGAAAAACAACGTTTTCCGGCATACAACATATCAGCAAACATATCAGAAAAGAGTTAAATCCTGAAGACGCAAATGAATCTACGCACGAGTCCATCTGCTTCCGTATATTGCATTTTCTAGACAATGAAACAATTAGAAGAAGCTCTGGTGCATGCCGAACAAATGGAGCAAACAATCTGATATCCAAGTAAACTTTGTACAGTGCCTTATTTTGTTGGCATTCCACTTCCTCGCTTAGTGGAAAAAAAATCCTGAAAAGTGTTCAAAGTGGAACTCAGAATCGCAGACACACTTCGTGCCACACGGTCACGCTTTCTGGGAACTCACGTGTTATTCAATGTATTAACCAAGGCGGTTACTTTTCTGTATCCTTTCTTAGTTAAACAGTGGATAATATGTGATCCTCCGGGAAGCGTAATCGTGGGTTTGAAGCGCAGGCGATTTTCCGGGTTCTGCTCGTATCTCAGCATCCTTGTGGTTGTATTTCACATAGTGCCCGCTATGAAAAGGAAGGTAAAGTGAGTAAAAGTTGAAACAATGTTCAAAGCAATAAAATCGGTAAAGGTGCTCTTTTTTAAAAATCACTGAGCGACCTGCATAATTACTCCTACCGTCGGTTATCAGATTCTTCAAATGGGTGCCATTGAAGTCTTCGTCGACTTTTTTTTGCACGTCGATTCTGTTAAGAGCTTGCAATGAAGTGACTAAAACCCTTTTGCGGGAGGTTCAGTGGCATCTATTAATCAGCCAGTTTAGCAGCTTTCGTTCGTTTTTGTTTTATTCCATGTGTGGTGATGTTTGAACACCGAACTTTCCTTAACGTTTGTTTAGTTTCTTGTTTGGACCAACTATTCAATAATAATACTACTACTACATGTTTTAGGCTTTTCACTAGTATGGACTTGATCGTTGTCATTCTTGTCCTAATGAGATGGGTGTAAACGTGTAGGCCGCATGCATTTGTTCAGAAGTATTCATTCTTCATCTGTATATTTCGTATTTGTAGAAGCCTAATCCTCTATCATTTCCTTACTTAAATAAAGTATCCTTAGCTAAATTTCAGCATGTGCGGTTCAATTTTCTGTGCAACCTGTAGCGAAGGCCGAATCAAGCTACCGTCGAATGCTAAGCCTGCTCGAGTATGTAATCAATGCTTTATTTTGCTGAACAATCGACACGCTGGAAATGCTCAATAACTACTGATTTTCGATGGAAATCCATGGCTTAGTAGGGTAATGCAATTTTGTTAGTCCTTTAGAAGGTGTTCCATGCTCGGCTACTTCTAATGATATGAACGTTTTTCATTGTGATTATTATTTTGTGATTCTTACCTACTTTTGATGTTTTATTGGGTTGTGCCTTGTGAGCTATCATCGGCGATTTATGTATTTTATTGTACAAAAAGACATATATCCTCTTGTCCATATCATTCAAAATCGTTTTAATTATTTTTTGTCCAGTTGAGGTCGCAATACATAACTAGTAGGTTTTTCAACCGTATTTCTTGTACTATTAATTGACTTATTTTCTTTCTACTGCTTGTGATAAGTATATTTCTCTATTTTCTTAATAAGGTTTTTCCTTTGAGTTCACTGTTTTGGTTTTGTCCTGTTATTGAAACGCATGTCTTTTTTAACTTGTGAATTAAAGGAAGACTCTTTTAACACTATTGGTCGACTATGTTTACCGCACAAAGTTTTTTGGAAGCCATTCTTCATATTGTTACATGTGATGCATCTTTAAGGCCTAAGTAGATTTTGCGTCATTCCGGAATTTTTCTTGTCTGTTTGCCATGACTAAGTTGTTCAAACTTGGAAGAGCGCCTTTTTGAAGGAGTGCTACAGCATTCTCCCTCAGCCTGTTATATTATGATTGGTCAGGCTAGTAGGGGAGAATTACTGCGTTGTTATCCCAATGAAATTGCCCTCATATACGTTAGTGGATTTCAGAGTAACATTTGCTAGGCAATGAATCCATTAGAAGGAAAATAAATGTCCAGTGGTTGCTCCAGAAGAGAAAGGAACCAAAACTTGATCCTACTGTGAAAGACTAGCACAGCTGGTGATGACTCTTAGCTGTAGAAGATCTAGAAGAATACCAGTAGTAAGTCTTGGACCAGCGATCCAGGATAGTTTATATGGGTAGAGGCAGAAGGAACTGTGAGAAGTAACACAGAAAAAAAAACTAACTTGAAGGAATGCTGTCAGGATTTGTGTGAGTATAGTGATCCGGTCTCAGCCCTGATGAGCGAAGATGGTATCACTGAAACTTCGCCATGATATGGGATTGATAACGGAGCGGAGAAGCTTTCCGCCAACCTTTCCATACCATAATTACCGTCCTGTACATTAAAATCTCCGCTGGAGGAGAATCACCTGGAACTGTTCCTTGTGACGTTCGAGCTTTAGAGATGGAAGACACAATTTGCACGCACTTTTCGCAAAGTCCGATATGCTTGTTGAGTGCATTCTTCAAGATGTTCACGAATATTGTCCAAAAACGCATGCCAAGGACGCTAGATAAGGCACAACTACTTGAGCAAGTGGGATATCGACGGGGATTTTGCTGCATAGACCACATCCAAACCATGTCCAAGGTTGTAAAAGTTTGTCGGAAGCGCCATCTCTCTCCAGTCTTGATTTTTCTCGACTATGAAAAAGCGTTTAACAGCATCAAAACGAACGCAATCCTGTAAGCGCTCGTCGACCAAGGAGTAGACCCGTCCTACATAAGAAGTTTATTTGACCGCCACCGGAACTTCGCGGCGAAGATACAATTTTTCTATTATGTTGAGCCCTCAACGTAGCCATAAGAATAGCGGTTCGTCAAAGCGACACCACATCGCCAAAGCTGTTTACTGCCCTATTGCAGTGGGTAATTAAGTCATTCACTCGAGTGGAACGCGAAAGGCGTACGACTGAAGGAAAATTCCAATCAAATCTTCGTTTTCCTGACGGCATTGCCACGTTTTCAATAAGCACCAGCTGAGCAGAGATCAAAGAGCTAAACGAAATGAGGAAAAAGATCAGATAACGCATAAGTGGTGATGAGAGAAAGTTCATGGAAAACCCACGGTGTGAAGGCCAGGAAGTCAAATTGGGTGTTTCTCCGACCTACCAACCACTGCGTAGGTTTGCTTTGGACATTCAGCGCACAACATCAGGAAGGAAAGAGAGAGAAAAAAGGAAGCAACATAGGCCAAATTCGGGCCTCTCAAGGAAGCTCGACTTAAAATGTATTGCAATGCACTCCTGCCCTAAACGATCACGATTCCACTTTATGAGCGCCCTAGGCGTATTGGCACGACACGAGAATTCTCACTGTACGTTGTCCATTTTAGCACACATGACATAGTTCGAGTGTCGATAAGTCAACCAATAAGCATTAATTGTGATAATGCTGAGATATTTACAAAACTCCGGACCGCGGGTGTCTGCGGTGGGGAACGAACGCGCTACTGTCCTTTCCGGGGTGCAACGCGTTCACCACCACACCATGCCGGTCTTTCGTTTCGCCTGTCTCTCAGCTAGTTCTATCGATCACAGCCATCAGTAATCACCCGTCAACGGAACTAATCTAGGGAGCCCAAATTGGCAACGAACCTAGTTAAGCTGAGGCTGAAGTCGAAATCGCAATCCTAACCTTTTTATTCTTAATCTTAACCAGTCCCGTTGACGGGTGATTGCTGATGGCTGTGATCGATAGGACTAGCTGAGAAACAGGCGAAACGAAGGACCCGAATGGTGTGGTGGTGAACGCGTTACACCCCGGAAAGGACAATAGCGCGTTCGTTCCCCACCGCAGAAACCTGCAATCCGGAGATTTGCAAATATCTCAGCGTTATAGAAGTTATATTTTGCAACATACCCTGCCGTTAAAAAGAATAGGCAGTAAATAAAAAAGGTTAAGTTTGTCAATAATAATTGTATTATTCTGACTGCTATTGCTGATAGTACTCACCTATGGCTGTATCTCAACGTCCGTAGCAGGAACGTTTCTTGTATATTCAAATTCATGGCCAGACTGATAATATTTCTTTTCTGGTTACTATTTACTGTACCCAACTAATGTAGCATACTATTCATTCACGACAAAGGAATCACACTTATACACCGCTGCACTCCCTCAGTCTACGGCTCTTGATCATCTGTATCTAGCCTCTTATACCTTACCTTCCCCTCAGTAAGAAGCATAAGGGTGCTGTAGCAGGCTCAGTGCTGTTATGAGTACACCTCATTAACAACGTCACACCGGCTTTCATATTATTCAGCTTTATATTGTACATACATTTATAATCTCATGGCGTTGTTGTGTAAATGATATGTACACATATCAAGGCTTAATTACCCTAGTTTGAGGTGTCCTGCATTGTGACTGCCAATCACGAAGAGCTCCACGTGGCACGAGCAGAGGATAGCAACTAATCCGACCGACTCATCTTAACTACTTGGCATTCATAAAACAGCGAGCTGTCCCAAAAATTTTGGTGCATTGGCCGGAAATCGAACCCACGTCGTTAATGAGATATACTCATAACAGCACCGAGCCTGCTACAGTACCCTTATGCTGCTTATTGAGGAGAAGGTAAGGCATAAGAGGGTAGAGAAAGATGATAGAGAGCCGTAGGCTGAGGGAGTACAGCGGTGTATAAGTGTGACGAAGGGTACACTAGCGCCATAAGAAGTAGTTAGCACATCGAGAGCAACATAAAAATAACAGTAAATAAAGGGAAAAGTTGCGGTTACGGAACATCACTGTTGTGATGTCAATCTTGCTGCAGTCTAGTGCCGTTAAAGATCACGTTCTAGTAACTCGTAGTCACTGTTTCCTGGCTGATATAGTGCGGCAATAAATAGAAATTGTATCTTTCTGAATGGGTGATGACTGAGGCATTAGACGAAGGTTTGTCAACGAAGATTCTGGGGTTCCATTGAGAATTCGCCTACTGAGAGTTTCTTTTTTAGAGTAACAAAAATCAGTTCTATTGTAATAAATGTTCTATTCGATGAAGCGCAAGATCCAACCCAGAATTCTTAGTCACGTCTGCGCAGTCTTGCTGGACCAATGTAACTCGAGGACTGGAAACTCGCTTCCAACACTGACACAACAGCACTTCTCCGAGCACACATGTGATGTGTTCACTTTATTAATTAATAGTGTGTCACACTACTGCAATATGCCAACACGGGTAATAATAAATTCCAAATGCTGAAAGTGTCTGCAGGAGGGCGTGCACCACTGTAAGTTGAGAAAAAACCTCTCAAAACATGAAATGAACACCTTAAATAAATGCCATTGAGATCTATGCGAAAGAAATTTCCTGTTATCATACTTAGTGTACGATGACGGATTTATCACCTTAACACCTCATTAAACCATGATGTGGAATAGATAATGGAAAGTTTTATTTCCATCTTTCCCAGTCTGCAACTATCGTTACCATCGCTAGTGTCTTCTCTGGAAATCCAAGCAACCCGCAGTTGTTCTTTCCAATTCCCAAACTGTGTTCAAGAATATGAGCGAAGGCACAGCTCCAGGATCAAGCAACATCCCATCTGACTTTTGCGAACAAGTAGACATGAGTACTCTACACAATTCTCACGGCTATCGCGTTGCGCTATTAGACTTGTCTGAAATCAGTTCGCTCCTTGCACTCAACAAATGCTGGAGTGCGCATGTGATAAGAATCTACAAACACCCCATGGCTGCAAGAGAGGATTTCAGGGAGAGCCAACTTGATCAGCCTTCAACGACATTCACAAAGAAGACGAAGTCCTCAACTAGTAAGCAGACACAACGTGAAATCAGAAAACCATAGTAGAACTTTAGTAGGAAGAGATAAATCGCAGGAAGTGCTGGAATTCGTACAATAGGTGATGTCGAGTTGCGTTTAGGATAAAATACAAATTATGTGGCTTTTTTTGAGGCGTTTGTTTGTGTTTGTAAGTCACTTTCTGTTCATTCAAGAGACAGCATAACTCGGTCATAACAACAGTGAAATACCGGGTACAAAATCAATAATATTGATAGGACGTTTTATATGGCATTATACGTCGTTATCACTACAAATCGGTTCGTCACGGTTGAATAACTCGAATATCAGAGTAACTAGCTTCCACCTGCACTATAGAACGTAATAATCACTGGGCACTAAAGAAATCTACGTAGTAAAGTTTTTCAGTAAGTTTTTTTGGAGGAGATCTTCTAAGAAAACTGCTTTAACCAATCCACTGTTACCCCGCATCCTTTTTTCACAATGATCTCAGGAGCCATGTATTCCTGTCTATCACAAATAGTGTAGGTCTTAGACGAAATTCAGAAGTAAACTCGTATGTACTACTACAACTATTTTTTCTTCATCTGACTGGCATGGTTAGTGAGGAAGTAAACAGCACTTACTTCCCCTTTGAGACGATCGTCCCACCATCGGAAGTCGATGACAGCACACAATGTGCCTCGTACTGAAGCTGACCCATTACTAGTTTGGCTATTTGGTCTTTTCTGGAGTCCTTACTTACCCTTGTAACGGCGTCTTCATTTCTTCACTACGATGCAAATCTGAGGGAACAATGTTTTCAGCAACGATTCGTTCCTTCGGTCTTCCAACTAGTTGATTCATACACGATGTTAAGACCGAAATCAAAAATGGAAGTAAGAATGAAAATGACCAACCGCTGATGTACCATGTAGAAGCCGAAAGTCCTGTTATTGTATTTAGCCGTTGGTTTACTTCAACTCGAAGCAGCCACACGTGTCAGTTCATACGAAGGTGCAAAGCATAGGCTTCACCAGTTGCGTCCTTATACTATGGAAATGCAAACGATGAATGTCTATATTTTTTTTTATATATTTGCAAATGTCGTTGCTTTTTATCAACGGCATTCTAAAAGCATGCAGTAACTTCCCGCACCACTTCTTCGGTATTCCTTTTGCTGGTCAAGGTCTTTTTTTCCTTTTTTAGAAGGTTTTATATCGGTTGCGAGAAGAACAAGTATATCGTGGAATCCAGCTCTGAGAAAGTATCGTCGGGTCTTGGAGCTGTACCTTCTTTAATAATTTCTACATCAACTAACCTCAGGAATAATTCCGAGTGCGTCTTCTAGACCGGCGATCCTGGGGTCCGGGAAGACCTATAAAACTGGAAAGGCTGGTGTAGATTTTCCCATTACGAATCTTATTTTATTTCGATTAGCTTCAGAAACCACAGCTTCGCCTATCAGGAATGGCATCGGAACACTGTACTCGAACATATTCCGAGCTCTTTGGTCAATCTGGCTCTTTTCTGTGCTGCTTCTAAGAGTATCTCCTAGGTGTGCAGATATAGGTCTTGACTCAAAGTTCTTCCACAAACTTTTTATTAGCCCTGCCATTGATTGATAATTCACTGTTTTCTTCAATGAGCAAACACGAAGTTGATATTGAAGAATTTATTAGCACACAATAGCTGATGGTACGGCGACTTCGCCTTCTTCAGAGCCCGGAAAGGTCAAATTGATATGAGGTTTACTCAGTTAAACGCCTTCATAATCCTAGCAGATAAGACTTAACGCATAAATTTGCTTTTGCATAACGAACAGCTTCTTTTAAACACCTACTGTTCTATGTAAGTAATTCAGTTAATTGCTGGAGAGCAGTGCGCAGAGCATACTATGGGCGAGGAATATGTCTGGGTCAAGTCATTGAATCAACCTGAGGTATAATGTGAGATCACGAGTGATCACAAGACACTCCTTCTTGCGGTTCATTTTAGGATTTTTTGAATTAGTCGAAAACCCTTCAAGAGTATTACTCGCCGATGTCTTGGATTCTTGTGTGAGGATAGTGACTTTTAGTTCAAAGTCTTTTCCGTCATGTTTTTGGGTCCTACGCGCGTTTAGTTCGGTGTTTGATCTAGTTTTAAATTTCCCAACTAAGTGTTCTTTTAAGCTGACCCAGAGTGGTCTACCCGTTTCATCAACGCATTCGTCCCCACACGCTTCACAAAGGATTAGGTACATCGTACCCGAACTCATGCAATCACCTTCTCTACCGTTAAGACATATTATGCAATTTTTCGCTGTGAATAGACATATAGGTGGTTACCAAGTGGCTGGCAACTTAGAGTGTCCAGTGGCATTTCCATCACCGAGTTTTCTAGACCAGCCCTTCTTAAGCAACGTTTTATATTAATTAGGTTGCTCAGAAATAAATGAGCGTTTCAAAATATTTATTGTTTAAATGCATTTTTTACCAATAAAATATTCTTTGCTCCTTGAGGTGTCGTAAATCATTAGGAAATCGATTTTGTTTTTTTAAAATTATTTTCTTATACTTTGTCAACACTTTATTTCTTTTAACCAATTTTGAGCATTGCAATTTTAGATGTCAAAAGCGAATTTTCCTCAAATTTTCTTTTATGAGTTCAAACTCGGTCGTAGAGTAGCAGAGACGGCTCGAAATATTAATGAAGTTTGGGCTGAAGGTAGTGTTGGTAAATCAACAGTGCGAACATGGTTCCGGAAATTCCGATCTGGTGACCTCGAAGATAAGGAAGGCAGCGGACGTCCCAACGAACTTGACGACGACGAATTGAAGGCACTGGAAGGAGTAAACGCATGAATAACTTGTTGGAGAGCTTTGAGAACAGCTTAGCGTAAGCACAGGAACAATTTCCGCTCACTTGAATCGCATAATAAGGACAAAAAACTCAACAAGTGGATGCCGCGCGAATTAAACGACAATAAAAAAATTCGCCGCTTCGAAATGACGTCTCGTTTTATTCTACACAACAAAAATGAGCCTTTTCTTGATCGAACTGTGACGTGTGACGTGAAGTGGATTCTGTACGACAACCGGCGACTTTCAGCTCGCTCAATAGAGGGCTTGCGATCAGGCTTCACAGCACTTCCCAAAGCCGTACACCAAAAAAGTTTATGGTGACGTTTGTTGGTCTGCGGCCGGGTTGATTCGTAAAAGCTTTTTGAATCCGGGCGAAACGATTACGGCAGAGACATATTGCCAAAAATCGACGAAATGCACCGTAAACTCCGACAACAGCGACCGGTATTACTTAGTAGAAAAGGAGCAATCCATCTCCACGACTGTGCTCGGCCTCAAGTTGAGGAACCAGCGCTGCGGATGTTGAACGAGTTGTGCTACAAACTTTACCGCAACCGCCATACTCACCAGACCTCTCGCCTATCGACTATCATTTCCTCAGGCACCTTGTCAACTTCTTTCGCAAGAAATGCTTCAACAACTACGACGACGCAAAATGCCTTGGACAAATTCATCGCTTCCAAAACTTCGGAATTTTATGCAGTTGAAACAAATAAAATTGTTTACGTTTGCAAAATTGTGTAGATTGAAATGGATTCTATTTCGACTAATAAAGTTTTGTTTGAAGCAAGTTATGACATTTTAAATAATATAGTTAAAAACAGTCAATTATTCTTGAACAACCTCACCGCCGCACTTATTTCGTTGGGAATAAAAGGCAGGTTAAGTATTTGCCACGCCAATTTCAAGGATTCTTCCTTTTGCTCTTTACCTGTGCATAAGCTGGTGTCTGTTCGAAACATATTTCTAACCAGCCTTGTTTTGATGTGTGCGCTGTGAGAGGACTGGTAATGAACCTCTACGTTCCTACTACTTGGATTTCGGCACCATTTTATAAAGTAGCCGTTTTCGGATTGGTTAATTTGCACGTTCTGGAATTGAAACCAGTTTTCTATCTGTTTCTCCAGGGTTAATGTTATCTAATATTACACACAAATTAGAGAGTTGGCAATAGGACAGCTACTGGCATCAAGCTTTGCCATTGCTTTCATGTGTAAGGTGGAAGCACCACTAGCCGATCTCCGGCCATTACGTTACTGTAGATACATAGATGATTTCTTGCTTTGTCATTTGCTAAGCGCACAAGGAAGTGGACAAGTGTTTTGGATTATTGAATTAACAGTCAGGGTACATTAAGTTTACTCGAGAGAAACCAAAGGAAAACTGGCTTACATTTCTGAGCGTTCTAATTAACCTATTCGAAAACGGCTACATTGCGAAGTGGTACGGAAAGCCAAGTAGTAAAAGCACACTGGTTTATTACCACTCTTCTCATCACTCTCACACAAAAAGGGTGCTTATAAAAAACATATTTCGAACAGCCACCAGTATTGCAGTTGCTAGTCGAAAATAGACCTTCGAGTCAGTTCTCGGCACCGAATAATCACTAGCTTTTAGCAGAATGCTCGACTTCGTGAGAAAAATGCACGCGGGACTTCCCGTAGTTGTCACAGAGCAATACCTCAAACTTGAGTAATTAAACCATTTCTATACATAAATACAACACCAATACGGCACTAATATCGACAGAGAACTACTAGCACACAAAAAGGCACGTTCACGGCTATGAGGTGCTGTACCTACTACTAAAATGAGGCTTACAAAGGCATAAGAGTATTGTAAATAATATTATTACAACATTAGTACTATGATAACAGCAACCTGATAACAATGACAAGTAAAGGGATACGAACGATGGCGCCCGCATTGGTGCGTACAGTGGCTCAGATGCAAAGAGTTAGAACAACAGAAGAGTGAGATGCAGACGAGCCCTAAGCATCGATGGTAGAAGCGACTACGAACGAGATGAGACATCTGCGGAACACGGTCATGCGGTTGCTCTTGGATAACGATATGGCTGCAACGTGAAGTTTGAGCATCGATGGGTGCCACCATTGCCTAAGAGATTATAGACCATAAAGATAACAACTGAGAAATGGTAAGCCTATAGCGGCTTAACAAATACACAACATAAGTTGGCCGGGTAGCGGCCTTGTGCGCATGGCGTACCGTGTGGGAGGAATAGTACCTGCCACCGATGGCGTCTCACACCGAACGCATTTAAGGATGGCTGCCGCTACTGACAACACACCGCAGACCAATTCATAAACGATGAACATTGACACGAGGATGGGGATGATGATGATGATGATGAGGATACACTGGTCTGATGGAAAGCGTGACGTAGTGACGGTGATGCTAAACTAATGTGCAATTCGCAACTTCCATTTAACACTAATATGATAAATGAAGTTAATGTACAGTAATAACTACGTGCAGTATGACTAAACAACTGCGATAGCCTACATTGGTAACACACGAGACCAACACGGTACGGATCTAAAGAGCCGGCGGACCCCGACACGGATGAACCTGGGTAGTCAACAAACCTAGATAACAATTAACGAGGCTATTTATATGCTTCTGGAGAAGGCGGTATTTGGCACAGGTCCAGCATCTTTACCGAAAACATTCGTCGGCCAACGTCTCCATATCCTCTCAAAACCACATATCATCTGGCGAAAGACTGCTCTCGCAAACATCCTCGTGCCCTTCTTGTTATTGTACGCATGATGACTTTTGGACAGTAACAGTAATAACAAGCAATGAGTTCAGATTGCAAAAGTAGGTTTGCATAACAAGACTGTTTACAGCGATCGAAGTTGCTAAGGATGGGATCGAAATATTTACGTACTACGACATTTGCTAGGCAACTTGAGAAACAGTGGATATGATCCTTAATACTGAAACATACAGTGGTAGAAAGATACAAATATATATAGAAAGAAATAGAAACTATTCTGGGAATAGTTGCTATAACCAGCATGTGCACAGGAAGAGAGCAGAAAGAAGAGTCCCGGAACTTGACGCAGCAAGTAACCATTTCGAATAATTACGTAGTAGATTGCATGCGAATTTTACCTCTCCAGGCTCTGAATGAGTCGAAACCGCCGTAACATCAGCTATTCTGTATCAATAAATGCTGTAATGCTAACCTCGCGCTTACTCACCAACAGAATCAGTGAAACCTTGATCAGTGCCGAGGTTTCTAGAAAGTGAGTCTTGGGATTTGCTATGTCAATGTGAACAGTTCAACTGTTTCAGAGCATCGAAAGGTAAGCGGAAAGTGGATGAAGCTCGACTAATGAATGACGCACTAATTGAGCAACAATTGAAGAGTTCTTAGGGAATACCACCTTAGTCACGGCTTTTATGGACAATGAAAAATCGTTTGACAGCGTTCAAACAAGTGCCATCCTATCAGCTCTCGTCGACCAAGAAGTGTAGCTGTCCTTCACAAGAACTCCAAGTGGTCGTTATCGGAACAGCATCACCAAGAAAAAGTTTCTCTATTGACCTCTTATCATACCTATAAGAAAAGCAGCTCGAAGCAGCGACGTCATATTGTAAAGCTTATTTACTGCCTCACTGCAGTTGACAATGAGATTACTCGATAGCGACGAGATGGGCATATTACTTACTTGATACTTGAACGGCCCATGCTCACTGGTTGTGCGGACCCCATCGCAATCCCCATTTTTCGGAGATTTGTTGCTTAAGCCATTGTAGTTTTCTGGAATCACGAGTTCAGCCTGGCCAAAGTCTGCCCCGAGTCTTCCCCACCACGGGCAGTCGCAGCCCTTGTGGATCAGAGGGAAGTTTGCCACAATGCTTTGATACCTGGACGGTGGCGGATCCTGGTAGTGGTTTACTCTTAGCTAGGCTTCCTGATGGAAACGCCGGACTCCTTTTCAGCTTGGGAGACCTTGCCAGAGGGATGAATCCAGCCGCTGTGCATCGCAGCCCTACATCCAGAAACACCTTCCAGCTACGATGATGAGGTAAACCGATGGGAGCATGGACATATTTATTGATGGAAAATTCGTATCAAATCTTCGTTTCGCAGTGGGAAAAAAGATCGATCAAGCATAAATAGGACAAAGACCCTGCTTAAGAATCCATATTGCGGAGGCGATTAAATCAAAGTGGATGGTTCTCCGATCATAAAGGCCACCTTAAAAGGGATGGATCACATTCGAGACTATCAAAGAAGCCGCCGAGGAGCAAGTGAAATACCCAAAAATTTCAATTCAAAAGAAGTTGTGAAAAGCAAACGAAGGCACACTTGACGTATTCGAAAATTAGCCATATTCGCTTACGAGGAACTTGCATGCCCCATCGAGAATGCCGAAGGGAGTAAAACGTTGGTTTGCTTAAACAAAAAACCTCTAGTGCTTGAACCACTGAGGGTTCTCCTAGATTTCTCATCTCACCAGCTGCGAGCGCCGAAAATTTCTAATTTTGTTTTCATACCTGTTTCGCTGGTGCTCTGGAAGCAACCAAATTTCAAAAAAAGCTAATACCTAGAAACCGTAAGGGTTTTTGAAGTCTTTCCAAAAAGCACTGCTCGGAATTTCAACAGTTATTTCCTTTGCGTGCTATATTCGTGTTATATTCAACACAAGAGAACTGTATTCATCTCAGATACAATCGTATAAGAGAAATGAGGAAGAACCTAAGCACGAAGCACGAAGTAGAACAGAACGGAGGCGCAGCTGCGACATTTAAGCCGAACTTAGCAAGATTTTGGTAAAAAAGGAAAGCTAACAGCTAAATTTAGCTAACATAATACCAAATGCTGTGGGGTGGATTATCCGTCGAAAAACAAATTATTAGCAACGATGAGTTATATCAGCAACAGCCGCCCTATATGAAAGAACGCTGCCAGGTGAGTTTGCCTCTTTCGTGCGGTGTTCCATCGAGTAATATCTGTCTCGGTGCGATGACGAGGGCGCTACATCGAGAAGATGAACAACTGGGAGCCATAAACTTACATCATCGGCTCTGAGGAAGACGAAGATGTCGAAACGTTGGCCGAATAAATAACGGTAGCAACCTCGTCTTAGCTTATCAGTGAAAAAAGCACTATATGATGCCTGGTTTTCGACAGAATAGTCAGCGACGTCGCCGGTTATGTTAGCTTCGACGAAATGAATGCTGTTCCAGTGCCGGTTACGCCAACTTTCAGCCATTGGACCCTTCATTCAATAAAAAGTTTCATTATGTGAAATTCCTTTTTGGAATCAACCTTCAGCCTATACTCATTGGAGTGTATATCCTGGAGCATTCAAACCTTTTCCTTTCAGTTTCACTTCTCTACCGTTTTTTCTTTTTTCTAACTTTCGCCTCTGTCTACTCGTTGTTTCCCCTTAGAATTTTACTACGCGGTTAAAAAGACGTGAAGGAAAATTTTATTCTCCATACACTACTATTTGTTCAATCTTGTTTCCATTATAAACTTGTTTATAAAGAAATGAGTCAAGCATAAATCAGTACCTTCCAGAATTGTTAAGCTAATACGAAGTAAGAAAAAGAATCAAGTATACTTTTTTGTAAATAGATGCTCCCAGGATCGACTTTCTCTTAACCTCGGCATTGGAATATGAATGTGTCGTTTTCTTGTTCAGCAATCGCGAGGTTTTTAAACAGCATACATTTACTTCCATAGAAAAACACAATACAATACAACGCTAGCTGACGTTTCGGCAGTATCGCCTTCTTCAGAGCCGCTTTTTCGTGACTTCCAATGAGGAAGTTTAGAACAGCTGATTATAGTCGCATGTGGTTGACGACTCAATAGATAGTAAAAATATCTATAGTAAATATCTACAGTAAATATCTATAGTAAAAAATAACATCTATTTACTCAATAGTGAATAGATGTTATCGGACTATTCTATCTGTCGCTATTGCCAGCGGCGTTGCTCTCAACTTGTACTGTTCTCGTACTCTTCAGTCTTCACCCGAAGTGTTCAGCTGTTCAGTAAAGCTCCACTTTCACACATATTCATTCGTTACGTTCTTGAAGATGACTTAAGCACGTTTGTTTAGGCTATTCAGTTTACATGAGGTTGTTATAAAGCTTAAACTTAGGCTGTAATAAATATGTTCTTCATATTTCAGGTTCTTATTTTTCGCAATCTGCGCCTTTCTAAAAATAGAAGACCTTTACACATATGAAATACAGGCTTTCGGTTTTCACCAGGACTTCGTCAATACACCGCCGATTTGTCGTCGCTCATTTTGCTGACTCTCTCCCACGTGCATTTTTCAGTTGCAATAAGAGTTTTCTTATTCCCCTTGTTGTAGTGGCTGTGCACTTCTTCGATATCGTCCAAGTAATTATCCTTATTCCCCAATGTACCAAAATAAATCAGCATTTCTCAATGTTTCTCTTCCTGTGTTTATAATGCTGAACTTACACGAAGTTGATAAAGATGTTTATTCGGCTAACGTTTCAATGGTTTCGTCCTCGTCAGAGCCGATGATCCGAGCCGACGGTCCACGTCTAATGAAGACGAAACCGTCGAAACGTTAGTCGAATAAACACCTTCAACAACATCGTGTAAGCTCAATAATATAAGCACATGTGTATTATTTTACTACTGAGCTTAAATGACTGTCGGTTTCAAAATTTCTATTTCTTTCCATTCCTCCAGTTTTTTTTGCATCTTTAGTACTTTTTTAAATTTTGTTCCTATGTGGGACATCCGATGCACTCTTTACTTTCCCATGTTGGTTCCATATAGAACTTGTTCAGCTTTCATAGAAAGCTTTACAATGCGTTTCAGCGATGTAATAGTTTATAACAATTTCCGATCTCTAGCATTAAATCAGATGTTAACTCATTAAACTTTTTAGCAATGGCTGGTGTTGGAATTGAAAACGCCACACCGAATGATTTTCGTCTACTACTAGCGTTACTCTTTTAGACCATGCAAAGAAAAAAACAGGTTTTCTGCAAAGGAGCAATGTTATCGCATTACATTGAGAAAGGATACACCACTACATGTTTTTGCAATTCGCTTAGTGCTTACCTTTTCTATCAAATGTCTTCCGGAATTGCTGTAGCAAGTTAGATTTTCAAAGGCCTACGAATGTTCTTAGATTCTGATCACAACGCATTGTGGCCATCCATACACCGAACTTGAAGTTTGAACCTTTCCATTTCTAGGATTTTGTATTCTTAGGTTCGGACTATAACAGATTCATGTCTTGAATTCTTCAGTTTCATAGGTTCAGTTGTACCGCATTTGACATTCTAACCTAAATTAAAAAGCAATGATGTGGTTAGATCTTAACGGCATATGAAGTGTTCATGTATCAATGAGAGCTATATCACTAAATATCATGGGGCGTCGTTGTATACTCTCCTATGAATTTGATTGTGCAAGTGATGGTCGTTGAATCGTTGCTAATATACTAAACAATATTCGGCGACTTGTAGAATAATTGATACTCGATACTTGAACGGCCCGTCATCACTAGTTGTGCGAGCCCCAGCATAATCACCAGTTTTGGGAGATTTGCTGGCTCAGCCACTGTGGTTTCCTGGAATCCCGGAGACAGCCTGGCCAAAGTCTGTCCCAGGTCATCATCACGACAGGCAGTCGCAGCCCTTGTGGATCAGAGAGAGATTTATCACCATGCGATCTTGACACCAAAACGGTGGTGGATCTTGGTATTGGTTTACTCTTAGCTAGGCATCCTGATGGAGACGCCGGACTCCTTCTCAGCTTAGGAAACCTGCTGGGAGACGGATCCCCCCTTGTCCAACGCAGTCCGACACCCAGGAACACCTCCCAGCCACGATGAGGCGGTAAACCGTTGGGAGGTGTAGAATTATTATCTGACGCAAATTTCCATATTGAGACAGACAAATGGATTTTCTCTGATTTTATTTAAATATGGTGGGTCAGGTTAAGTACAATACTGTGAATGAGGTTCCATTTGAGCGTTTCTGCATTCCACTGAAATAGTCTCGATGTGAATACGAAGTCACTAGAATGAACGGTTGTGGACATCTACGAGCAAAGCAAACGTGCCTAAACGTCAGCCGTAGTAAACGTTTATGTAACGAACTCGTGCAAGCCTACTGATGTAACAAGACGTTAAGTACAGTTTTTGAAACTGTTACTTATTTCCTTTCCTAGGAGAATGATTGAAAATTGCTAGAGCTCTTTTCTTCTCTAGACTCAGTCTCTATTTCGAAACCGACTTTCCTTGAACCTCGGTATCACTAATCAATATGTATTCTTTCTTTGATGAGCTTACACGAGGTTGATAATGATGTTTATTTTCGGCTAACGTTTCGACGTCTTCGTCTTTCTCAGAGCAGATGATCCGAGTCAATGGTCCTCGCTTGTTATTCGTCTCGAGTCTCTGGCAGCTTCGCCTTCGTGTCGAGTCAGGTCTTCTTCAGTGAGCCATCTCCTCGAATGAGGCATCCTTACTCAGCGATGCCCTTTTATACACGATGCTGATGGTCGATATAATGATAATGTCCGGTGATAACAACTTGTTTTTCTTCCGGACATAGCCGAAAATAAACATCATTATCAACCTCGTGTAAGCTCATCAGTCTCTATTCTCACAACAATCAAATTCCCTTTCTATATGTTATATGTTATATGTTCCTTAGGCTAAACATGTTAGAAACTCATTTGATGCGTATCATGGTTATTTAGATCGTTTTAGTTTGTTTTTACAGCATGTATGATCTTTGTTTTACACTAGTTTATACAGCATGACACAAAAGCTCTCTTGAGGGATGTCCAGTATCTCCGACAGCCGTTCATGGGGAGGCTCTTTTTGGCAATAATTCCTTTCCATATTTTCAGATCCCTTGTTTTCCTTGAAAAGTTCTTTTTAGCAGTCTATTTATACAGATCGTCGTATTTACTGAGATATCGATCCCTTTAACCTCTTGATAATATCACTGAAATCATATCATTGCTCTTTTCATCACAATTATACGAAAATCACCACACTTCTCCTAAACTACTGTGAATAAAGTACCAAGTGCATTAACTGTGTCGTACTTCTATAAGCTTGTAACTTAATAAGAGCAGTCGAAAAGTTCAAAATATGGAACCGCTATCGATAACACCTCTTTGATATGGCTTTGCTAAGTAATCACCACCTTATCCTTATTTAGTGAAGATATGATACGCGTCAGGTTGAACATAGGTGGTAATTGCGTTTTGGTGTTTTAAGTTCATCGGCGAGGTCTATCGATTTCACCCTGTTTACTCTCTCAACAATTTTGTTTATGCACGTCATCGTTGAAGACAGCAGTGGTTCCATTACTTTCTGTGTGTTCCGTAACCGTCAGAATTCATAAGGATTTCAGCAACATGAGTTCTGAAAGATTCTCTGCGAATATTGTTCTCAGCAGTTGTTATATAACAACTGATATCTTAATATCTTCATCTTCATATCTTATCTGATATCTTATCTGTTAACTTCAAGATAGAATCCGCAAAAAAACTAGAGATGAAGGGCTAAATAGGTGCGAACAACATCAAGTGGGGGGCCTACCAATAGCACCATTTCCCCCGACGTTTTTTAGACAACAAGAGCCCAATAATGAAGTTGATGTTAAATTTCGGATGTTTGCGAATGAAACTCTCAAAGTCCTTAATCACTATCACGCGAAAAAATACAGCTCAAAACTCACTCCAGTGCAAAAACGTGGTATGCGAGAGGTACGAGAGCTGATAAGGTTGAAAACCATAAGACTTTCCGTTAGTGATAAGGGTGGAGAGTTTGGCGTAATTCCTCATCAGTTGGATGTGGAGTTAACGAACAAGCATCTTGAGGATGCTTCGCTTTATCGCCCATCACCTGAGGAGGAATTCAGAAGTAAATACCGAAAACTAAACCACGAATGGGCCAAAATGGCAAGGGCTGCTGGTTTAAAACCATCAGTTATCTCTCAACTTAGAGTTGCCTTACCAACATGCCCCGTCTTGTACTTACTTATAGAAACTCATAAGTTAGTATCCAGCGATGATCTTGCGTCTAACGATCCATCACTATTTAAGGTTAGACCTATCATTAGCTGCGTAGACGGGCCAACAGACAGGATAACATGGTTTTTAACCCTAATATTTAACCAGTTGTTGAAACACATTCCAGCCCATCTTACGAATACCCAGATGTTTCTGGATCGTCTACGTACTGCGCAGCCCAACAGCGCGTGCGTGATGGAGTCCTTCGACGTTACCGCCCTTTATACAAACGTGTCGAATGACTCCGCAATGCAAGCCATATTCGAACTCCTTACACAACACGAAGGAGAAATAAACATGTATGGCTTCAGGATAGAGCACCTGATGGCACTCTTAAAAGAATGCTTGAGCTGCTCAATCTTCAGATGGTCTGGAAAGTACTACGCTCAAATAAGAGGGTTGGCAATGGGACAACGACTGGCTCCAAGCCTTGCCATTGCATTTATGTCTAAGGTGGAAGCACCGGTGACTGATCTCGGGCCGCTACTCTACTGTAGGTATGTAGACGACTGCTTTGTCCTTTGCTCAACACAAGAGGAAATGGACAAATGCTTCGAATTGTTAAACGCACAGTCAGAGTATATCAAGTTCACCCAAAAAAGCCGAAAGAAAAATGGCTTTCATTTTTGAACGTACAAATTCACCTATCAGAAAATGGCTACATTACGAAGTGGTACCGAAAGCCAAATAGTAAAAACATCTTGGTTCATTACCTCTCTTCTCACCCCTCTCACACGAAAAGGGCGCTTATAAGAAACATGTTTCGAACAGCAACCAATATGTGCACGGGAAGAGAGCAGAGAAAGGAGTCCCGGAACTTGACACGGCAAATAGCCATTTCTAATGGCTACGAAACTGTAGCTCAGGATAGGTGTAGAGGAAATCGTAGGCCTCCAAACGACAACTCTAGCGATAGAAGGGTCCCGTTTATCCTAACCTTCATCTCAAATGATATAAGTACAGCTATAAAACGCTGCTTAAGAAGGGCGGGCTTAGAGAATTCGGTGAACGTAGTTGAAATACCACCGAGTAATCTTAAGCGCCAGCTAGTTCGTAACCGCCTATATGACCGTCTATGTGCAAACTCAAAATTGCATAATTTGCCCTAGTGGTAGAGACGGTGATTGCATGAGCTCGGGTATAGTTTATCCGATCTCCTGTAAGACGTGTGGTGACGAATACATTGGCGAAACGGGTAGACCCCTCTGTGTCCGCATGAAAGAACACCTAGGCGGCAAAAATAGACCAAATACCCCGCTAGGCACGCATAGGACCCAGAGACAAAACGGGGACGACTTCGAAGTACGTGTCACGATCCTCGCACGCGAATCAAGAACACAGGCGCGAAAAACTCTCGAGGCACCCTGGATTAATCCCAGAAATCTGAAAATGAACCGCAGGGAAGAGTGCCTCATTATCACGCGTGATATAGGGCAGTATATAAAACTGCTTTTCTGATGTGAAGGGCACATTATACTTCCACGTGATTTCTGTGCGGTTGGTCTCTACGTGACATACTTAGTGGAAACCTCATAGAAAGCGGTGAGTGTGCAAAACTGTATTCAAAGTGATTGAAATCTTGGTTTGGGGTTTCTTTGTTTGGTTATGGAGGCGTCTGGCCGAGTAGACTGCTGTCAACTTGACCTTTCCAGGCTCTGAGGAAGACGAAGTCCGCCAAAACGTCAGCTTGTTCGTGAATAAGGAATAATAACACCTCGCGTTTGCTCAACAAAAATACGAAAATAATTACTTGATCAATGCCGAGGTTAATAGAAATTCGGTCGTGGCAGTTACAACTGATATCATTACCATATAACTAATTGATGGAATCGAAAAATCTAATCCACCCAAAGGTTTACCTCCTCATCTTGGCTGGCAGGTGTTCCTGCGCGTCGTAGTGCGATGTACTGCTGGGAATTCGTCCTCCCGGCAGAGTCTTCCAAGCTGAGAGGGGGTCCGGCGTTTCCATCAGGAAGCCTGACTAGGAGTAAACCAATACCAAGATTCACCACCGTCCTGGTATCAAAGTCGTATGGTAGTAAATCTCCCTCTAATCCACAAAGGCTGCGACTGTCTGTAGTAGTCAAGACCTGGGGCAGACTTTTGCCGGGCTGACCTCAGGGTTCCAGGGAACCACAGTGGTTAGACCAGCAAGTGCGTGACGAAATGGAAATTATGCTGGTGCCCGAGCAAACATCGAAAACGGGCTATCAGAGTATCCAAGTATGAAAGTAAGAACACGTGTAGTCCCACCCACAACAATAGGGCTCAGAGGAAGTCGAAATCGCTGAAACGTTCTACCATCAAACAATAACAACAACAACTTGTCCGAACCTTGCATCAGCTCATCAACGGCGGTTCGTAAGAACATATAGACAAATGTAAGTAATTGGTGCAGTATACTCTACGGCTGCAGCATTTTTATACCGTTATCAATACACTGTATTATAAAACGTTATGCTTCTATCAAAAAGAAGGTTTTCTATGCTGTAAAGAATTTTCATGCGGCATATAATTTCAAGGCCTGGGGTGAGATCGGCAAGGAGAAGCCGGAGAAGCCATTCGGGTACAAAACAACAGAAAAAACGCTAATTTTCGGGTTTTTCGATTCGGAAATCAGCTGTCAGCGTGGAGATAGGAAGACCTCACACAGTCGGGTGGGGTGGGCGGTAGGAGCCGCTATCAAGGCAGGGCAGTCTAACGGCACCTCTCAGGATATTAGGCAAGACAGTGCATCCTTTTATCACACACTGTTGTAGGCTTCCCAAGGGAAAGCAACTTTGTATAGATTTTTTTTACTCTACAATTTTTTATTTGCACATAGTACAATAGTTTCATTCTAAAAATATATAATGCAAAGCAAGCACGGAGAAATCGTACCGTTTTTTTGCACTTTTTTAAGTAAAAGGGTCTGGCGATGATGGACCTAAGGTCTGCCATAATTTCTCTACTTCACAGTCTTGCTCGAATTTCTTATTTTGTCCCATTTATTTTTTTCGTCTTCGATTTGTTCACGCAACGAGTTTTTCATCCTGCACAAAAAAGTTTCTTCGAGTGACGACAAATCTGACGAATGTATTAATGAAACTGGTTTTAGATCCATCTATCACTCTTCCGGATCACTGACGTTATTGGAAATGACCTCACCATATCAAAATCATAATTGGATGTGGGTTGTAACTTTATATTCATATGAAGAACCTTATGAAGTGTAGTATTACTGTCTACATTTGCGTTACACTAATTTTTTTGTGGGACAAATAATAGGTTAGAATTTTCAAATGTAGACGGAAAGTAGAGCACATCTATGGTGTCCATTTCACACTGAAGGTATATCATCTTACGTGAACCCTGTGAGGAATTTCGCTAATTTTGAGATTTTTTCAATCGTCTCAATTCTTGTGTTTCACAACCTTCTTTTGGGAGCGCAATAGTTAGTTCAAACCCTTTTGTTAACAATCTCTAAGTTATCACTGGCGTTGTAACGTCATTATTTTCGATACTAGGGTCCGTGGATAGTGTTATGCTAGTGGTGCCATTTAATACGCGTAAGGGCGTGGCTCAACCAGACACTGGGGCAAAGAATGCTGTCATACCTGCTGAGTCGGAAATTTGGCACCACACTTGTCTGAAATCAGCCATCACCTCCAATTATCGTTAAAAATGCTCACCATACACGACTGATCCAGATTTCCAAAAAGAATTGACTCGACCAGCATTCAACGACATTGGTGAAAAAGGCGAAAAAATCCTCAAATAGCAGCCGAAGCAACGTGCAAAAAGCTCGAAGACGGAATCCGCACTATACGTGATGTCGGGGCGAGCAAGAGAAGAAGATCGCATTTTTTTTACATATGAAGAAATGGGATTGGTGTGGTCACATCTCATTGCTAACCATCCACTACGGTGACGTGCCAGCTGAGAAGTGAAGTTCTTCAGTCTGCAGGCGGTGTTTTATGTCGTGAGGTGCTTGGTTTGCTTCTTTGCTTTTAATTTACTTCGCCATATAAGCATAGCTGTTACACGGCAGTGCTCTATTAACAGAGCGTTAGATAATATTTGTAAGTAACGTGATATGAAATGACAAGTTTCCAGAGGCGATGACGATTTCCATCATTCTACACAGCTGGAGCATCTATGCCACCTCGACATTTCCGATGTTCCATCAAAACATCGAAAGACTGGAATCATTTGTACCATAGGTAATCGTTGCATCTAAAGGAACTTTCTAGCTTTAAACGGAAATACTTTTCGGATAACCAGTTAAATCAGGTATAACAACTATTTTTACTTGAAAAACAAGACACTGAAGTATTTCAGCTGCAGCCCACTGAAGTTCTCGTAAGGATAGGGCTGGATTTATTTTTCTTTTCAATTAATGAATTTTCAGGACCAGCCTGCAATACCGTTGAAATGTTGCATGAGATGATAAAACACGGCCTAAATATTGCTAGACTAAATTTTAGCCACGGATCACATGAGGTGTTTTCTTAATGATAACTTATAATCTGCTCAAATATTTTGAATCGTCACCGGCAAAATTTTTTTCATTTCGAAGAAAAAACTAGCGAAATTTTTTTAAAATATCAATTACAAAATATGGTATCGTTAAGGAACACGCGAGAGCTATAGAGACAATTAGGGCAGCAGCAATGGATCACATCGACCCCGTGGCTATCGCGCTCGATACGAAAGGTCCTGAGATTAGGACTGGCCGATTGGCGGGGGTTCGTTCATTGTGCTCGATCTATTTGTTTGTTTGCTAAAAGTACTTTTCCTTCACATGTTTATTTAACGGCGTTCGTTACCAGATCAACTATTAACTTGTTAAGCAACTGTTTTTAATGTACCGTGTTTTACGGCAGGATTCTGTTTGATTAGACGACGACAGAAGATCAGCGTACTGATCTTTGTCACCATCGTTTATCACCACCGTAGGTGTTTACTGTGGCTAACCGATAACAATCGGCACTGGATAACCTGAGACACAGATCGAGTAAAGTGGCAATGGCGTTGCGTAATTGGCCAGATCGGATGCAATGCCGACCTTATGCAATCTGGTGAATCGATAGGAAAGTCGGCACCGATCACCACCCATGGATACAACTCTACTTTTTGATAAAAATTTTAAATAACATTCTTTTGCCTAGTATTTGATGTTACCCAATGTTGAAAATTTCCTTAAGAATTGCGAACGTATATAAACGTAGGAATAGTTGAAAGAAAATAGGCGCATTCACAACGTGCAGAAAGAATCGATTAATGTCGCACAAATCGCAATAATAAGCTCGCTCTTGTCAGTTATGATAGGAGCAAGAATGCGATCACATCTTTCTATCTCTGCAGCGCTAAATGTAACCCATGAGAGCTGCCGTGGTACTAGAACGACCCGTATGAATTAATGTATTGTGCAACGGTAGAAAACCTGCGTGTCCTCCCTTTTACATCTGTAGTACACATGTTTTGCGTAAGCGAAATAATCTTTAAAAATTGTCCCTAGATGTGATGAAATTCAAAATAACTCGCTGCTTAGAACAATCAAATCACATGTCGTTCACTTCATATTAGAGTGACTCGAGCAGACGCGAACAAATTTTCCATTTCTCCCCGCCATCTGCAAGAGTAAACCAGGAGCAAGAGTAGAGTAAAGAGGTTCTGCTGCTTCTACAAAATCGCTGAGTAACATATTTTTATTTTTGAAATCTGCAGGGATCTAGCCGTAAAAGCTCTTGTCTTATTTGTCACAAGCATTTTTCTGGGTTGAACAAATCGATTGTGGCACTATTGAGAGGATAAAAACACCGACTCAACGCATAGGTAGGCCCAGGAAATCACATAGGCCAATTACGCATTCTCCTAAAAAACACTATATAGGCTAAATCCGTATCCAAATTTGTTTACGAAATCATGCTGAGATAACCATTATAGCGCAGAGATATTTGCAAAACTGCGGACCGCTTGTATCTGCAGCGGGGACCGAACACGTTATTACACTTTCTGGGGCTAACGCGTTCAACAACATACCATGTGAGTCCTTCGTTTCCCCTCTCTCAGCCGTGTTGTTGGCACATAGGTGCTGTCAGCAATCAGCCGTCAAGATCGCTGGTCTGGGAAGCACAAGTTGGCCTTGTTCCCGGCTAAGCTGGATCTGTAGTGTAAATCACAATGTCAGTTTTTATCTACTGCCTAGCATTTTTTTAATGGCTGCGTGTTATGTGCACATATTGTTACTACAATGGTGCTGAGATATTTGGAAAACCCCGGGCCGCTGGTGTCTCGGCGGAAGCCGAACACATTACATTACGCTTTCCGGTCGTCGTGGGTCAATAACACGGCTGAGAGAAGGGCGAAACGAAGGATTCGCATGGTGTGGCAGTGAACGCATCACCCTCGGGAAGGGTAACAGTGTGTTCGGTTTCCACAGCAGACACCAGCTGTTTGGAGTTTTGCAAATATCATTGCATAATTATGTTTACATAATGTTTCACATAATACCCTGCCATTAAAAAATAATAGGCAGTAAATAAAAATTGACGTCATTATGCTGAAATATTTACAAAACTCGGAACCCCACTTGGTCAAAAGGCGAAACTACGGCCTCGGTGGTGCATATAACACGTGAGTCTCCCGAAAGTGTCATCGCAGGTTCGAAGCTCATCTAGGGTTTTAAATTTTGAAAATATCTCAGCATCACTGTGGTTGCAGGTGACATAATATGTAAAAAAAAATAGGCAGTAATTAAAAGTTAAATGTTGTGGTTTAGGCTAGTTTTCTTCATGATTGACCTAACATGGGGTTGATAAAGAAACTTTCATTCGAAAAGCGTTCCTGCTCTTCCACCTTCTTCAGAGCAGCATTAATCCGAGTCGATGGCTTTAAAGTTTCTGTACCAGCCTCGTCTTAGCTCAGTCACGTAAAAAAATTATTGGTTACTGTTGCAGAGGTATAACCAAAGTCGGTATCTAAGATACTTTGCGGTACTGCATGAAATTTAACAAATAGGTTGATCAACACCGAACGCTTTAGATTCAACCTTCCAGAGTGTAGCTTTTTGTAGTAGTCTTTCAAAAGCTTCGAAGCTTAGCTGCTTTTGGTTTTACCAATATTTACAGAGACGTTAACTGAAGTGAAAGGTATTTATAGAAGAACACCATGGGTCTAAGTGGTACGCACGTTTTGAACACAAATTTGTAACTAGTGGAAGAAAAGAAGTGGAGATTCAGAGAGAGTTGCTATGAGACTCTTGCGAAATAGTGATTCGGCCTCTTAATATTGTCTGCCACTGTCTAACCGTTGTTTTCCACAAAGAGTTACACGCCAAAAAAGAGAACCATGGAAAAGTGAAGAGACTGTTTAACCTGCCACTGAAGTCGAACTGTGATAGCGACACACTTGACTGTACAGAACTACTAGTGAAACACTTCATGAATTGAGTGAACCAACTTCGAAAGCGCTTATTTTTCTACCTCATAACGTCGACTCTCAAAAGACACAAAAGTTCTTGATTGTTAAGGGAACTGAAGTAGAACTGCATCGAGGGAACAGTATTCTTGTGTCCAACGATCCAGCGCTGGAAAATTATTGCACAGCCACCACACTGTACATCGATTACAAAAATCTACCTCGTGTTCTTAAGAAGGTATATACAACCTTAACATTATATTATTACGAGAAAATATCAAGATAAAGCGATGCTTTAGATACGAGAGTTCTGATTAAAAAAGTGCAAGAAGGTTGCTACGTCTGGACAAATAAGAAGTTTTACAAAAATATTGCGGTCTTTCAGGGTTCCCGCATCTTTATCGATGACGGTTTGATTTCACTAGTTGTCGAAGACCTCACGAAGGATTCAGTTTCGTGTATAGTGGAAAATGGTGGCATGCTCGGCAGTCATAAAGTAAGGAACATCTTCTATTTTATTTTAAAAGCTTACTTCACTTTTTTCTAGGGCGATTTTGTAATGAAATGCAGAAATTGTCGGATTTTTGCATAAGCTGTCTTCCTTCCGCCTTATTCTGCAAAAGATCAAATTCACTTTACTTTCTGGCTGTTTGAATTCTCTGAACAACGTAAATCTTCTGCATTGAATTTTCAAGGAGAACACGATAGGAATTACATATCTCAACGAAATTGATAGTCATCGTGGTTATGCGTGAATTTGAAGCAAAGATTTTTCCAGTCTTTCTCCTTGCTATAGGTTTTCTTTTCTGGAAACTTCTATTATCACTTTAGAGTAAAATCTTATTCAGCTTTGTTCATAATTTACAAAATTCCGCGTTGTAGATGATCTGTGCTAGTTCCTTCGTTGCTATTAGTAATTAATTACTATTTAGGTATTGATGCGAAATACAACCACAACCACACACTCATCACCACACCATGCGGCTCCTTCATTGGTATGGTGGTGAACGCATTAGCCCTCGGAAAGGCTAATAGCTCGTTTGTTTCCCACCGAAGACACCTGCGGTCCGGTGTTTGACAAATATCTCAGCATCACTGTGGTTGTATTTCGCATCATACCTCCCCGTGAAAAATTAAAGTAGGCAGCAGATAGAAGTTAGCATTATTATTTGGGTAGTTCAGTTATAGGTAAAAAATAATTTTGATCGATTTTATTGCATGGTTGCAAAATTGATTATAAAGAAAATTGATCGCACTGTAGATGATTACCCGTGGAAATGTTTCCAAGAACAGTTTTAAGTTTCATGTTGAGCTGCGATGCTTTGAGTTGATTCTTGAGAAGCTACACACATTTGCGCCTTCATAAACTTAGGAGTCTGGTTCTATTGCGAAAAGAATTACTTCTAGTATTTTAAAGTCTTCTCGCCTGCAATAGTACTTTATACTCTTTCACGGTCCTGCAGATTGTGGTTTTTTCACGTTACCTCAACGTATTTCAGGGTGTCAATCTTCCCGGAACGATAATTGATTTACCGGCGGTTACGGAACGGGACAAGGCCGACTTGCTGTTTGGTGTTGAACAGAACGTGGACATGATTTTCGCCTCGTTCATCCGCAGTGCTGATGGCATTAAGGAAATACGGGAAATTCTCGGAGAAAAGTAAGCTTATCCTTGATCACTTGGCGTTATTTGTCATTTTCTTGACCACAAGCTCTAATTTTGATTGTGTACCAATGTTTTTTGCTTTTAAAATGTCTAGCCTACATTCACCACGCGATAATAAAATTATCCCTCTGATGGAGAGTTACACACTATGAAGCTGGATTAGTTTTTCTATAGAAATAGACAGTCATCGAATACGGTTGTAACTTAAGACGACGACGAGGAATCAAAGGAAAACTACGCGTAGATGTTTTTAGTTAGAGTTAAAACATTTGAAACCTCTATGGGAAATAAACTCACTTAGTCACTCACATTTCTGTTGGTTTTTGTCTCTCAAAAACTGAAATCGAGCAAAAACTAAAACAAGAGTAAAGGAGGGTCCAAGTAACCACTGGCAACGTCAATGTTTTCTAAAAGAAAGATTAGTTACTGTTCGACACACTTATGTCGATTTAAAATGCGACCTCTAACGCTTCGGAATAAATGAGTGCACGAATATTGTTGCTTCTTACAGAGGAAAGAACATCAAAATCATCGCAAAAATCGAATGCGAAGAGGGAATGCTCTATGCGGACGAGATCATTGCTGAAGCCGATGGTATAATGGTGGCTCGTGGTGATCTTGGTATTGAAATACCACCTCAGAAGGTACTGGCAAATATGTTAAGCAATACACCTTTAGAAACCGAACAAAGCCTATAAAGTAAAAAACGACTAGCTATTCCACCTTGGCACATCACACAGTAATTCAAGGTCTCCTTTCTATTAATTTAGGCATCGTTCAATAATTACTTAATAGCTGATTGGCCCATCCTCACTCATAGTGCCGACCCCAGCATAATCTCTATCTTTTGGAGATTTGCTGGTTAAGCCATTGTGGTTCGCTGGAATCCCGAGGACAGCCTGGCCAAAGTCTGCCTCAGATCTTTACCACCACGGGCAGTTGCAGGCCTTGTGGATCAGAGAGAGATTCGCCAACATGCAACTGAATCTACCACCGTCCTGGTATTGGTTTACTCTTAGCTAGGCTTCCTGATGGAAACGCCGGACTCCTTCTCAGCATGGGAGACCATGCTAGGAGGATGAATACCCTGCTCTACATTGTAGCCCGACACCCAAGAATACCTCCTAGCTACGATGAGGCGGTAGACCATTGGGAGGACTGTTCAGTAAGTTAGTGCTTTTATCTTGAGCAGCCAGGAGGTTCTCAGTAACGAAGTTTACGGAGTAAATTCTTCGTTAAAAACAGTGATGGTTTGAAAGAAGCTTTTCGCAATGTGATTGGAATTTAGGTGTTGAGCTTTTTCTGCCGCAGTTATGAAAATGATTCATTGAGTAGCTTGGTGTTAATGTGACCTTTGCATGATCTGAGGAAAGCGAAACCACCGAAATGTCAGCAGTATTGAATAGATATTATCATTAATAACCTGTTGTCTGCTCCAAAGGAAAGTACTTGCCTTTCTAACTCAAAAAACCGACTTTCTGTAAACTTTAGCAAAGATAGTAGATATATTTATTTACATGATCTTACAAGCTGATCGTCTTAAATTGGTGCGACGTTGGTTTAGGTCTTCGTTGTCGTTGCTGTTGGTGTTGTTGGTCGATGGCTGACATTTCGGCGATTTCGTCTTACTCAGACCAACAGTAGGACTCACCCGTAACAGCACGGATCTGAGGAAGGCAAAGTCTCAGAAACGTCAGTCATCAACCAACAACACCAACAGCAACGGCGACAACGGAGACCTGTACCAACCTTGCATTGGCTAAACAAGATCAGGTTATAAAATCGTAAAAAAGCTGTCGGCGTTGATCAATCCCTAAGGGATACGCCGTGCATTCGACTTTATTGAGTATCGTTGGAGGTGAATGAATGCATATCTGGCCTTTACAATGACTCGCGGTGGCCTACCGATGTATCGAGCCAGTGCTGCTATCCTCCCAGACAGGTCTGGTACCAATTTGCCGACCCCGGAGGGATGGAAGGCTTGGTGGGCCATGGAGGTAGGGACCGATTTCACCTGCGTGTCGCAGTGGCGCCTCCAGCCACTGCGCCATACGCGCCCTTTATAAAATCATATAAATAAATATATCAACTTGATTTTCTTTTTTGTCTGTCTAACTTTATTTTATTTTTTTAATCCACGCCTAGTACTGACAAATCCGTACTTTGCGTTGCCATAAACAGAAATGTCGTCTGGAGTCGCTTTGTGAAGTTACCCTATTCCTGCAGTTTTTATTCGCATCAATGCTTAATCTTAATCAAAGATTCATAGGCGGCTAAATAATGCGTGACTGATCAGGTGTTTTTCGATCTCTCCAAATAAAAATTGAACAAGCTTTCGGTAATTGGAAGTTCCCTGTTTTCATTAGTGGTCAGCTTTAAAACTGTCTAAGGTAATAATGACGAGAATCATCTCCTTTTTTGGACTGAGTGAGACCTATAAATTGGGTTCACCGTTGAACGGTTTTTTAATATTTTTTTTTCTTTGTGTTATAAAATCTAGGGTCATCATAGCAGGTCTTGCGCCTCGAAAATGTTAAAAGCGATTTCTATAAGCACAATAATATCTCCTCTCAGCAATCACTGAATGTTGAATATTATGCTCATTGCTCAGCACTTCACTGTATTCACTTATCAGCGGCTTTCAATGGGTTTTAGAAACGTACTTATTTTAGGTGTTTCTTGCACAGAAGAAGCTGATCGCCAAATGCAATCTTGCCGGTAAATCAGTGATCTGCGCCACCCAGATGCTCGAGAGCATGATCAATAAACCGCGTCCAACTAGAGCTGAATGTGGGTAGAATAGCAGTTGCCTTCTCCATCTGTGCATCCCCACTGATACCAAAATAACACAATGTAGCCTATGGATATGGTATCACTATTTATTACTTTTAATACATGACCGGAAATGACATTTGTTCCATTGTGCAGATCCCAACAGTTTTTACGTCCGATTTATTTCCGAGCATTCATCACTCATGAAGGTTTTCCAAGTGTTTGCGTGTGGGTTCGTCTGTTGCTTGTGAACTTTCGTCTTCTTTATGAATACTGGTTGAGTCGACTCCCTCTGGATCTTGAGATAGTCGTGGTAGGGCGTTTCCATACGTATTAGAGAGAGTAAGCTTCTTCGAGACAAGTCTGATACTAATTTCTCTACTAGTCAGTGCCGCGTTGGTTAGGTTGGGTCGTCGAACGGAACCATTACCACTGCTCTATCCGCTTCATGCATGTGGTATAAGTATGCATATTCTTCTCTAAACGTCTCTAAATTCTACTGCACTGCCTCGTCTTTCAGTACTGATTCCTTAATAAGGCTTACCTTTTTAGTTATTCACATATATTATTAAGCCTAATAAAACGAATATGCTTACTCTTTCCTAAGCTTTATTATGTGAGAATCCCTAGAGATCAAAACTTAATTTCTGAGTTTTCGCGGAAGAGACATATTCAGTAACTTTTATTCCGATGAAATTAAGTTCATTTACAGTACCAAAATTGTGGTCGGAAACAATATTTTTTTTCAAAAAGAAGAAGAGTCAAATTCAAACCATGGACGATTCTACTGCATCGTCATATTTGCGTTCAGTTATGAATTCATGTGAAAATTATGTAAGTTCTTATCACAAACGATTAGTGCCAATTGACGAAATACTGGTGAATGTGAGTTTTCATTGGGTTACTCGAACTTGTGCTACTCTGAGCACGCTCGGCTTTTTCTTGACGTCAAGAGCTCAGAAGCATGAATCGTTGAAGGAGGACAACCATTGAGATGTGCATTGGCAGCTGTTCATTCTCATTCAATATTTCAGAAAATTACGAGTGAGTCATTAGCAATATGGCGGCATATCTTGACAGTTCCACCAATACCCTTAACTTTAGGCACTAAATCCATCTTGTTATTCTTTTACTGGTTGAGAAATTCGTACCTTCCGTGGAGTAAAACTGGGAGTAAACGCTGGAAAATTCCAAAGGGTAGATCAGAATCTTTTCAATTTAGGCAGTGACGTCGCTAATGCCGTCTTGGACGGTGCTGATTGTGTGATGTTGTCCGCCGAAACGGCCAAAGGCGATTATCCACTGGAAGCATTGAAAATGATGCATTCGGCTTGTTACATTGGCTTTTTTGTTTTTAAATATCAATGCGTTATTTCTTGATTATGAAGTGTTAACTTAGCTGATACTGTCGGTTTAACGGCATCTGATAAAATCTGTTGGCATGGGCCGTATTCTTGAAAATGGAGCTTGTTAAAATAGAGTTAAAGAGTTATTTTTTCCTGTATTGAGTACTTATGAAGTTACGAAGAGTTATCATTGGGTTCCAGATTTGCAAGCAAGCTGAATTAGCTTTCTACTACGCAAAATACTACGAAGAAATATTGTTCAACACCAAGAGGCCAACGGATCATACTCATACCACCGCCATCGGTGCCGTCTCGGCTGCCGTTTTCTGTAAAGCGAAGGCCATAGTTCTTATAACAACTACTGGAAGGTATTTATCTTTGTATTTGTTCCAGCTATATTTATTGCCGAAATGCATGTGGCGAACGTTAAAATTAACTTTCAAAAGAAACGTGGCCGTTGCTTCTGCGCATTGCCGGCTAACTAAGCCGGTCATCTCTCCGGCGACCATATATTAGAGCCATCTTCAAGGCAGAACGTTTAGTCTCTTGCATCGAAATCTACAGAAGAATGATCTTAATATTTCAGTATGCAAACTTACATGTTGAAGGAGTATTCGGCTTCTACGCCATCCTTGAGTGATCGTTCATTTTTTAATTCCTGTTTTTAACTTTGATTTCGGTTCTAATATCGTACGCAAATTAAGCAGTAGGAAGACCGATCAAGGTAACTGTATCCAAATATGAAATCCCCTAAAATTAAAATTGTGGTGAAGATGTGAAAATACCCTTGCAAAGTTAAATAGTACTTCATGAATGACCAAACTGCCAAGCCAGCGGTAAGTTGTAAACCAGCCTCAGCACGTCACATAATGGGTGCTTCCGTCTATGACGTCGGAGTGTGGTATGACCGGTGAGAGGTCACAAAATCTCCGGTTGCGCAGGACATCATTGGAACTGGATCTGACGACACGCGACAGGCCATAGATATTCTTTTTTGCTCTGCACGTGTAATAGCAGAACGCTCTCCTCACAAACTGACCTTCATTCTCTAATTGAACCCGCAGATCGCATCAAATCCCACGTAGTAGTCTTACGAGAAAGAAAAAGCAAGAAAACCGACATGCGCCAACTAAACAACGGAACCGTTGTCATCCACGTCACGAAATTTTGGTAGCCTAGGCCTTGTCGTCCGCTTGTCCGTTGTCCATCTTGGCGACTCCTACGAGATCATTTCCCTCGCATAACCATTCTCGGTCTTTAACCAATGCGTCACTATAATCCATCACTATAATCCACTGTAACCTATAAGATCCACTATAATCCTATAAGATCACTATAATCCATTGCTGCTCAGTACCGATGCACCTAGTGAGTGTGAATTGGATGCGTTTTACTATCTGTAGAAGAAAGTTATCCACAGTGATAAGTCGTATCGTAAGTTTTTTGCTGGAGGCTTCAACGCCGAAATGGAGTAGGCCAACGAGAGTGAACACAGGGTCGGAAAATTTCCAATATGAAGAAGAATGAAAGTGGAAACCATCCTGCGGGACTCCTATTCGCAACACTCGTCCTTCATAAAAACTTATTTTTCCATAAGAAGGCAAGTCGCACTACACATGGGAGTAAGATAGGAGCACGACACATGCGGGGATCGACCACACCTTCGCAAGCAGCAGATGGCGCCTACTTGAAACATCGGTAGTTCCACCATTGCATACAGCGTTCAATCACCTCCTTCTTCACGTGAAGATTTGGCTCAGCTGTAAGCTGAAAAAGAATTCGTGGTAATATATCATTTTTGTTGACGGGTAATATTTGATAGCACCGATAGAATAAAAGCATAGCTGAGAGAAAGGCAAATCAGGGGTCTAAGCGTGGTGGTTAGTACATGAGCCTCTGGTTCGAGTGAACCTGGATTCGAGGTTCATTGAGGCTCCAAGTTTTGTACATATCTCGGTATCCCTGGTTATACATTTACTTCCTTTTTGTTTTCAGCACTGCAGTACTTTGCTCTCGCTATCGCCCTCCTGTGCCAGTGATCTCGATATCACGCAACGAACAAGTCGCCCGTCAGCTTCACCTCTACAGGAGCGTTTTTCCTCTATATTGGCCTAGTCAGTACAGTAATTTTTTTTTCTTATATAAATTTATACACCTATTAAAATCTAAATGAGTTTGTTGCAACACGTTCCTGATTAATAACATTACATTAATAACATACTTACTTGATTTGGTTGTGCAGGCCCAAGCATAATTTGTGGTTCCCTGGAATCCCGAGGTCATCCTGGTCAAAGTATGCCCCAAGTCTTCACCACCAAATGCAATCGCAGCCCTTGTGGATCAGAAGGGAATTTGATACCATGCGACTTTGATACCAGGACGGTGATGGGTCTTGGTATTGGTGTTAGTTTATTCTCAGCTAGGCTTCCTGATGGAAACGCCGGACTCTTTTTCAGCTTGGGAGACACTGCCAGAGGGTGAATCTCCCGTTGTACATCGCAATCTGACACTCAGGAACACCTCCCGACCATGATGAGGCGGTAAACCGTTGGAAGGACATTAAAATGTTAATGTAATGAAAGCAGTGATAACATAACATTAACTACTCGGTAACTCCTTTCTTATAGTAGTAATATTTTTGCAATCAATATGGACAACAATATTGCAAAATTGATCTTAAACGCGGTAGTGTGCTGTATCAATTTGTATCACTTCTGTAGGTTTCAGAACGAACGAAAAAGAATTGTATGTTGCTACGGATTTATTGTGAAAAGCGGATAGCGAACTGTTTCCCACATGATGAAATATGAGCCAAAGTGGCGATCAGATTTTGCCATTAATTTTACAGTGAGGTAACTATCCATAGAAAAGTGCATGCATTAGTTCGTAAGTATATTTCAGCCAAGACTAGTAATAGGTTGCTTTGCTAAGGATGAACTCATGATTGTCGTCAGAAGAAGTTGCAGAACATCACCACATCACGAAGGAGTAAACCTATGCCATGGCATATCCAGGCTTAATATCCGTAATTATCCTTGCGAAGAACAAAGTAGTAAGGAGCACAATGGCAACGATGGTGCTCTTCGTGCACCTCGAACAAGCAATGCCCACTGGAAGGCTCTAGTTTACCATGCAGTCGAATGAAGTACACTGATGCTTGTTTGCTTATGATTGATCAAAGAGATTACGGGTATTCAGGTATTCCATATGCTATGCAAAGCACACATCGATTTTGCGTGGGTTTCTTGGAGCTCTTAAAAGTCTGAAATGCCAGGACAAATGAGAGGCTGAGCAAAAAAAATTTCAGAAAAGTGATGAAAATCGTTGAACCACTCGCTTCTTCCTATTTTCGTTGGCCGTACTTAAAGCCTTCTCGGAAGAACAACACTAACATAGAAGTTCACGTTTTTTCAGAAGAACGTCTCGATGACTGGAAAGAAGATGTCGAGGAACGCATACATTTCGGTATCGAAGCCGGGAAAAAAAGAGGCGTGATAAAATCAGGTGATGCGCTCATTGTCGTCACCGGCTGGCACCAAGGTGAGCAAGTGAAAAAAAATGGCGAAGTGCAAAAAAGTCCATGCTTTAAAGAAATATACTCTATATTGCAGTGTATATTATCAGCCTTTCTTAAAATGTATTGTACTGCACATAAATAGTCGTTAGCTCATGTTGGTAATCACTAGGCTAATGCATCAAGTTTTGTTAATAGATAGCAAAGAAGTTAGAAATCTATATGGGTTTATGGGCCGTGTATCGCAGTGGGTTAGAGGTGTCCTGCAATACACACGTTACTGTTGCTTCATCCAGCTTTCCATCCTGGCAATGTTGACAAGTTGATAACGAACTCTCCTGGAAAATGGGAACTCTCACCTAATGTATGGATAGACCACCGGAAATGACTGTACGGGGCAAAAATCCACTCCACCACTTCAACGGTGCTGCAAACGGAATCGAATTCATGGCGAATCTCTAGGAGATCGAGCAACGCTTAACGCTTACCTACTTCATAAGAGCCCATAAAGAACTTATTCAAAACTTTCTTTCAAATATGGTGAAGCTGCGAGAGAAGAGCGAGAATCCGAAGAAGTTGTACTTTCTCCCGTGATTTCTGAACTGTTCTCGAATTTCGCCAGCATGGTGGCTATTTCTTATACCTATAGCGTTTACCCCCCCACCCAAAAAAAAAATGAAAAAATACAGCTACCCCAAAGGAAGAAGTCGTAGGATGTCAAACCAGGACTTCTAGCCGGCCGCTCGTGCGGTCCACGACATTCATCTCTCAGCAGAGTTCACATTCAGCTAATCACGAACGGTGGTAGCAAATTGTGGAGGAACATCTGGTCTGAAAATCGAATCTTCAATATTCTCCCATGTATTGCCAAGATTCCATCCTTTACCATGGTGAGGTAGCTTTACACATCCATGGGATAACGAAGAATGAAAGGTGTCACAATTTTGTCCGAAGTTATTCTACACCATTACCATTAGCAGATTCCATATTTTTTGAGAAAAATGCGAAATTCTTTTTCGGTCCAGTATTAGCATTTGTGACAACTTACAAAGAATATGTGGAATACCGTTTCATCACTCCAGAGGACACTTCTAAAGAGAAAAGAAATGATTGCTCAAAAATTCAAAATTTGAAGAGAATACTAAAATGAGTGGGACCAAAAAGGAAATAACAGCATCATAGATTTAATTCTAACAATTTATGGATCGTGCACAAAAAATCCTGCGAAGAATATCACAATACATTAATAACCATTTAAAGGGCGCATGTGGCGCAGTAGTCGGAGCCCCGCGGCACGCACGTGGAATCGATCCCGGCGTCTCTGGCCTACCAAGCTTTCCATCTCATCAGCAAGGTGGTATCAAATCTGTCTGGGAGGACAGCAGCACTGGCTCGATATATCGGTAGGCCGCTGCGTGTCATTGTAGTAAAGGCCAGATATGCATTCGATCACCTCCAAACGATGCTCAATGATGTCGAATGGATGGCGCACCCTCAGGGATGGATCAACGCCGAGAGCTTTGTCCTTTATTTATTTCTAAGTATTTAAAGATAGAGAATTACTTTTTAATCATTTTGTATATAAATTAATAAGCTGGAAATGAATTTGGTGCGGCATAAGTATCATTCCCAAAATCGAATAAAAGCGACAAAATCACATAAGACTTTCCTTGAAGAGCGGAGTTTTCTTTTTTACCTTGGAATGGGGCAGTGTTTACTGACATCTTTTTTCTAACAAATGATTACCTTAAGGGTTACTCCAATGTAAGCAGCACTATCCATTTGCCGATTTTTGTCTATCGCAACTCATAAAGATCGCTGGAAATCCGCTATAATCCACAAAAAACTAAAAGTAACACGATAGAGCTCGAGATGTTGGCCCGTTGAAGTCTGCGGCCTGATCGTTTGGCAGTTTGCACAGCACGGCGCTTTTTCTTAGCGGTACTGCTCCCTCTGTTGTCAAGTGCTTTTTTATCACTTGTGAATCGTACACGATCGGTAACACAGCTTCCTTGAAAATTTTCGGCATGCCACAGAAGGAGTTTTGTATTTGCAGGTGCCGGATTCAGCAACACAATTCAAGTGGTGCGTGCCACTTAAATCAGACTATCGTCGGTATGATGTCCGGCTGCTTAATGTTATCATTTGCGAACGTGAAAAGAGGTTACTTTAACGACTACACTTTGTAGGCTATTCATAGACTGAATGCTCATGATTATTATGACAGTAATAGATAGACCGGAGAAATTTGTCTGTCTCAACTATTTATCGAGATTTAGAGCATGAAATTAATACCTTTCAAAAACAAAAAATGAAAAGTTAGTTATCATTGCAACGGTTGGATTCGTGCCTCCGACTAATTAGAACTTGTTTTAATCGCGGTTCTTGATTCAAAGCCTTCTAAAAGTCTTTTTACTACTTACAGAAGTGAGTCAAAAGATCCATCTCCTCTGTAAATTGTAATAACCTTACTGTAGCTCAGAATTCTTCCAAAGTTACTGTAATATTCTGCGACGAAGAATATGGTGGTTATTTTTGTTGCACGGATATCGACACCCATTTGTCTAAATGGCACTCATTTATCACTGCCAAAGAGAACTTTCTCTTTCTTTGCCTGTTGCTTTTCTCCGATTTTTCATTGCCAACTGCAAGTGTAGCTATCGTTGCTGCTTGGAGAATGTATTTTTTTTACTACTTCTTGCCCCTAGTGTTTCATGCATAACAATTTCCCAATCGATATTGAAGTATAAAGCACCTTTTAGCCATCTTAAACCTGTTATTGTATTCTTCTTAGTGTTTATACTTTTCACATATGATTTCCTTCAACCTTTCTTACAGTCTGAAATGTCTATAACATACTAGAGAATAAATCTGAAAGTGAAATCCTGAATTTTTCAGGGGAAATCATTCTATGTTTGGAAATTTCATGAAACATCCACCATCACCTTATATACAAATTGAGTGCACCATTTATGAGCTTGTGCTATCAATTTTTTCAAAGCACCACCTAAGCAGTTTACACATATGCCGGCAAAGCTTCACGTTGACTTCAGCGAATGCGAAAGTGGCTTGGTGAGTGTCCCTTCTTGTGGAGCTCGAATAGCGCTAGAGAAGCGCTGGAAAAGCTTAAGCTTCCAAAATTACTCGAAAACCATAGCTGTACAGGGCCTTCATGAAGGATCTAGCCATCGAGTGATTTCTTCAAATTTGACTTCGATATCATGCCACCATGAACCAATTTCGCCGATGCTTCATGGTAATCATAGGACAGAATTTCGCATTCCCTTTCTCGCTTCCGTGACAAGGCATAGCGGTATTCTCACTCGTAACATCACTGCTCTGAAGAAGGCGAATTCACCGAAACGTCAGCCATCAACCAACAACACCAACAACAACGACTACGACAATGGAGACCTATACCAACCTTGCAGCAGCCAAAGAAAATCAGTTTATAATATCATATAAATAAATATGTTCGGTAAAAAGTTGTGGAGTCAAGGCGAGTTCGGAACAAAGCATTCTTCATCTCATTCACCACAGTTTTAGTGCTCTTGAACCACCTATCCACATGGCCAACGAAGACCTATATCAACCTCGCATCAGCTGTGAAACAGTTTATTAATCTTCTTCCAAATCTAGAGATGCGCAGATTGAGCATTACAAGATATTCAACTTCTTTTCTAGCTAAAGGCATCGTTGGGATCTAATCCTTTGCCCAACCTTCATAAAGACCGTTGATTCCACACAATCCATTGAAATAGAGTACCCTTCATTCTAGCTTGCTATGGTGACAACTGGCTTTAATAAAGGCGATCGTACCTCAGAAAGACGACAGTAGTATAGCTAGGAGCTATTTGCTTTCACTCTCATGCTAAGACATTGCAATCTTCTTATGACGTCATGAAAATAGCCATAAAAAAAATTTTGGAATTAAAGGTTGTTGAATTGCTCTTTCCATGTCCCTGAAAATGATGTTGAAGAATAGTCAGATTATTGATTATGAAGACGTTGCACAGCTCATGAATGGCTTTCCACTGAGGTAAAACACCATGATGTTCAGATCTTCCATGACTGCCCAAGTGTCGGCTGAATCAGAGGTCTTTTTCAATTCGATGAAAGTAAGACGAGGCGGTTCTCTGTATTGCGATACTTCAGTAATATGACACAGTGTTGAATGCCGTTCGATACTCTGCGTGCACAAATGTCTGCCTTTCGACAAATGTTCTATTAATCCTTTCGAGAATGAAGTGAGTGAGGATCTTGTAGACAATAGATTCGACAACTGTCTCTAAAGGCAACTTATAAGCCTTCAGTGATTTGATAAAAGCGTCTCTGGTTTTCTGCTATGAAAGGGGATAGCATTCTGACAAGTAGACTGTCAAGTCTGGGAATATGTTGTCGTAGAGTGTAGGACATAGGTTCTTTAGGTGTTCAAAAGTGGTCCTGAAGGAATCGTGAGCTGCAACAGTTATCATTAACGCATGTCGAACTTCAAAATAGAGAACCCTTTTGGCATGATATATAGATTTCTCTTGAAATGATATGTTAGAAAGTACACGCCGTTGATGGAAAATAGGAATATGTTTATTGAGCGGTTCTATTCCTGGCCTGTCCAGTTTAGGTCAGCAGATCTGTTGTTCTGTTCTTATCATCTTCTATCATTTCACTACAAAACGGATGTCCGAATTTATGGTAATAGGTGCCTCGGCTGCTTTCAGCTTCGTGTTCGCACAGAATTTTCTCCATGTCTTTAAAATGGTTGGGACTTGTAGCATTCTGATGAGTGCTGGATGAGCACATATTACTTCATTTCATTCGAGCGGTGCCCCCTAAGGAAGATTAGTCTTGATACTACGAAGAAACCACAAGGCGAGAACGAACAAACGCGGGCTATCATCGGCGTAGACTCGTATCGTCGACTGAAGAAGACGAAGATATCAAACGTTAGCCGCATAAAGGATATGTAACAACTTCGTGTAAGCTGAACAGTGAAAGCGAATATATGGAGCCCATTCTAATTCTACACGATGTTATCGCTATACGGCTTCTATCAAAAAATAGGTCTAAAGTAGAATATTACATGAATTTTCTCTAATGTTGCGTGTTTCTAAGCAAACTAAGCGGTTCCCCATCCTCCACTTTCATACTGCCATTTTGTGAGCCTTGACTCTCGCCTCAGTGCCTTTACCGTTCAACAACTTTTATCCCACTAAAGCGTGCGTCGGTAGCAAGTAGCGGCAGTCGCCATTGTGCCCGCTCTCAAACCATGGCTGTCTATCAACTCACGTTCCATACGTCGCAGCGGTACAGAAGGTTCTTTCAGCTTCTGTGGAACGAGGTTCCTTTTCTGCTATCTTTCCAGGCGTTTCGAGAGTAGAAGTGGAAGTGGATCTTGACTATCTTTGCTGGTGACGACTACACACTGCATTCGGTATACTTCGCGGCCATTTGCTCGCAGATTTATAAGAGAATCGGTGTGAGAAATACGGAAAAACATTCTTAAATAGATTCTTATTACCACCTGTATCACCTGTAATCTCGTTGGTCATCGAGTTAGTCGAGTGGGTGCCAGTAAATCTTCCATTTTTCCCTGTCGCGTGCAAGAGTAGCCCAGTGGGTACTGCTCGCTCTAGGGACTCGTCGGGCATCATATCTTTCTTCAAGGCTCTTTGTGAAGAACTCTGACCATTTGGTCGTGGTCTTCCTGCAGTAAGTTTGACATCCCGAGGAATCCAGTCACTAACGGCTCCCGCCCATCGGTTGTCATTCATACGCACTACGTGTCCGTCCCACCTGGTCTTCGACTGTTTGGCGTACAAAGCGGCATCTTTGATTTTCAATCGTTAACGCAGTTCAGAGCTTCGGATCCATTCCTTTACTTGTGTGAAACGGGATACTCCTAGCATCGTCCTTTCGACTGCGCGTTCGATAACGCTGAGTGAAAGTGATCTTTCAACCTGCTTACGCAGCGGCCAGGGTTCTGGCGCATACGTTAGGGCAGGAAGCACCGTTGAGTCGAAAAGGTGGGCACGGAGTCGGGTGCTCTTTGTTCTCTTCAGTACATCCTCGATGCTCTTGAAAGCTTCCCAAGACACTCGTTTCCTTCTGCTCATCTCTGGAGCTAAGTCGTTCAACATGTTGATTTCCCCACGTAGATAAACGTAACAGGAGCAATCGGAGATATTCGTTCCGATGAGCGTGAACGGGGCATACGAAACTAATCCGTTCTTCATGAACATCGTTTTTGTGAGATTCAGTCGAAGACCACTCTTTCTACAGGCTTTATCAAAGTCAGCAAGCATACGTTCCGCTTGGCAAATGTTCGGTGTTATAAGGACGATGTCATCAGCAAAGCGAAGATGATGTAACTGCCGACCATCCATTTTCACTCCCATAGTTTCACTCAGCTCTTTATTATACAACCTAAAATTTGATATTTTTAAATTTGCATCTGCTGAGGTTATGAAAGTGTTTGGCTGAATAGATTGAGTGCCAATTTGACCTTTCTAGACTTCTAAGCAAGCATACCGCCGAAATGTCAGCTATTGTGCACGAACAAATGCTCTGCTAACGGCCTCGTGTTTGGTTATGCCTGTTTATCAGATTTGTGACTCAGAAGGTAGAAGTCAGCCTTACCTATCTTCCCAACTATGCAGCCTGAGATTCATCACAGCAGGTAGATTCGTGGTACAATTACCGTGCACGATCAAACTGTATAAATGATTCTCTTCAGGTTTATTTTTAGGTTAAAGGGAAAGAGGGTGAAGGTTTAAAGTTTAACCTGTCATTTTGTGCTTCGTAAAAAGGTGCCTAACGTTCCTCAAGAAATGTGGAACGATCTGTCCATTGCACCAACGTGATAACTACCCGTTTGGCAAAATTACGTCTTCCTAATGGTAAGCGTTCTTTTGCCAGACCGATTTACGTGCCATCTGATTGAGATATCGGTCACATTCCAGTTTTGATTCCACATCACAAGAAGGGCTACGGCGGTCACTCAGCCGCTCCAGATGGGGCTTATGCCCGCCAGGCCTACCTTGGCCTGCTGCGACTCCACCCGACGACACGACAACTTGCCAGGCCGATATTGATTTTTCGTGGATGGCCAAGCATCGGCCTGCCGAGCCGGCTATTATAGACAGCCAGCAGGCCAGGCCGACCAGTTGGCGCCACGCCAATAGCCGCTTACCGGAAACTTTTCAGCACTTCTCAGAACTCGTCATATGCCTATTCGACTTCACGTCAGTCTTTATTTGGTCTTTTAAGAAGTTTCTTGACTAAACTTCACTTAAATCCTCAATCACTTGACAGTTACCGTTATTTGTTGCATGAAGTTCTCTTAGAATTTTTTGGTGCGGTACTTATTAAGCGCTAGGATATTCTATATAGCTTTCCATTTATCTCAGTGTTTCTTTCTGTTGGTAATTTATTGAATGCTTGGCATCGCTTTAATTTTTGTTTCAACTTTCTCAGAACGCAAAATCTCCTTCGATGTCTTCACACATCGGAAGAGACCCCGCCGATTTGCTAAGTCACAATCCTCCGTGGTTCTATCCTCCATTTACGAAACTATACGGATCCAATTTAGAAAATTCAACAGCTTTTTATTTGAGTAGAACAAAACATCGGACCTTCTAAGAGTATTTATCGCTTTACTGTGACATACCGTCTCTACACAACAGGGCTTCCACAAATATTTTTTTAAGTCGGAGACACCGGGGTTTTCAAAGGGCGATATGCTGAATTTTGAGCTCATTGGAGCAAAACTAGTTAGTAACATGGATTTTCATAACCAATTAGATAAAAAGTACCGGTGCAGTATGTCATACTGTGGGTTTTTTGGTACTACTCGGATTTTAATTGTGTCGTTGAACTTTTATCAGCGGCTTCAACAACGGCTGGCATCTTCACACTGTACTGCATTTAACGGAAAGCGCTTTTGGAGTCGTTGAATGGCCCATTCCTCAATGAAAGTACTTCTTTCCTTCATAGCAGTCATAGCAGTAATAATTATGGTTTGGTAGTACTCATTGCAATATTTATACTAGAACTTCTTTTATGTAAGCGGCTTAAATGTTGGCATGGTAATAAGTGTGTCCTGCCCATTTAACTCTCGATTGAATTGCATAGTAGCACCGTATTCTACTAGTCTTTATAGTCACTATTTTAAAATTTATTAACAAAAAGGTAATGAAGTCCTTCGACGTTACTGCCCTTTGCTATGCAAGCCATCCTCTAACACCTTAGGCAACACGAAGGCATCTATGGCTTCACGACTCATCAGCTCATGGCCCTCATAAAGCAGTGGCTGAACTGCACAATATTCAGGCGGTCCGTATTTTGCACAAACGAGAGGGCTGACAATGAAACAGCGGCCGCCAAAAAACCTTGCCATTGCATTTGTGCCTAATGTGGAAGCCCCAGCAATCGATCCCTGGCCATTACTCTACTTTAGTTGTATAAGAGATTATTCTACCATGTGCTCCACACGAAATATGGTGGTCAAATGTTTTGAATTATTGAACGAACCAGAGTACATTGAGTTTGTCCAAGAGAAACCCGAAAGAAAACTGGCTTCTTTTTCTGAACGTTTGAATTAACCTATCAGAAAACGGCTACATCACCAAGTGGTACTCAAAGACAAGTAGCAAGAACGTACTGGTTCATTACCTATCCTCTCACCTTTCACATACAAAAACGACACTTGTATCCAAGATGCTTCAAGCAACCACCAGTGTGTGCAAGGGGAAACAGCAAAAGCTCTTCTGAATAGCTGTAGAGGGAAAACGATGCCCCTAACGGTAATTCTAGCGAAAATAAGGTCCAGCTTGTCCTGCCGTTCATTTTCAAGGAGATAAGTGCAGCTTTAAATCGTTTCATAAGAAGGACTGTCTAGAGAATTCGGTTACAGTGATTGAAATAGCATCGGACACTCTCAGACGCTAGTTCGTCTGTAACCGCCTGCATGAGCGTCAATGCAAAACGCAGAATTGCACAAGGCGCCTTAAGAGGTACAGACGGTTATTGCATGAGTTCGTTTGCGGTGTGCCTAATCGTTTTCAAAACGTGAGGAGACGAAAACGATGGTAAAGCAGATAGACGACTACAGGTCAGTACAAAAGAACACCTAAACAGTAAACTTTAAAGTGAAATGAAAGGCTAGAGCAAGTGCGGAAAGGAGACAGAGACATAACGGAGAAGATTGTGAAGCAGAAGATACTATCCTCGCGCAGGAATTCAAAACACCAGTGTGTAACCAGACTCTTGCATCGTTTTGGATTAATTCCAAAAGTCAAAACTTGATCACAGAGAGTCATCACTCATTATTACGTATCGTCTCAGGCACTATCTCGGTGTAAATTCTCTACGGTTGCTCCCTACGTGGAACACTCAGTAAAAGACCCATAGAAAAGGGTAAGTAAGCAAAGAGGCTATTTTGTTGGCAGTGCGATTGAAGTCTGGGTTTCTGGTTTTTTTGGGGATTATGGAGGTATTTAACTGAAGAGGTTGCAGTCAATCTGCCTCTCTAGGCTCTGAAGTGGGCAAAATCCGCCGAGACTTCAGCTTTTGTGAATAAAAAGTGTAGTAACAACTTCGTGTATGCTTTTCGAGGAGGCAGAAATGTGTAAGCTTTGGATTTAATAAAATATTGTGTAAGCGGCATTAAAATAACACGTTGCAGAGGGAAGCATTTAAAGTGCATTCTGGTACTCCCGTACATCGAAGTTGAGAGCTGCCATCTCGTCTTTTATCGCGGCGATTTCTTGGGCACAGTTTGAGGAGAAGCCACTTCTATTCAGAGTACTCTGAAATATTGAAGCGAAACGGCTTCTGTTTAATATTCATGCATTAACCCATAACCATCAGATATGCAGTGGCTACAATGCATTTGATCCGAAATGCGCTCAACTTCAAACCGACGTATTTCATCTCATACTAAACTTCACTAGTTTCCATAAAAATTATTAGAATCTACGTCTTTATCTGCGGTGCAGAAGTGCTTACAAATAGAATTTTGATTTTCTGGAATCCCAGGAATATGTGCTTTTCGGTTCTTTTTTCATTGAAGTTCGTATTTTAACACGAAAGCAATTGACCAAATGGAGTTTCGTCCGTCAGGGACATGATCGTGGTCGACCAGCGTATCGTTGGAGTTTACGACTGCCACATTTCGTTCCATTCCTTAAACCCAATTTTTTGTTCGCATTTTTTTAAAACTTTCTATTCAAGTTAGAAGAGTATAAAGGAAAAAAAAGAGTAAAACGTTCGACGCTGATCTATCTCTGAGAGATGCGCCATTCGAGTTGACTGAGCATCGTTGGATCTGGTTGAACGCATATCTGGCCTATATAATAACTCGCGATAGCCCACCGATGCAACGAGTCAATGTGCTATCATCCAAGATAGATCTGGTAGGAATTTGCTCGCCTCGGAGGAATGGAACGCTTGGTGGACTTGGAACGGGAAGTCGAACCAACGAGCACACGTGTATTGCTGAGCACTTTAACCAGTGCTGTATAAAATTTACAAATGACTAAGGGCTCTTCTGTAAATCAATGCAATTCTCAACTCCTGAAATGGTTCTGTAATCAGAAAATCATTGTCTGTTGTTGAAAAGCCACATTTAGCCATCGTGTGTCCAGCACTGTCTGTTCAAACTGGCAAAGCTGTCGGAATAACGGCCTGATTCAATGTCATGAATTGTCTTTCTGTTTGCAAACACATTAGCGACAATGCCTGCCCGTCTCTGGCAATCACAGTGCGCGAGCAACGTCGCAGAATAGATATCTCCCAATTGTCTCAAGGACGTTGTTTGTGTTCTTTCTATCGAAAATCTTGTCCATTTTGCTTTTCCTTAGCGAATGAAATGATATAATGGAATATGGGCACATTAAAAACATTGGCGCGTTTAGCGTTCACATTCGAAGACTTTCTGTCGTCAAACAAGACGGTCTTGACGAAATTCCAATCATTCAAATGGTTTGATGTTCAAAATATTACCCGTGGAGCGAAAAATATGAAGCTAACACGTTTTATAGGCTTCCGAAAATTTCACCGGTAAACAGTGCTGCGATGTCCGAGTGGTTAAGGAGATTGACTCGAAATCAATTAGACTATGCCCTCATAGATTCGAATCCTGCTCGCTGCGGTTGTTCTGAACATGCGCAAGGACTACTGTTGTAACATCACTGGCCGAATCCACAGTGCTCTAGCGACGACACTTCAAGTACCATGGAGGCAGCGATGTCCGAGTGGTTAAGGAGATTGACTCGAAATCAATTGGGCTCCGCCCGCGCAGGTTCGAATCCTGCTCGCTGCGAATGTTTTGCAACATTCTTCGAGAGTCGTACTATACACTTGTTGACCAAAATCGACTCCGCTAAAGCGAACACTTCGGCGATGTGCGAGTGGTTAAGGAGATTGACCAGGAATTGATTGGGGTCCTCCCACGTAGGATCGAATCCTGCTCGCTGAGAACGTTTTGCAGCACTTCTCGGAGTTCGTACTTTCATTGTACTTTCATCTTAGAATAAAGGAACTTGGTTCTGGTTAGCATTTCGGATTGTAGTGTTTTATTCAAACCAATAAAGTTTAATATAAACTGGCTATATAATATAATCGGTTTGAACTTAAAAGGGGTGGATGAAAAAATAATGGCTTTGTGTTTTTTAGCGTCCTTGTCGCCTAGAGCGACGCCCACTTTCCAGTCTGTATGGAGTTACCAGTTTTTCTTGGCAATAAGAAGTAATCAATGTCTTCTTCGATCATTAAACTAAAATGAGGTCGGAAGTATTCGTTATCAGAACGGTGCTCCACTTCATCGGATTCGACTCAGTGCGACAAGGAACATCAGCGACCACCTGTGGATCAACGACTCGGATTAATGCCACTCTAAAAAAGACGAAGCTGTCGAGAAAACAGAATAAGTCTTTCTACCAACATTGTGTTAGCTTCTTAATAGAAAAAGGCTTTGATATAATCAATAATATAATATAATATAATTCTGGCGAGAGGTTTAATGGAAGTCGGTTTTAAGACGTAAACGATAATTTTTTGATAACTAGAGGACCTGTGGGGTTGTAAACATAGACCTTTTTTCTATCGCTTTATTTCCGTGAGTGCTATATATGCTACTATTTACTATGTTTTACCATGGTCCGTCGTACAAATACATTGTTGTCAGCGTATGGACTTTGCAATTTATTATTTAGAGTCAATTTTAGCATTTCTAGTATGCGCTCATGTATAGGATAAATATAACTCGTCACATGGAATGGCAATGAAGTAACAGTCGATTGCCAGTCAAATTACACGTAATGAACTCGCTAGTGGGAAAAGTTTTCGTATATTTTTAGCTGCAGACTAAAGCTGTTCTTGCTCAAAGCTCAGCCCAATATCTGCGTCGTATAAGCAATCAATTGACTGCAAGAAGTGTAGCAAACTATTTCTCCGTCAAAATAAACCATTAGAGAGGAAATGACCCGTATAAGTGACATATCGGCCACTATTCGGGGCGCTACATATGATTGTATGAACGCACGTTGTCGGTTACGTGTCGGAGCGACTTATCTTGTCAGAATGAGGAAGGCATGTGTCACGGAAGACTGCGACGTTATTGTTCCATTTTGGGCTGCTTGTATACGACAAATTACTTATTCTTCATGAACAATAAAGACACTGTGAAAACTAATCAATTATTATAAACAGTGCTTATCCATAGGCTTTGGTTCGTATTTTTAGACCAATACATTCTTCCAATTCGATGATGTGATGTCTCTTAGCTTCATCAGTTTTTCTTCCTCCTTGACTAGGAGTGAAAGGAAATCATTTGCTTTGTGCCGTCGAATTTCTACATGCAATCGTTTTTCTGGTCGTCGGACTTACATTTTAATTTTCATTGGTCGTATTCTACATGAAATCTCGTCCTAGCTTTTTTCACCTCATCCTATGGTTCATATTGCAACAGTTCTACAACTGAAGTTTGAGTGGTAGCGGAAGTTCTACAATCTTCTACGGCGTGTTTGAGATTTCGTCTGTTGGGGTAGTTACGATTATTAACTTTAAGTTTACGAAGTGGAAAATGTTGCTTGGATTTTTAAGTTTTGAATATTTATCTAGTATTTCTATATACTAACGTTGTTACAAATTTACATATTGGTGGCCGTGTGAGTAATATAGGATGCAGTTCTCGATATTCTTGTTGATCAAAGACGAGGTGTTACTTTATTCTTTATTCCGTTAAAGCTGATGTTTCGGCGGATTTCACCTTCTTCAGAGCCTGGAAGGGAATATTGATAGGCAATTTACTGACTCAAACGCTCCGATGACACATACAGAAAGATGAAAATCTAAATCGCAATCACACGACCAACAGCTCCTCGAAAAAAGAAAGTTCGAGAATCTTTTGAGTAATTCGCGCATCTCGGCTACAAAAAACCAAAAAGAAATTATTTACACTTATGATAGGAATCAAAATAGGGTCGATAATGCACAAAGAAAATTTAGAGTTACAGTACTTGAGGGCATAAGCATACCTGAGAGCGCGCGATCATTACTAGAACTGGGCTCTAACTTTCCACCATCACAACCCATTTCTAAAACAACCGTGCTTAGGATCGCATGCAGTTTGCATGAGCTTCAAGATCAACTTCGCAATCAGGCCAAAAAGGAAATATCGAGCAAAAACGAAAATCAAGAGGCGGCGAGATTAACACTGTCTCCTTTCCCTAGAGCGTTCTTTAGGCAGCAGGACCCTAACGTTGAAATCGATACAAAATTCCGCATGTTTTCGGACGATGTTCTCAAAACCCTTAATCACTATCGCGATAGAAAACTCATCTCTAACCTCACAGCGTCACAAAAATGTATGCAAGAAATTAGAGAATCACTAAATTCAAAGATTATTAGGCAATCACTTAGCGATAAGGGGGCAGAGTTCGTAGTCATTCCTCGTCAGTTAGTTGTTAAAATAAGGGAGATCTTAGTGATGTTACCCTTTATCGCCCATCCTCTGAAAAGGAATACAAAAGTCAATACCGAGAACTAAATAATCAATGGGTCAATGTGGCAAGGGCTGCAGGAATAAAACCATCGGTTATTTCGCACTTTCAAATCAATAGACCAAAATTTCCCGTTTTATACCTACTTATTAAAACACATAAGTTGGTACCAGCTGTTGATCTTACGTCAATCAGTGTTAGTCCATCATCATTCAAGGTTAGACCCATCATCAGTTGTGTAGACGGGCCAACGGATAAAACAACCTGGTTTTTAAGCCTAATACTTTCCCAGTTGCTCAAACATATTCCAGCTCACCCTACGAACACCCAAATGTTCCTAGAACGTCTACGTAACGCGTCTCCTAATAACGCGTGCGTAATGGAGTCCTTCGACGTTCCCGCGCTATACACCAACGTATCGAATGACTCCGCCATGCAAGCCATCCTCGAACTTCTTTCTGAACATGAAGCAGAAATAAATATGCATGGCTTGTCCATTCAGCAGCTCATGGCTCTCTTAAAAGAGTGCCTGAACTCCTTGATTTTCAGATGGTCTAGGAAATACCACGCACAATTAAGAGGGCTGGCAATGGGACAGCGACTGGCGCCAAGTCTTGTCATTGCATTTATGTCTAAAATAGAAGCCCCTGTTGTTGATTTCCGACTCTTTCTGAAGTTTACTAAGTTCTATAGCAATCGGTAGAATAGCTAGGAAAAAATTCCTGCAACTCGTATACATCAATCTCTCGTTTCATTGGGTGTAAGAATGTTCTCCCAAAACGCTTCGCTTCTTACAACTGACATATCGCTCTTGTTTACAAGCTCAGTCATCAACGGATTATGTGTAGTGAAGCTTCATGAAGGTATGCTTCGCTTAGCGACGAATTCTTCTTTTCTATAGAATTATAGAGTCATAGAGATAAATACGGTAACGCATAGGAGGCGGGAGGGTGTCGATTTGAAGCTATTTAAGACTGAATATTTAAATCATGTCGTGCTTTACGTCACGATGGATTGCCTTCACTCCATTGATTCAATAGGTGCTTTTCAGATTATGTGTATATTCTGCTACTCATTATCTTTTTGATAGCTATTTGCCTATGTTATTTGTCCTTTCTATTAATACTTTCCGAACAATTAACCACTAGTCGTCCTCCACGCGAAGACATTCGATATTTCCAAGGTGATTTTCATCATCCAACTTTTTTTTTTCATTTCCTTTTGTTTTTTTTTTCGTATTGCCATAATCTATGACAGACATGTGAGATGCCTTCTACACGCAATGTATTTTATCCATATTTATGATTTCTATTCGTTCAACGAGGAGACGGAGAGAGCGGTCATAGCAATGCCCATTATCACGAGCACGGTGATGGTTCAATCCCGCTCCAGGCTCATCTAGCCTCTCATCCCTCTGTGGTCGGGTAATTGGTACCAGACTTGTCTGGGAAAATGTCACTTTCGGCAATTCAATTGGTAACCATCCATTCCATCTCACAACTCAGGGAGAATAGACTCGACCAGTATTCTACGAAATTCAAGATGAAATGGAAATCCTCAAGCATCCGAAGCCACACACACGTGAAAAGCTGGAAAACCATTGCGGATGAGAGATGAGAGAAAGCGAATCGAATGTGGGAAGTGCTCGAATCCGCAAAGTGAACGTGAACACGGATCGCGTAAAGTAAAAAGTAGGAAAATTCATTCAGCGAATTGTTAGCACGTCGACTACCGTAGGGTTTTTGCATAGTAACAGTAGTTAAAGGCTTGCGTACTTCACAAATTTGTACAAGAGGCTTTTTTCCACTGCTGCCAACTTATTTTTACTTGAAAGTTTTCTGCTTAAATTTAATAAAGAAAAAGCAAGCAATATTTTCCTAACAATGTGTATTGCTTTCAATGCGCGCTTGCCAAAAAATGTTTCAGCTTATAACAAGCATTTCTCTGTTAATTGTGAACTTCATTAATTAACATGAGAACCATTGTAATGCTCTTTTCTTTGGCAAAAGTAAATGTCAATGTTTCTTCTTGAGCAGACGCGAGGTTGTCAATAATAACATTTATTTAATATTGGCCGATGTTTTGGCGGTTTCACCTTTTTCGGAGCCTAGAAAGGTCTAATTGACACGCAGTCTACACAGCCAAATACTTCCGTAACTCTAACAGAAGAACTCAGTACTCAATCACGTAGCAAACAGCTTTTCGTAAACATTCGCTGTTTTCTTCGCTATAAGTTTTCCAGTTATTGTTGGAGACTAGTCGAAGAGAGTCTGACATGTGCAAGGGATATGCCTGGCTCAGGCTAAAAAATCAGCGTGAGGTATGGCACTGGGTCACGCGTAATTACAGAACACTACTCTTTGCGGTTCCTTTTTGGATTTTTGAAATCAACCCAAAACACTTCAAGAGTTTTCCGCACTAATGTTCTAGATTCCTGTGTGATGGCGGAGACCTTCAAATTCTTCCTCGTTACGTTACGGAGTATTCGGTTTAACTTATATTTACCGCATAGGTGTTCTTTAATACGGTTGCATAGTGGTCTACCCGTTTTCACCAACGTATTCGTCCCCACACGCTTTAGAATAAATCAGGTACATTATAGCTGAATTCATAATCACCGTCTTTGCTGTTAGAGGAAGTTATGGAGTTGTTCCTTTACGCATAGACGGCCATACAAACGCCTACGAACTACGTGGCTTCTTAGAGTGTTTGTTTTTACTTCAGTCACTGCTACTGATTTCTATATAGCGGCCATTTTTAAGCAATGTTTTATAGCCTCGTTTATTTCGTTGGAAATAAATGACAGGTTGAACGGGATTTTGCTATTTGGGGAGCAACAATTTCGTAGCCATTGGAAATGGTTTTTTTCCGCACCGACTGCAGAAATTTTTACTCCTGCACTTCCTGCGCACTTAGGTGGCTGTTCGAAAGATGTTTTTTAGCTCTGCTTTTCGTTTATGAAGGGTGAGAGGAGAGGTAACGAGCCAGTTCGTTTTTATTAGTTGGCTTCCGTTACCGTTTGGTGACGTAGCCGTTTTTGAACAAGTTGATTTGAACATTTAAATACAGAAGCCAATAACTCCCACGACCGACTTTCTATTAACCTCGGCATTGATCAAGTAATTCTTCGTATTTTTGTTGAGCAAACGCAAGGTGTTATTGTTCTTTATTCACGAATAAGCTAAGTATACTTAGTGGAAACCTCATAGAAAGCGGCTCTGAGGAAGGCGAAATCCGCCGAAACGTCAGCTTGTTCGTGAATAAAGAACAATAACACCTCGCGTTTGCTCAACAAAAATACGAAGAATTACAAAAGCCAATGTTTCCCCTGTTTCACTAGGGTGAAATTTATGTACTTTGACTGTTGATTTGGTAATTCAAAACGTTTGCCCATCTCACCCTGAGTGGAGAAAGTGATAAAACGATCACCTATATATCTATGGTAAAGTAATGGACACAGATCGATTAGTGGTGCTTCCACTTTGAACATAAATGCAATGGCAAGGCTTTGTGGCAATCGTTGTTCCATTGCTAACCCTCTCATTTTTGTGAAATACTTTCCGCACCATCTGAAAGTTGACCAATTTAGTCCCCACTGCAAGAGAGCTATGAGCTGCTGAATTGAGACGCCGTACATGTTTATTGCTCCTTCGTGTTCCATGAGGACAGCGCGTAATTCTTCCACTGGAAATCACTCAACACGTTCGTACGAAAAGGAATGAAAAAACGGAAATAGAATTAAAATGTAAAAATGCCTCCCTGGACGATCATTTTGCTCGCTGAACTGCTTAGTTGTTCGAGACATGGGTTCCAATCATTAGAATAGTGGGAAAAAAATAATTTGTTTGGTAAGAGAGTCCAGCATTTCGTCACAGTGGAATATTTTATTAAGAGAGATTTACAAATTTGAATAAAATCTATTTCGGCAAATAAATTTCAATACTCATTGAGGTAAGCGTGTTTGAAGTCGTATTATCCATATCCGAGCTGTAGATTATCTTATCGGTCACCAATCTGCTAAACGAAACAACCGATTTTATAATATTCTTGGTGGCATGTGGTCTTATATTCTCCACGAGACGTCTATAAATTCGTAGATGAGCGACTAAAGCGTGTGTGAGTAGCAAAAAATGTCGATGCGCTCATATATCCTTCTGGGTGTTCTTCAACTCTCACGTATCTGCCAGTCACCGGATCAAATTCGCCTAGGTGTCGTTGTTTCGTTTTTCTAGGACTTCCTTCGTCTTATTCGATTTGTATTTTATTACAATTCTCAGGTAAGAAGTCACTCATTTTCTTCGTTTCTGCTACTTCGATTTAACACATCATGCCGAAGCGCATTACATGTTAGACATGTGCAGGAGGGCACAGCGATCAAAATGCATTGAATCTAATGCATTTTCTTCAGTGGTACGTTTTGCTACACAAAGCTTTTTATGACTAGCATGTGTTGTATTGAATCGATAGTTTGTCTAGCGCAGATTTGTGTCAGGCTTGACGCTTGGAGGGTTGTCCGCTACGTTTAAAAATTTGCCATCAACTTTTTTCGGATGAGTGAATGGGTGGGTATAGAAAGTATGAAAACGGGCGCCAAAAACCCATAAGAACATTTTAAATATTGGTGTCAACGTGGTTATTTAGTGAAATATAGTAATACATAGCAAGTAGTAGTATACATTCCATGCACGCCATTAGAGTGATGGAGGAAAGCGTCTTCCATATTGGTATCGTGTTTCGAACACCTCAAGTCAGCAAGTGAAGTCGAAAAACTGTCGTGTGTTCTCTGAAAATCAGAAATTGCTTGAAAGCTTTGGAACTACTTGTCGCCTGGTCCGGGAGCAGTGAAAGTTTGAACGGTGAGAATTATCTGTTCTAGTGGAATGCGAAGTGCTGTCAGTGCTTTGTTTTTGGAACCATTTTGTCACTGGATAGATTTTCTTTGGTAGTTTCCTGAAAAATATTTTCTTTTTTTCTTCGATTGAATTTGACGTCTACCCTCGTCAACCCGAAACTCCAATAATGATAACCGTTTATAACGAGTAATTTGCTGAAACGTTTTTTACTGTTTCTCTAATTCACCTTTTTTGCATTTGAATACTATTTGTTTAACTAACTCGCCTATTATTTGACATTTTTACAGGAAATTAACTGTTAGATAGCACTTTAGAATGAAAAATATTTTCATAGCCACAACGATGCTTAGATATTCACAAAACTTGGACCACGGGACAGATCGAACCACGATTACCCTTTCCGGTGGTTCGCGTATTACACACTGCACCATCACCCTTGCTTTGCGTTACTCTCAACTAGTTTTCTACCTAACGCTGCCATCAGCAATCGCCTGTTGGCGGGATTGATCTAGGGAGCACAAATAGGCATTGAACCCAGTTAAGATGAGGCTGTAATCGAAACCACAATGTTAACCTTTTATTTTGTGCCTGCTATAATTTTTCATTTATGAAACTGGATGCTGCCAGTGATGTTCACCCGTGATGTTTTTTCAATTATGAAAAATTATAGTAGAAAGGAAATAAAAGGTTAATATTTTTATACTTTTGGAAAATATATACACAATATCCATGTTCTTTTGCAAAACACGTACACTTGATCGAAAGTTTTTTTTCATTTGCTTAAAGTTGAACTCTGTTGATATTCAGACATTGAAGTGACCAGGTCGGATGAAAATTCTGTTGTTTCGTCTGGTTTGTTGGAATAGTGCAAAGAGTTTTTGGATTATTTTTCGATCTTCAGGAGTCCACAGTGATGCTGAGATATTTGCAAAACTCCGCAGCGCAGGTGTCTACGGTGAGGAACGAACGCGCTATTGTTCTTTCCGGGGAGTAACGCGCTCACCATCACGCCATGCGGCTCCTTCGTTTCGCCATTCTCTCAGCTAGCTCAGCTAGCTCAGTTCAATCCATCGCTGCCATTAGCAATCACCCGTCAACGGGATTGATCTGGCGAGCCCAAATCGGCATTAAACCCAGCTAAGCTGAGGCTGTAGTTGAAATTCACAACGTTGACTTTCTATTTACTTCCTTTTACTAGCTTTCTTGGCAGGGTATTATTTGTGAAACAACTTATTTTTTCCGAAATTTCCGGAGTATTATTTCTATTTGTGAACTAGCTGAGAGATAGGCGAAACGAAGGGCCCGCATGGTGTGGTGGTGAGCGCGTTACTCCCCCGAAAGGGCAATATCGCGTTCGTTCTCCACCGTAGACACCTGCGGTCCGGAGTTTTGCAAATATCGCAGCATCATTGTGGTTGTTTCACAAATAGTACCCTGCCAAGAAGGCTAGTAAAAGGCAGTAAATGAAAAATCAACTTCAGGAGTTCCTCATTCCATTTTTTATTATTGGTCTTATTTTCTCTTTCTTTGGGAAACTGGATGTGGTCAGTGATGGTTCGGTGATGTTCACTTGTGGTGTTTTCTAGGAATCGTTTTTGTTTTTGAGAGCAATGGTTTTTTTTTAGTGTTATGAGGACATGTCAGACGTGTTGCGCCCTAATAACAATTGTGTGCGGGTTTCCATCCATGACAGTTGTTGACTCATAGAGGCTGAAATTATCCACCACAACTCAACCCACTCTATTCCCAAGCAACCGTTGCTAGTACGAGAATCCGTTGCGGATTATGTGAGACTATTTCAAGCAGCGATTTTCCGAATTTCCACGGTTTTATATATATTCCATGCATTCTAATAATTATGCACTGAGCATTTTGGAAATGTGGTTAACTGATGCGATTGCAACTGTGCTTGAACAATGAGGTACAAAGGATTCGACGCTTTGAAGTTCGAAAAGGAAAATAGATTTGAAAAAGTGTAGAAGACGAAGCGTCGAACTTAATGCGTAAGTCAGGGAGATAATGTATGAAAGTCTCTAACTTCTCTGTCAGCAGAAATTTCCTGATAATCTCCACTCCGTGTCCGACTTTTTGAACGTCAGCGCCAAAATGTCCGTTGCGCCAGTGGATATGGTTGCCTTTTATGAGATTCGCGAGTTTTTTGATTGTGTCAACTCGTCCCTATTGTGACTCCACCTGGCAGACACCCCAGTGGTTTTCTATGGGATTATCGAAATGCAAAGTGGTGCCAGCAGATCTTTAAGCATCTTCAATCTACAGCAGATTGGAATTCCCAAAATTTTGTCCAATGTTACGACTAATCGTCAAAAATTTTCACCATTAAATTTTTCATTCGTACTGTACTCCAGTCCTACTCGAAGTCAACGAACACTAAACATTGCATATAGGCAGTACAGTTAATGTGGTAATTTAGTAAATTGTAATAATAGTGTAATAATACCACTAAGGAGCGAGGATGGCGCAGAGGTTAGCGATGCAGTCCATCAGGAACCAGGGGCCCTTGTTCGACCCTCAACGCTACCCAAGTATCCAAGTATCCTCACCATCGTACTGCGTAAAAACATATAAAGGAGATTTTGCGATGAAACCCAAAAAAGCAGATAAAAGATAAAATTGAAAAGAAGTTTTCTGACTACAATGTTACAAAATATCACATATGATTTCAGGAATTTTAATCCAAAATTTGATGAGCAGATAAAGTTGTAGGCATACCGACCTTCGAGGAAAAATTGAGAAAAGACAGCAGAATAAGAAATAGACAAAATGTTAAGCACGAGGTCGTTGCAATTATAGCTAGTGTTTCTGTACGAAAGCAAACTAGCAAGAGTAACTTGATTTTGAGATTTTTAAAGTAACTTGAAATATTGAGAGAAAAGATCGATAGAACTAGCTGAGAGACAGGCAAGACGAAGGACGCGGATGGTGTGGTGGTGAAGGGCGCTGCTCCTCGGTAAGGACAACAGCGAGGGTTCGTTCCCCACCTCATACACCTGCGGTGCGGAGTTTTGCAAATATCTCAGCATTTCATACGAGTTATATTTCGCAACATACCCTGCCATTAAAAAGGAAAAAGGCAGTAAATAAAAGGGTTAAGATTGTGATTATAACTTGAGATAACTCATCAGTTTACGATCTACAAAGTCGACTTGACCCTTGACACTATTAAAATTTTATTCAGCATTTGACCGTCCCTCATCCTCTAAAAATCTCCCGATCAATGCTGTATTCGGCTGTTGAGGTAATGCGACATATTGCTGAGTAGGAGAAAAGAAGCCGCAGCTTTATCGTTTTTAATAAAGGCATTCCGTTCCGCTTGATCCATTTTTCTTTAACTTTTATTTTGCTGGACTGACCATGATTTTTCACGATTTTAGCGACTTATATCCATGACAGCTGTGAGGAAAAATTTATGACTTTGCTAACCCAACAGCGTGTGGATACCCGTGAATAGATTAAACTTGAAAATCTGCTAGAAGCCGACGCATATAAACAAGGTCGGAGTTGTGATCATCGCAAAAACAGTAATGAATTTTGTAACGAGGTTTGCAAAGAATGTTCGTTCCCCACTGCATACACCTGTGGTCCGAAGTTTTACAAATATTTCAGCATTTCATACGAGTTATATTTCGCAACATACCCTGCCATTAAGAAGGAAAAAGGCAGTAAATAAAAGGGTTGAGATTGTGATTAAGCAAAATGTTCGCAGTGCATTGCGAACGATGAATGATGAGAGGAAAACGAATCGAATGCAAGAAGTATTGAGGTTCGAATAGTAGATATGATGGCGGATCATCTAAAAGGATAAAAAAAATGACAATAATATAATACAAGCAATGCACGCTGAACAAACTGAGGAGATATTGGTTATTCACGCCGATGTTGAATGGTGGTCGGTTTTGAAAAGTAGGAAACAGCAGACATTTCAACACTATGTTCTGTCGCACATAGTTTTTCATGTTCTGAACCCATAGAATATGGTGGGTCAGACGTAGTTTCGTAGCCCTACTCGTCGTCTCTCAAACTCTTCAGCGTTCTTTGTGCGAAATGTGGTCTCAATATCGTTACGCAGCAGAATTCGTTAGAATAGATCGTTTGCAGACGCTCGAATAATTGGCGCATTTCTTCGATTTCTTGACAATACTAATCATCTTTGATGGTTTGGCCGAAACTTGAGACGTTGTTCTGAATGATTTCACATGTAGTCAATCTACCAAAAACTCGACATGATCATCTCCCGCTGCAAATTCGGCTTCGGAAAACGTGTAGCATCATCTTCTCAATCTTGTCACTCCGCTGAACGTCAAGAAGCGATCAAGCAGTTGACGTTTTCATTGCCCAGAAGAACATCAGAACAAACCCTACTAAGGTCTTCTCTAAGCGTCTTCAGAGAAATCGTCGCTTCAGGACGTTCAGAGTTCCTTCTGTCAGAGTATGTGAACTTCTATTTTATTGGAAAAGTACTAACGATTTTTGTTTTGCTAAGTTAAGTTTGAGTCCCGTCCGATAATGATTTAATATTCACGGTAAAAAACTGGGTTCCCTTTGCCAATCTTCTCTTTCCGAACAATATGTGCTATCAATAGTTTTTTGGTTACTTTCACAAAGTTTTGTACTCTGCCCCGTTACGAAGTGCACACGTTTTTCAGTTTTGTCTTCTCGTTAGAGCTCGTTATGAAATTTCGAAAAGCCATCTTGCTTGCTTTCTATTTCTGAAACTTACCTTTATTCGCTAGATTCATTTCATCTTTGTTTTTCTCAGCTTTAGTCTTTCTCAACCCACTAAATGAAATGTGTGAAAATTTTTAACGTCCAATAGAATCGCATGAACTCACGAAGGAGTTAAACGTTGCCAATCAAAAATGAAGCAGAGCTCCTGTTAAAGTGACAGCGGTCTTTTTCCCATAACCGACTTCCTTTTAACTTCGCCACTGATTGATAGTTCGATGTTTTTCTTCAATAAGCAGACACGAGGTTGTTATTATAGAATTTATTAGGATACAATAGTTGACGTTTCGACGGTTTCGCCTTCTTCAGAACCTGGAAAGGTCGACTTGAGGTGGGATCTACCCAGCCACATACTTATAACCCCAGCAGATAAAACTTACCCAATAAATTTGTATTCGCATAAGAAACAGCTTCATTTAAACACCTACCGTTTATTTGTTGTAAGTATTTAAGTTAGTTGATCGACAGCGGCCGCACAGAGTAATACATGGGCGATAACTGTGTCTGTGTCTGATAACTTTGATAACTGTGTATTCTTACTGCTTGGCTTTCGTTCGATACCATTTTGTGTTGCAGCCGTTTACCTCTCCTCTCATCCCTCACACACTAAAAGGACTCTTATAGGAAATATGTTTCGAACGGCTGCCAGCGTGTGCACAGGTAGAGATCAGAGGGAAGTATCCTCGAAACTGGCGCGCCAAATAGCCATTTCAGATGGTTACGAAACTGTAGCTTCTCGGCATAGGCATCGAGGAAAACGCACGCCCCAGAGCGATAGTTCTAGCGGAAACAAGGCTCCGTTCCTCTTGCTCTTTATTTCAAACGAAATAAGTGCAGCTATAAAACGTTGCTTTATAGGGGCGGGTCTAGCGAATTCCGTAAGAATGATAGAAATACCATCCGGCACTCAAAGACGCCAGCTAGTTCGCAACCGCCTATATGACCTCTATGTATAACGAAAAACTGCATAATTTGCTTTAACGATAGAGACGGTGATTGCATGAGTTCGGGTACAGTCTGTCTGATCTCGTGTAAAACGTGCAGGGACGAATACGTTGGCGAAACGGGTAGACCGCTCTGCGTCCGCATAAAAGAACACCTGGTCGGTAAATCTAAATTAAAACCAAACACTCCACTAGGCGCGCACAGGATGCAGGAACACAACGGAGAAGATTTTGAAGTAGGAGTCACTATCCTCACGCGGGAATCCAAAACACCAGCGCATAAAACTCCTGAAGCGTTTTGGATCAATTCCAAAAATTCAAAAGTGAACCGCAAGGAGGAGTGTCTTGTCATCACGCGTGACCTGGCGCCATACCTCAGGCTGATCCACTGACCTAACACAGACACAGTTATCGCCCATGTATTGTGCGGCTGCTATCCAACAACTAACTTAAATACTTACAACAAATAAACGGTAGGTGTTTAAATGAAGCTGTTTCTTATGCGAATACAAATTTATATGTTAAGTTTTATCTGCTAGGGTTATGAAAGTATTTGGCTGAATAGATCGCATCTCAATTTGACCTTTCCAGGCTCTGAAGAAGGCGAAACCGCCGAAACGTCGGCTATTGTATCCTAATAAATTCTATAATAACAACCTCGTATCTGCTTATTGGAGAAAAACATCGAGCCCTCTTTTTGTTTTGACAGTGTTCTTCAATAAAGCGATAACTTGGTAGATATCATATTAAAAATATCTTGTTCGTAGCTCTAGTTATTTTCCTGTTCATAGAATCAATTCGCTTCCAGTCGTTGGATTCTGTGTCAAGGGGTCTATTTTTCTGGAAGTGACGACGTCTCCTCCCTGTTTTCCCTCTTTCTTATGAGTTTCCTTGATGCGAGGTAGGACATCAGGCCAATACCACTCTTGCTATATTATCTCCCTATGAGTGACGACCTCTGTGTCAACACTAGTAATTGTACCGTCTTGTTCATAGTTCTTCTTCGTCATTTTTTAGGACTAGAATACCTGTATAACTTCCTCTGGGATAGAAAAGTGACCGATACATTGATTATATGGCTACAATTCAGGCACGTCCACTAGAATGTAGTGTTATTTAGTAGTTGAAGAGTTTTTACGTTCGCTTCAGAAAATACGCCTATAGAGTTCTGTCCTAGTTTATAGCTAATCTAAGCAATTATTCTTATTCCCAATTGGAACCTCATTTTTACCTCTATTGGTTTAAATTGAAACAAATACATGACTGAGTTTCCCGCTGCTAATTCATGGGCAGAGCGAGTATAGCACAGTGCATAGGGACGCCCTGTTGTACACGTAGTTTCTTTGGTGCGATCCTCAACCCAGTCACAGCAAATCCTTTATTCTTCTAGGGTTGGCAAGGTGGAACCACAGTTGTCTGGGAGGATAGCAGCACTGATATGATACATTGATAGGTTATCAAAAGCAATTAAATGTACCAAATATAAGCCTTCGATGCTCAAAGTGTACATAGCACATCCGTGAGGACGTTATCAACTCTAAACGCCTTATCTTTTTAGTCTATGTATTTTTCCCCATTGATCAACTAGCAGGAAATTGTTACAGTCTTTTTCTTTTAAAGCCGGACTGCTGTTAAAGATAACAACCTTGTTAGTTTATTAATAAAGGGACCCACACTGTTGTAGATATTTAGATTTGCCATGATTAGTCGCTTATGCAGAGGTGTGTTTATCAATTAATAAGTGTTTTGTCACTTGCAATCATCGGTGAAGATATTTGACACATGGCTCAGGGTCACCATGCTACGGTTTCCGCAGGTCTACTGCATCATGGCAGTGTATGGCACATCCAGTAAGAAGCTGTGGTCACAAATCTACCGTTATCTGTATTATTTCAGCACACACATAGTTATGACCATTGTAATAGTTCTGGTTTTCATCTCAGCGATTTGCTTAGTCGCTGACATAGCTTTTATCATATTTGAATTTTAATAAGTAACATTTCCTTTTGGTTTCTTTAAAAAATATCCGGATCTGTGTTGTATTTCCAGAAATTGTTGGTTTACTGTCGAAATGACTGTGGATGACCAGCTCCCGCGTTCTGTGAAGCAAGAAGCCGTTCGTGTGGTTGTTAGATGTCGACCTCTTTCTAATGTGGAGATCGGACAAGGTCATCAGAGGTGATGAACTACTGCTGAAAATCTTCTGTTAATTCGTTCTGCGCATAATATTTGCTTACGTTAATGTAATAGTGAGTATTTGTTAGTAGCTGTGTTACTGCATTAACTAGAACTACGATTTGTAATGTAATATTCTTTTTGTTCTGAGTACTTTAAACATTAATATACGGGTAAGTACTGAGTTTTCCTAGAAGTTTACCTTTCATATGTTTATAGCACTTTAAGGGAAACTTGTGAAGCACACCATCTATAATTTTAGCATCATTTCCATGTATCCGGATCGTGGGCTCGTTGAATTGCGAAATCCTAGGGATCTTGAAGAACCGTCGAAGGATTTCACGTTCGACGCGATTTACAATGAAAGGTTATTGAGAGTTTCTTTAAGTCGCAGATAATTTGCTTTTTAACTTCAGTTCATTGACTGATAGTCAAAACTTCTGAGTTCGCTTGAGATGGGAAAAAATGGTAAAAAATGACGCAAGTACTAAGTGCTGTTGGCTTGATAAATTTCAAAAAGTGAGAAGCCCGTGTGCTGATTTCACCACAAGGTTTCGCCAAGGTTTTGTGATTCTCTCAAAATCTCTATTTAAGCTTAATTCTTTCTTCATTTTTTCGGCATTGGGTTGTATTTACCACGGGGTTTCTTCATCTTTCCACCGTTTGATTGCATGTATTTCAGCTCTAAGCAAATGGATCTTTATGATGAGACGTTTCGAGATCTAGTCGATTCTGTTTTAAATGGCTTTAATGGCACCATATTTGCCTATGGTCAAACGGGTACGGGTAAAACATACACTATGGAAGGTGGGCGTGAAGCTTTTCTTTGCTAATAAACATAATAAAATAAAAATTGACATCTAATGATTGACCTCTATTTATGACGATAGTTTGGAAGATAAACGTGGCCCTAAAATAAATAAGCATTTTTCGTATTGTTCAGAAACGATGTTCTACTATGTGCAGTTGTTTTTGACACGTGTACTATTACTTGGATGCTTTGATGGCCCATTCTCACTGGTTGTGCAGACCCTAGCATAATCTGCATTTTTCGGAGTTTTGCTGGTTTAGCCGCTGTGTTTCCCTGCAGTCTCGAGGTCAGCCCGGCCAGAGTCTACACCATATCGTCAACACCACAGGTAGTCGCCGTCCTTTTGGATCAGAGCGAGATTTGCCACCATGGGATTAGTTTGATGCCAGGACAGTGGTGGGTACTGGCATTGGTTCACTCTTAACTGGGCTTCCTGATAGAAACACCGAACTCCTCAGCCTAGGAGGCCCTGATGGAAGGATGAATCCTTCCGTTGTACATCGCAGCCCGACACCCGTGAACACCTCCCAGCCATGATGACTGGTGGTAATCAGTCGGGAGATAGCATTACCTCTAATTTTTTGCCTTGCGCGGTGCGCATTGAAGATTTCGTTCGAAAAAGTTTGTGTATTCTTAGGCATAAAGAATAGTGATCATGATCCACTTATGACGTAATGTAGCTTATAGATTGAATGAAAAAGGTATAGTGAGTAAGCACTTAAAGGGAAAAGGAACGATGGAAAAGGATATGCATTTAAATTAAGCGTATAGTCGCCACTGCAGTCCCATATCTACATCGCTGCGGATGCATATGGTCACTTAAGTGATCAATTGTGTTCTGTGTTTAGGAGTTCCATCGATACCTGACGAACGAGGTGTTATCTACAATTGTTTCGAGCACATTTTTCAACATATAGCCCGATCTAGAAATCAACAGTACCTTGTGCGAGCCAGTTATTTGGAGATATACCAGGTAAATTGGACATGGACGAATTTCATTGCTTCACACCCTTTTAGAGAAACCTCGCTTACTAGGTGAAGTGAGCAGGTTTTCTTCGAAGTTATTTGCCAAATATCACATATCTTCACAGAAACAATTTAGCTCAATTGTTTAAATGGAAATCTGGGTTGTTCCTTTTTTAATCGAGGCTTAAAGAGTCCTAGTCACCATCGAATAAATTTCCTTTGTTGTAAAACATGGCAAATAGAACAGTAATGGACAACAAATAACAACAAATAAAACAACAATAACAGAATAACATGGCAATAATAATAAAACAACAAACAGCTGATCAATCTCTGAGGGATGCGCCAAGCATTCGACTTCATTAAGCATCTATTTATTTATGTGATCTTATAAACTGATCTTCTTAAGCTGACGCGAGGTTGGTACAGATCTTCGTTGTCGTTGTCGTAGTCGTTGTTTTTGATGTTATTGATCGATGGCTGACAACGACAACGAAGATCTGTACCAACCTCGCGTCAGCTTAAGAAGATCAGTTTATAAGATCACATAAATAAATATATCAACTATTTATGCCGAGGTTCATAGAAAGTCGGTCTTTCGAGTTTTCATTAAGCATCGTTTAGAGGTGATTGAATGCATATCTGGCCTTTACAATGACTCGCGGTGGCCTACCGATGTATCGAGTCAGTGCTGCTATCCTCCCAAACAAGTCTGGCACCAATTTGCCGACCCGGGAGGAACGGAAAGCTTGGTGGGCCACGGGCGCGGGGACCGATTCCGCGCGTGCTTTGCAGGGCGCCTCTGACCACTGCGCCCAACGCTTCTTTGGTTACTAAGATATAATCAATGTTTTTTGTCCAAAACGTTTTAATCGCTTAAACGGTTCTAATTAGATTTTTTTCTAGTTTTTTAGCAATTGAGAATCTATATGAGCCTATACACCTTTTATATGCACATATATTTTACGTGAAAGAAACCCTTACCGAGGGATCACGCGTTATCCACCACTTCAACCGAGGTCCTTGCTTTGCTTTAATAATGTAATAAAGATAATGCTATCAATGATAATAATTTTCAATAGTAAATAATAATAACAGTGTTTACTTTTTATTTTCTGCCTTCTATCCACAAGATTGCTGAGATATTTGCAGAACTCTGGACCGCAGGTGTCTGCGGTGGGGAAGGAACGCGCTATTGTCCTTTCCTGGGAGTAACGCGTTCACCACCCGCATGGTGTTTTATAAAATGTTAATATTATATATCATTTTGCTTTTATTATTATTTTTCTTCGAAATCACTCCTTTGTTTTTTAGTGACAGCGCGGTATCGCGAAGCTCTTAAGTTATGAAGATAAAGAATTATGACAAAGCTTTTAGGAGGAACTCCGAGATCTCCTCAGTAAGGACGATCGCGTTAAATTAGAGCTAAAAGAAAAGCCAGATATCGGGGTCTACGTGAAGGATTTAACCACATTCGTCACTAAGTCAGTGGAGGAAATCCAACGGGTTATGGCAGTTGGAAACGCAAATCGATCTGTTGGGTACAGTTTTAGGTTTTATTTCTTTATTAATTAGATATTAGATAATCATCGTATAGGTCACTGTCATGCATTTTTAAAAATATGGCTGTTGCCGGCTTGTATTAATCTGAACCAAATTTTGTTTTTGTTTATTCATGGCTATGTTTCCAATAGTTCGGCGGCAGTTATTTGCTAAACTTCAATGAGAATCTGATCTTAGTATTTTTATATAGACAGGACAGGAGGTGGACGACGCTTTGCAAAAATTCGAAGAAAATCCTTAAAACTTTACAATTTTTGGATCAATGTTGTCTACTTCTTCATGTAATAAAATATATTTCTCGAAGAATCTAAGGCTAAATAAAGAACGTTCTTCTTCCAGACGAACCAATATGAACGAGCATTCGAGTCGATCGCACGCGATTTTCATAATCACAGTCGAATGCTGTGAGGTGGGTCCTGACGGGCAAAATCACATACGGTCAGTCTCTTCTCTCTTTAAAATTTACTGAGATGTTTTCCGTTCGTCTCTAAAGTTTTATCACTTCGTCTAAGCATATAGATATGTTTGTTTTGATAATTTGATGAGCCCTAAATTACTTCGTAGAAAAACCTTTAGATTATTCATTTATATTCTGGAGAGTGGTTCTACTCTATATTACTTTCTGTTCTAAAGCCTTCTTGAATTCGCTTCTTGAAGGTCCGTAACTTTGAATGATAAACTACTACTTAAAGTTCTTGCAATTGCCAGGATGTTTTTCTGGTCTGCACAATGAGATTGATTTTTTCCATTAGTACTTTTGTCCTTACAGAGTTTTCCAGCTTGTTTAAAGAATTTCTCGGTACATTGGTGCTCAACTAATACAAATGAGGAGTGGATTAAATACTAATTTAAATAATTTGACCTAGTCCAAATGAAATGAATGACTTTTATTCTATGAGAGGTAATTCGAATTCGATAAATAACTTGGACATGTTTGTATTTTTTAGTGTTGGTCGCCTCAATCTAGTTGACTTAGCCGGTAGTGAGAGGCAGGCGAAAACTGGCGCCACTGGCCAGAGATTTAAGGTTATTGAATATATTAGCGCCGTTTATTATTTGAAACTTCTAAAATGTTTCTTGCACAAGAGGAATTTTTTTCAGGAAGCAACAAAAATCAACTTGTCGCTTTCGGCTCTTGGCAATGTCATCTCCGCTTTGGTTGACGGTAGAAGTACACATATACCATATCGTGACAGTAAATTAACGCGGCTGCTTCAAGGTATAATTTCGAGTTTTTCACTTTGTCTATCATTATTCTTCTCGACTTAATTCTAAAAGCTTTGTTTTGCAACTAAGAATTTTCCCGTCTTCTTCCACTTTTATCACTCTGCTTCACTCAGAATATTTTGAAGCACCAGTTTTAATTTGACTTAGCGTTACGGAAACATTTCTTGTGACTTCGGAGTTTCTATATCGTATTTAATAGTACATACTCTGTAGAATTGCTCAAGAGGCAAATGATAACGTTCTTTCTCGGCTATTAAGGATTGGTGTTAAACTTTCAGATTCACTTGGAGGAAACTCGAAAACCGTAATGGTGGCTTGCATTGGTCCTGCTTCTTATAACTACGAAGAAACGCTTGGCAAGTTTAATTTTGTTTTCGTACCGTTTCTCTCTGTAATAGTACATTTCCAAAGAAGAAATATTTGGCTTTGTTAAAGTTAGGGACAGTTAAACGGATCATATCGAAATTCCTATGCTTTTACAGGTACGTTACGGTATGCGAATCGAGCTAAGAACATAAAGAATAAGCCGAAAATTAACGAGGATCCTAAAGATGCGATGTTGCGGGAGTTCCAGGTTGGCTTCTATTTCTGAGAATCTTAGAAATAGCTAAACTTGCTTGCTTAAAGTTGTGTGCTTACCATGTTTAGGAATCTCAACAAAATATGGTCCAGATCCCGTTTAATTCATATACTAGAGAAAAAAATGTTTCTTCGCCACTTCTTTACTTTCTCACTTCCTATGGATTATTGCTGAAATATAATTCTTAGACCATTTTCCATAGTTTCACTATTTCATCGGTCTTTCGAACATGTTTGTATTTGAAATCAGAGTTCCGATAAGCATTAAGTCTGATTCACTTTCTTATTGTGAACACAGTTCTTCTGAAAAACGATGAACTTCAGTTCTGTTCGAATACTGTTCTCGAATTTTTTTTCCCAATAAAACACATACCTATCATTTTCTAAATATACGACCGTGTCCTGCGCAAGTTCTCCTCTGAAAGAAAAGTCAGAAAAGGGGTGCTAGGTACATAACTGGACGTTGTGGTTACATTGTGTTCGGCTTGACATCAGCCATACAATTTTGGTGAAAACTCTTGTCGTTTTTACTACTGAGATCGTTCTTTTAAGGAGATGAAAGATGAAGCTTTCAGCATTGATCAATCCCTGGGGAATACTCCATGCATTTGACTGAATCAATCATCATTAGAGGTTATTGAATGCATGTGTAGCCTATACAATGACTTCGGTGGTCTGCCGATGTATCAATCAGTGCTGCTATGCTTCCAAACAAGTCTCGTATCAATTTGTAAACCTAGCTAGGAAGGCTTGGTGAGCACGGGGCACGGGATCGAACCAACGACCAGGTGTACTTTGTAGGGCAGTGCGTTACGTGAGCCCTAGCGTTTAGTTAAGGTATACATGTGAGATTTACCATAATGAATTTCTCAATAGTAGTTAGTAATAAGTGCAAGTGTAAGTCTTTTTCACAAATTCATCGATCACCTTCAGGATGAGATATTGCGACTTCGTGCGCTGTTGGAGAAGCGTTCGAAGAGGAAAGGCCGGATAGGTGAATGTGAATATCAATTTTCCTATCTTGTTACTATCTACTATTCATTAGTATAACTTTTTATTTACTACCTATCATTTTTAATGAAAGGGCTTTATGAGAAATACAACTACAATGATGCTGAGATATTTGTAAAACCGTGACGTTGCCATCAGTACCCGTCTACGGGAATGATTTGTGAAGTATAAATTGGAGTTGAACAGAGTTAAGCTGAAGCTGCAGTCGGGTTAAAAAATGGCAAAAAGAAACATAGGGCAAGGGCTTCAGTGGGGCAGGGGGCAGCGGGTGGCACGTGAGCCCCAGGAAAGGGCAATCGCGAGTTCGGGTCTGGCTTGGCTTCTGAGTTTTGCAAATGTTTCAGCATCATTATGGTTGTATTCACTAGTAGTTTTTCAATATAATGTAGTTTTCATTTTGCCTTACATTCCTAATTGAAATTGCGTTCGGAGCCCACCTGAGGTTCTGAGTTTTGCTCATATCTCAGCATCTTTGTGGTTCTACTCCTAGGTGAATTTAAGTTGAAGGTTGCAATGAGGAACGCGGTGACGAATATTTTAACGAGCAACAGCGGAAGATTGCTGCTGATCGCGAGAATGTGTTACGGGACAACACACTTATTTTGGAGGTGAGGATTATGGTCGATTTCTTTCCTTAAAAAATAATTCGAAACCCTGAGCTGCAATAAACGTTGCATATAATAATGAACAGAAATCGTCGAAACGTCAGCCATCGTAATTCAAGAAGGAGTAATAACAACCTTGGTTAGCTCAACAAGAATAGTTCGTGAAGTACATAAAGACTTATAAATTGTATATATGCATGTATACATATATATATATTTATATATAGTACCCAGAGAGGACACAGAATACGTTGTGGGTAGTGATGCCATGCGAAGCACTCTAGTTCGAATCCATTGTAAGCAAAACAAACACCCATCCCTCTGGATTAACAGGCTCTGCTGAGAAAAGTCCCGATTCAAAGTGCCCGACGACTACTTGTAGTGAAGGCTTAAGAGCGCTGTTGTAAAGCTCTCACTATATTCTAGAGAGAATATATATATATATATGTATATATATATATGTAATCAATACAGAATTTCGTATAGTGTTCGGAAACGTAACAGTGGAGATTGATCTTCAAAACCAGCGTCGGATCCACTTATTAAGTGCACCTTGAAAGCGACAGAAAATCACTCGCAACTGCAGAAACAGTTTGGGATTAAGCAACTCTAGAGCAATCAAAAACGAGACTATGGACAGGCTTCACGCGGTTGGATAACGTCCAATATGTTTTAAGGGTAACAGAAATTTTCTATAAACACTGCTTCTCTTTCGTACTTACATTCGACAATTTGGAAAAGCGCACCCGAATGCTTAGAAATGAGTCTAGACCATGAGATACACATACACATACACATACACATACACACACACACACACACACACACACACACACACAAAACACAGAGAAAGCTTGAGTCGAGTCAGCTATTCGGTAAATAGGGAAGGTGGCAGGTTTCTCAGGGACGTGTAAATGGTTAAATCTAACGAGCGGCCTTCTTACCGTATCTGTTTGTTCACTGAAGTCGTTCGCAATATCGTACTTCCTTTCTTAATTCTGTGATAGTCTGAAATAGCCGAGCTAAGGCATTCCAGCATGGTTTGGGAGAGAGCGTTGGGTAGAAGGTCGAACCAGCGTCTTTGCTTCTTATCAACGGGATCACTAACCACTGTGCTCCTGTGCTGTGCATCCCTGGCTCCTTATGGTATATGCATGTTCATATATAAGGCATCGGATAACACAGTGGCACTTATGTCGGTTTTCAGGAGCACAGTGTTGTTTCGATCCCGCTCTGGGTCTACCAAGGTTTCCATCTCTCTGGGGTCGGGAAATTGCTGCTGGACTCGTCCGGCAATAAAATCGTTCCCTGCAATCCAATTGGGAATTCTCCAGCAGGACTCCAGCGATAATCGACCCGACCAGCATTCTACAACCTTTGAGGTCGATGTGAAAATCTTCAAGCAGGAGCCGAAGCCACACGTAAAAGCTGGAAGATGATGCGAGAAAGCGAATCAAATGTGAGAAGTGCTGCGATCCGCGTAGTAGATCTGAAGACGGATGATATAAAATAAAAAAAAACTTTTCCAGTTCTGTAATACGAGTACCACGGTATCACCCTCTCATTAATGCATTCCACAACAATAACAACCTCTTTTCTCTTTTACCTTAGAGTTGTTACGTCCAGATCTGTGAGTCATATCTGAAACAAAAAAGAGTCGTGGACGTAATAAAAGAGGCAGCATTTGGGCATATTTGTGCCGTTAAGCTTTATTAGAGTTTCAGTAGCAATGACGTTTCTTATAAACATCGTTCCTTAGTATATAATGCTGAGATATTTTCAAAACTCCGGACCGCAGGTGTATGCGGTGGGGAACGAACCCTCGCTGTTGTCCTTACCGAGGAGCAGCGCACTTCACCACCACACCATCCGGGTCCTTCGTTTTGCTTGTCTCTCAGCTAGTTCTATCGATCTTTTTGCCATCAGCAATCACCCGTCAACGGGATTAATCTGGGGAGCCCAAGTCAGCATTGAACCCAGTTAAGCTGAGGCTTAGTTATAGTCACAATCGTAACCCTTTTATTTACTGCCTTTTTCTTTTTAATGGCAGGGTATTTTGCGAAATATAACTCGTATATAATGCTGAGATATTTGGGAGACTCTGCAAAACTCAAAACTCGAGTTTTACAAATATCTCAGCATTATATACGAGTTATATTTCGCAAAATACCCTGTCATTAAAAAGAAAAAGGCAGTAAATAAAAGGGTTAAGATCGTTCCATAGGTTTAACCGTCGGTTAAGCTGACCACATGTGCCGTTGAAATCGATCAGCATTCCCTTTATCACGCTAGTGACTGATATTATAGGAATAGTCTCATTAGTAAACGGAATCCGATGTAGTTGCCGACCATCTACTTCGACTTCGATATTGTCTCATTACATTTTTCGAAAGTCGTTCTTGAAAGTGGCGTTAAAAAACACCTCACAAGTGGTGTCATTGGTCCCAGCCTTTTAGATCGCTGATCATTTTGTTGTAGGGCTGCAACGTTTTAGTTCTAAAGTTGCTACATAGTACACAGCAGTGGTGCCTTCGGTTTTTAGGGACATCCATGAGTTGTTCTACTTTTTTTACGTTAGTAGAAGTGGAGCAATACGACATTTTGTAACATGATAATGCTTCAGTGAGATGTCATTATGTATTATGTTATCCGATCTACTGTGCGCTTATATAATATAAACTTTGGGTATTCGCTACTAGGTTTTTATGCATTTCCAAGTGAAGCGCGAAAAGCTGGGCTGGTGTGCTGTAAATACTGCCTATTGGTTGCGGAACTGTCCTACGATGTCGATTTTATTTTTAATTGCCTACGCAATATTACATTCTATTCCATGTCGCGAATCCATAGGGGTGCACTAATGAAACGGCTGCGAAAAGCTTAGTCGTCATAAGGGAGTGCTCATCATGTTCCATATTCATACTAAGAAAAGGTATAAATGAACAGGCAGGAAAGGCAACTGAAGGCGAAGAATAGAGTAAACTATGTATATAAAGGGCATACCATAATCGGTCTTCTTTCTGTTTACCCCTTATACGGCGATCAACTAAACTTGGTGTATTTCTCCTTCTCTCGAAATAAAATCATACGTATGAAGAAAACTAAGTTTGTATTAGAAGAGGCATTCTCAGTGTTTATCATGGATGTGTTGTTTCTGACCTGATTTTAGTGACGCATTATTACTTTAATATGTTTAAAATATAAACTACCAAAGGTGGAACGAAGTGTGCCATTTTAAAATTAAGTACGGTGCTTCTAAGCCACAAATCATAATCACAAAAAAGATTCCTGGGATCTTCTGCTCAAATCGGGAATTCAATTTTGAACCTTATAGAATATTTCAAGATTTTAACTTTTAAGGAACGTCGTCGTATTATTGCTGATCTAGAGGAGAGGCAACGGCAGTTGGAGCAAGAACAAGAGGCACAGCGGCAAGTAGCCGAAACTATTGCTAAAATGGAAAGTAAGCTACTAGGTGGCACTGATCTCCTGGATCACACGCGACAACAGGAGGCCGAACTGGAACATCGTCGGCGTGAATTGGCTGAGCAAAAGGTGGTTTTGTCTTCCGTCTTTACTCTTTATACAACTTCTTTATTTTTTATAATATTTAGTGTTGTAGCAGGTAGCACAGTGCTAGTGATACCGTTCGTCACCACCTCTGTCATGCTTTGAACCCGTTCCGGACTAAACGAGGGTCTCCTCATTTCGGTGTCGCTAATTGGCACCATACTTGTCTGGAAAAAGTTGACTTTATGCAATCTAAGTGGAAATGCTCTAGCCCGGCTATCTCAGGATTCCAGGGAGAGTCGATTGGACTAGTGTTGAACGATAGCCAACACTTGGAAAGTTCGAAGACCTTCACGGATGACAGATGCGAGGAAACGAATCGAACGCAAGAAGTGCTAACATGTACATAAATTTGAACACGGGTCGTGCAAAAAAGTTATTGTTTTGAATTGTAATATAAATTTGTCGCGACAGTGTTAAATCTTAGTGTATTGTGGACGATGTGCTAAACGAGCCTTTCGCAATCAATATCGGCTTTACCTACGCACAATAGTATTTTCTCATTGAGTTATAACAGATGCACACATGTTTATGTTGGAATGCTTGTCACTTCTTCTCTTCGCATTCATATCAAGTCCACATCTGAAAGATAGTCAAATCATCCGATTTGAAAGAGTAGCTCTTATGACTAGCAACAACGTCCCTTAGTAATGTTCTTGGTAGAATTATATTTCATTTGGTCGTTATTTTATCGGATAATGTAGAATAGAAGGCAGTCAATCTAAGTGAAGAGCAATGATAAGAGGTTTTTCGACACTGTGGACGACTTCTAGCCATCCTCGCCATAATGATTCCATTTCAGAAACGCGAACGAGAGATTCTTCAACAGCTGGAGAGGCAGGAGGATGACACTGCAGAGATTCATCAAACATACTCCAGCTTACAGCAAGAAGTTGAGGCAAAAACTCGTAAGCTAAGGAAACTGCACATAAAATTGCAGAAGGCCAGTTGTCGGCTTTAGAGTGTTCTTTTCAAAATTATCTATACTGTATTTAACAGTAGTCTTCCCGTGGAACTTTTCTCTGTGAAAATTTCGAAGCTATATAGGGCATGTTTTATTGTAAAACGCAGGAAGTTTTCACCAATTGACGAATACATACTTACTTACTTGGATACTTGTACGGCCCGTCCTCACTGGTTGTGCGGGCTCCAGCATGACTTCCACTTTCTCGAGTTTTGCTGGCTTAGCCGTTGTGGTTCCCTTGAATCCCTTCGACAGCCTGGCTAATGTGTGCCCCAGACGAATATATAGTAGTTCAAATTAAGGAGATCTGCATTGGTACGAAAGGTGCTGATTAGCACTTTAAACGAGCATAAGATATAAATTAGTGTTGTATAAAAATTGTTGTTCAAAGAGGAATAAAATTTTTTGGACCGCAGGTGTCAATGGTAGGGACGAACGCGCTATTGTCCTTTCCGGGGAGTAACGCGTTCACCACCACACCATCCGGGTCCTTCGTTTTGCTTGTCTCTCAGCTAGTTCTATCGATCTTTTTGCCATCAGCAATCACCCGTCAACGGGATTGATCTGGGGAGCCTAAATCGGCATTGAACCCAGTTAAGCTTTGGCTGTAGTTGAAATCATGGCAGGTTACTAAGCGAAATACAACCACAACGTTGCTGAGATATTTGCAAAACTCTGGACCGCAACATTGTGATTTCAACTACAGCCACAGCTTAACTGGGTTCTATGCCGATTTGGGCTCCCCAGATCAACCCCGCTGACGGGTGATTGCTGTGGCAAAAAGATCGATAGAAATAGCTGAGAGACAGGCGAAACGAAGAACCCGCATGGTGCGGTGGTGAACGCGTTACTCCCCGGAAAGGAGAATAGCGCGTTCGTCCCTACCATTGACACCTGCGGTCCAGAGTTTTGCAAATATCTCAGCAACGTTGTGGTTGTATTTCGCTTAGTAACCTGCCATGAAAATTATAGAAGGCAGAAAACAAAACGCTAAACGTTAAAATTTTTTCTTGAAAAAATGAAAGTTACGGTCAACATAAAAGTAGCTGCAAATTGTGGACGAAAACCTCTTATGACACGGTATTAAAGATCTCCTCTGAGGTTAAATTCAAATACTTCGAAATACTACCAGCTCTCGGTTCCAGTTTTTTCTATGATAGTTACATCACCAAGTTGCTCAAACATCTGTTCTTCTTAGGCCAGAAATGAGCTTCATGACGCAAGCCTCCTTCACTCGCAAGAGCGACAAGATCTCGAAAGTTCCGTGACGGAGATCAACAAAGAATTGAAATTGAAGTCAGTAATCTCCTATCATTTTGTCATCTATTGCTATCTTTCAGAATTTTCGCCACGTTAACGCAATAGTTTTGTGCTAGAACGATGAATTATTGCCTCACTATGATGTAGCTGCCTTTCGCTGGCCATGCATTCATTGAAAAGTCAGAGCTCAAATGCATGTGTAAATCTTCAGATATACTTTATGATTGTAAGACTCATGCCATATCTATCACTGAACAACAGTTTTCTTAGGAATCTTCTACAACTTATGCTATTTTTGTTATTAAAATTTTTAGTCTCATAGCTTTCACATTCACCTATTTGTTCCCAAGACATTGTGGCGTATCCTCAGGTGACGACTTGGAGATTAGTTATGGACCAAACGCGACGTGGTGGTTGTCCTAAAACGCATTTGAGTTCATGGGATGAACTATCCATTTTTTTTCGTGCTAGATATGCACGTAATTAATGTTCCTACTGTATGTACATAAATCTGTTCATATATGCACGCATGCGTGGGTGCGCTTATGCATATGTGGATTATATCCTAATATTCGCCCAAAGTTGGTTGTCAAGTGATTGACAAGCGCATGAATAGTCGCATCCAACAAATAAATTTCGCTTCTTTTTTGGGCAATCCTGAAAAACTAACTACACCCAGCTCTCACTCCAGAGCTTTTCGGCTTTCTTCGGGTGTAAATCGCAAAAAATGAAAGGCCTCATTCCTCTGACTCCGATACCGCCAACGATATCGCAGCTCTGGGCATGACTTGGACGGCGAAAATGATAAATTCTTAAAGCTAGAGTTTCTGAATTTGGAAGGACAAATATAACGATCAGTACATCTGACACACGCACACAAGAGTTTGAATTCCCTATTAGGGTACTGTGAGTAGTGCAAAGTATTTTTGACGTGGTTGAAGTATCAGTCCACGCTTCTACTGCGTAGCATAGTGCTAGGAGGACTGCTGGATCGAAAAGGTGAGCGCGGAGTTTTGGGTTCGTTAGTTGGTCGGTGGCTTCCTTAAGTGGTCGGAATGCGGCTCATGCTGCCTTCTTTCTTCTATCTAATTCCTCCTTTATGTTGTTTTCTGTATTTTTTTGAACGCCAAGGTATACGTGCGAGGTGGTCTTTGCAATCGGAGATCCATCCAGTCTGATCTGTTCGCCTTCACACCATGGGGTCTTCATAAACTGGGTCTTCTTACGATTTTCACAAGGTCCGATCGTTTTTCCCGCTTCTTAGAGCTCATTGATCATCGTCTGTGTTTTGCTGGTACTTCTTGAGAACATGAAGGTATGACCGATGGAACGAAGATCTGATACGAATTTGCCTTCGATATGTATGCCCTTCTCGTCCCAATCGAGTGACTACATCACCCACTGCAGCGCAACAGTAAACAGTTTTGGCGATATTCTCTTGGCTTCTTGAAGTCCCCTTCCTATCGATATAGTAGGAAGTCAGCGGAGAAGCTGTGGATTTGTGCTGCAGTTCCAACAACAGTCAACTAGTGTTCGTATATAGGGCGGGTTCATTTCTTGGTCTACGAGCGCTGATAGGACTACATTCGTTTCGACACTGTCAAACGCTTTCTCTTAGTCGGTAGTGGTAAGGACAGTGGGCAGAGTGGACACCTGACAAACTACTATGACTAAATGCATGCGTCGTTTCCTTGTTCAGCAATCGCGAGGTTGTTAAACAGCATACATTTAGTTCCATAGAGAAACACAATACAATACAACAGTAGCTACTGTTTATCTATGGAAGTAAATGTATGCTGTTTAACAACCTCGCGATTGCTGAACAAGAAAACGATGCATTCATATTCCAATGACGAGGTTAAGAGAATGTCAATCCTGGGAACTAAATGCATGGTTTTGATGTGGTGTATGCACACGAATACTTGTCGAGGTCCTGCCTCTTCAATTGTCTGTACCTCATCCAGTGTCCTTGATATGCACGATTCGCTCTTTATGAAAAGCCTATAGAGACCACTTAACAAGCCTAACGGTTGACAATTACAAAGGTCCCTTCGGTCACGTTTCTTGGAAAACCAAGACACGAGATCGAACCAACGACTACGTGTATAAGGCACCTCTTAGCATTGCTTTACGCACGCTCTTTTGTTAATACTAGTGAGCAATAATAGGATAATAATATGACAAAGTAACAGTAAAATCATGATTAGTAGTGTTAAATGTGTTGTGTTGTGTAAATGTGTTAGTAACTCCCACGACCGACTTTCTATTAACCTCGGCATTGATCAAGTAATTGTGTCCGTGTCCGCATAAAAGAACACCTGTGTCCGCATAAAAGAACACCTAGCCGGCAAACATAGACCAAATACTCCGCTAGGCACGCATAGGACCCAGAGACATAACGGGGAGGACTTTGACGCGTAGTTGAAATACCACCGAGTAATCTTAAGCGCCAGCTAGTTCGAAACCGCCTATATGACCGTCTATGTGCAACTCAAAACTGCATAATTTGCCCCAGTGGGAGAGACGGTGATTGCATGAGCTCGGGTATAGTTTATCTGATCTCCTGTAAGACGTGCGGTGACGAATACATTGGCGAAACGGGCAGACCCCTCTGTGTCCGCATAAAAGAACACCTAGCCGGCAAACATAGACCAAATACTCCGCTAGGCACGCATAGGACCCAGAGACATAACGGGGAGGACTTTGAAGTATGTGTCACGACCCTTGCACGCGAATCAAGAACACAGGCGCGAAAAACTCTCGAGGCACTCTGGATTAATTCCAGAAATCCGAAAATGAACCGCAGGGAAGAATGCCTTATTATCACGCGTGATGTAGGGCAGTATATAAGACTGCTATTCTGATGCGTGGGGTACATTATACTTCCATGTGATTTCTGTGCGGTTGGTCTCTACGTGACATACTTAGTGGAGACCTCATAGAAAGCGGTGAGTGTGCAAAGCTGTGTTCAATGTGATTGAAATCTTGGTTTAGAGTTTCTTTGTTTGGTTATGGAGGCGTCTGGCCAAGTAGATTGCTGTCAACTTGACCTTTCCAGGCTCTGAGGAAGGCGAAATCCGCCGAAACGTCAGCTCATTTGTGAATAAAGAATAATAACACCTCGCGTTTGCTCAACAAAAATACGAAGAATTACTTGATCAATGCCGAGGTTAANCATAACGGGGAGGACTTTGACGCGTAGTTGAAATACCACCGAGTAATCTTAAGCGCCAGCTAGTTCGAAACCGCCTATATGACCGTCTATGTGCAACTCAAAACTGCATAATTTGCCCCAGTGGGAGAGACGGTGATTGCATGAGCTCGGGTATAGTTTATCTGATCTCCTGTAAGACGTGCGGTGACGAATACATTGGCGAAACGGGCAGACCCCTCTGTGTCCGCATAAAAGAACACCTAGCCGGCAAACATAGACCAAATACTCCGCTAGGCACGCATAGGACCCAGAGACATAACGGGGAGGACTTTGAAGTATGTGTCACGACCCTTGCACGCGAATCAAGAACACAGGCGCGAAAAACTCTCGAGGCACTCTGGATTAATTCCAGAAATCCGAAAATGAACCGCAGGGAAGAATGCCTTATTATCACGCGTGATGTAGGGCAGTATATAAGACTGCTATTCTGATGCGTGGGGTACATTATACTTCCATGTGATTTCTGTGCGGTTGGTCTCTACGTGACATACTTAGTGGAGACCTCATAGAAAGCGGTGAGTGTGCAAAGCTGTGTTCAATGTGATTGAAATCTTGGTTTAGAGTTTCTTTGTTTGGTTATGGAGGCGTCTGGCCAAGTAGATTGCTGTCAACTTGACCTTTCCAGGCTCTGAGGAAGGCGAAATCCGCCGAAACGTCAGCTCATTTGTGAATAAAGAATAATAACACCTCGCGTTTGCTCAACAAAAATACGAAGAATTAAATGTGTTAGTGTTTAAGCGTCTCCAGGTGCTTTACCATGAACCGACGACTGTCTGTGACAAGGTATCTGAAAATATTTAGCATACTGTTCCGGGATTTGGGTAGAGAATTTCTCACTCATTCAACATTCAGCGTCGTAATGAAGTGGAAACTGGGCAGTGCCTCAAAGCGCAATTTAATTCATATACGAACCTGACCACCTCTTTGTGTGGAGGTTTCAAGACAACCACTCGGTTTAAAGAATTGCTGTTATCAACATGATGTGTGACGAGAGGTCATCTAAATGTTTAATTTCGATATTAATCATGGTGGTAATGATATTAATTGAAGAGGAGATGAAGGACAGTTTCAGTCGTGGTTTTGTAGTATTGCAGTAGTAGAATAGAGCAGAGGGAGATTGGCCATCATGCAATTTTGATACCAGGACGGTTATGAATCCTGTTATTGGATTGATTTAGTGTTTTTATGGCTTGAAGGAGAGTTTAGTATAGAGATTACTGAACAAGAAAACGACACATTCATATTCCATTGCCGAGGTTAAGAGAAAGTCGATCCTGAGTTTAGTATAATTCTATTGACAAGGTTATAGCGGACTAACTTGCTCTAGTCGACTCTGCTGTCGACGAGGTTATAGGAATATTCCTTACCTCGTAATTCAAAGAGGAAATTCGAAGTTCCAGCTTAAATCAATGTCAAAGACATTGCCATATACTCTAAGAGATCGAAAATCAACTGGGCGGGACATGCGCCCTAACGACAGCCTCTAGGGAATTCATTAGCTCACGCAGGGTGTCATGCGCACAGCATGAAGTTCAACGACCAAATCCTCAGCCATTCAAGCATCCTGGAAGGCTTACTCGAAGTTCTTGCCTTTGAGTTTAAAAAATTTATTTCGAAAGAGCTCTAAGATGCAGTGATCGCGTGTGCTCGACAGGACTCCCACTCCCCCCCCCCCCCCCCCCCCCCAGATAATTCCCGTTGATGGGTAGTTACTGATAGCACCAATAGAGTAAAGCCATGCCTAAGGGAAAGCCAAAGAAAAGCAAGGACCTCTGTTGGGATAGTGAATGGGACGTGACCCCGATAAGGATGACCGTGGGTTCGAAGCCCAGCTGAGGCTCCAGGTTTTGCTCATATCTCAGCATCCTTGTGGTTGTATTTTACATATTTTCCATAGTATTCTGCCATGAAAAAAAGAACATGCAGTAAATAAAAGTCGTACTTTTTATTAGATATGATTTTTGATTGTTGTTGAAAGAAACTAGTACTGTGTTAATGACATTTGTGGAAGGAATTGATTACAGATGACCGTATCTTGCATTTCTATCCCGCAAAGTACTCCATACAAGGGGCTAGGAAGTACACTGCGGGTTGTTTCTAGTCGTCGGAGATCTTTTTTTATCCATTCTTCAAACACCATTGGAAAGTATCCAAATGTCTTGGAATCCGTCCTTGGTGTCGGTGTTATCTGGGAGATCTTTTGAAGTGAGACGTCCAGTGACACATTGTTTAGGTCACCCTATGTTTTAGTCAGCAATACTAACCCAGTTTCATCGTAACGAAACGAATTTTACAGTAAATAACATCTTTTAATCTGCTGAACTCGGCTTATTTGCTTTATTGTTCAGCACCTTAAAAATCTGTTGTTAATTTGAACAACATTATCACTGCTTCACAATTAGTTTAGTAGTACTCTAAGTGCCGATTTTACCTGAAGGTTTACTTTGCGAGATTACTGAGCTTCTTCAAGTCGATTCAATTTTCTCCTTTAAATCTTGGCACCATAAATGAAAAAAAGACAATATCGTTCTTTACTGCTATCAAGATTAAAATTGAAAAATGTTGTGTTAATTTTGTAGGTTAGCTTATTTTGCTTAATTTTGGAAAAGTTTTATTTTTTCTATGGTTTTTCTAAACAATAAAAAACCTTCTCCACATTTGCGGGTTTCCAGTTCGAACTGAATCTCTGGGGAAAAATCTTGGTGTTTACGAACACTGAATGTTATTTATGGGAGAAGGAAAATTAAACTTGGGCCCAAACAGTTCAAAAGGCGTTGATATCCAAAGACTTCAATGTTATTACAGCTTCTAATCTGATTATATTTATTTTATGGCATTGAAAGGACGATGTTAATCGGTAGTAAAGCTCTTCCATGTCATCACTTCAATTGAATCCTTCTCTAAAAGTTGTCTATGTTAAGAGTTTTATCGTTTATTGGGTATTTTAATCTTTGAAGATGACATCACGATTTTGTAGTAAGAACTTATTTACTTACTTGATACTTGAACGGCCCCTCTTCACTGGTTGTGAGGGCCGCAGCATAATCTCCATTTTTCGGTGATTTACTGGCTAAGCCATTGTGGTTTCCTGGAATCACGAGTTCATCCTGGCCAAAATCTGCTCCAGGTCTTCACCACCACAGGCAGTGGCAGCCCTTGTGGATCAGAGGGAGATTTGCTACCATACGACTTTGATACCAGAGCGGTGGTGGATCCTAGTATTGGTTTACTCTTAGCTAGGTTTCTTGATGGAAACGCCGGACTCCTTCTCAGCTTGGGAGACCCTACGAGAGGACAAATTCCCCCTCTGTACATCGCAGCCCTACACCCAAGAACACCTCTCAGGCAAGATTAGGCGGTAAACCGTTGGGAGTTGTAGTAGGAATACTGCTTTTAAAAATTGCATTTGAGGGAAAGAATAAAGAAAAAAGAATTCGGCGTTGATCAGTCACTGTGGAATGCGCCATTTCTTCAACTTCATCAATTACATCGTTAAAAATGGTTGAATGCCCAGTCACTCGTGGTGGTCTATCGATGTGTCAAGGCTGTCCTGTTATCCACCCAGAAGGTGTAGCTCCAACTTTTTGACTCCGGAGAAATGGGAGTCTCGGTGAGTCCGGATCGAAACGAGGATCGATCTTGTGAGTATTGTAGGGCAGCTGTAAGTACTGCGCTACACGCGTCCGCTACAATGGAAGAAGGGATACCTAAATATATACTTTATGATTAGATACACATTCAAGTTGCAAGAACTGACTGTTGCTTCTCTCTGTTTTGCTTCAAATAAAGTACAAGTCGAGGCCTTGTTAATAAGGATTCATTTATTGGACGTCGCAGCAACGTCGTAAGCTTTTACCACAAAAGTATTGATGTGGATGATGTGGCAATCAACAACATACTCTGAACTGCCGTATGTAATACTACACTGTCGGTCGTTAAATACATTTCCATTTCCCAGGCAACTGTGTAAACAACCGTCGACGCGGCGGATCCATTTTTGTTCATTCATCTTTCCACTTGTACTACTTAGTAGTCGCGTTTGGTCTTCCTGTTCAGGCTTCTCTTCCTTTTCTATGGCTCTACGACCTATCTATGTAGAGACCGCCGAGTAATAGTTTTGACTTGTTTTTGTTCATACGAGCTATCCTTGATGTGCTATTAATTGTAGGGTATTAAAATAAACCTATCAAGCATCTATGTAGAGACCGCCGAGTAATAGTTTTGACTTGTTTTTGTTCATACGAGCTATCCTTGATGTGTTTGCATAACATTGTTACACGCATTTTGGTTTTCATTGGCTAACAGCTCGACGAATATTTCTTCTTCAGAGCAAGGAGATATTCTTATGAAGCCTTATTTGAATATTCTGCATTCCTAGTTAAAAGTAGATGAGGAAAAGCCTAATCTGTTAAAAAGCACTCATCGGTTTTTGATTTGATTTGATGGACATCAGTTTGACCACAAGGAAGAGGGGTTTACCGAAAATGATACTACGAGTTTCTTACCACTTGTTTTGCTAACTGTCGATTACGATTTCTTCAACGTCCCTTTATACCGATATTTTTTTGCAGTGTGAAAGTCTTTATTTTTATATAACTTGTTTTTAAGTTCATTCAAAAATGATTTCTATTTTAAGCTTGCAAATTATGGTAAGAGTTAACCGGAGGTCTCTTAAGAGCTATCGAAATCTTCTACGATGTTTCAAGTCCTCGCGTTTCTCTCTCATTTTGGTTGCGAAAGTTTCGATGAAACCTTTGAAGATATCGTTAAAGGGCCTGCTAGCGATATCGATTTGCACCATCATCCGTTGTCTTTATCGGACATACATTGCTGAGATTTTCTGCTCGTACACCTATGATGTGCTTTGGTTTCATTATAACTCAAATCAGATGTAACATTTAACTCACGAGAACGGTGCTAGTTGGATTCCGCTCCGGGTAACCAACGCTCTCATCCCTCCGGGGTCGAGAAATTGGCACCGGACTTGTCTGAGAAAAAATCACTCTCTACAGTTCAGTTGGGAACGCTCCAGCCCTGCTATCTCAGGACTCTGTGGAGAATCGCTCGACCATTATTCTACTACATTCAAGATAAAATGAAAATCCTCAAGTAGCAACCGAAGCCATACGTAAAAGTTGGGAGATCTTTGTGGACAATGGTTGCGAGGAAACGAATCGAATGTGAGAATGCTGGGATGCGCGCAGTAGACGTGAAGACGGGTTATATAAGTAAATAAATAAATAACAAATAAAAGGAACTGATTACGTTTGAGAGTAACCTGTTTAAGAAAAGATATTCACTAACACCCACAATATATTCAGTTCTACGAAACAGACACCGTCATGGCTTTTGTAAAGTTATAAAGTTTGAACTGCTAGTGTAACGCACAAGCTTACGTTTTCAGTTCTATTCTGTTAAAATATATATCTGAACATTTGTGCTTTTTTCGAAGGCGTTCAAACGTGCTTCACTTCTTTGCTTGTCATTCGCTTACGGCAAACTGGATGAGTCCAAAGTGCTTGTCGATATGTCATTTTGCCAAGTAGCTAGCGAGTTTTTTGTCTAAATGCGATTTCAAGTTCATTGCCTTCGAAAAACGCTTATGCACTTAGTTGAAAGCCCACAATTTTTCAGTCTCAAAGAACTTTCCGCTCACTTGCGAACGCAACTGCTGTATTGCTGTTAGTATTCGTTCTGTATGTTTGTAAAACACTGTCAAATTAAGCTGAGAAATTCATTTATTATTGTTTATTTACTCAATTCCGAATGTTTTTATGAGTGTCAAGAATAAGCTTTCAGCGAAGGAAATCGAAAGTCTCAAATGTCTTGAGCGACCAGCGGTAAAGTTATTAGTGTTCCTTTCCAATCTGCTTAGCGGTTTTTTAGGCTTTTGTTGCTCGAGTGATATGAAAGCATCCTATGGATTTGCGACCTTTTATTTTCATTACTTTATCGGCGTAGCTGCGGTTAGTGAGAGCCACTAATGGCAGCTAATTGGGCTGCGCTATGGTGCTAGTTATATTCGTGGACGGCCTTTCGGATTCCATGGAGCTGGACATACCGATTTCCTGTTGGAGGACACTCTCACCAACTTTACCACAGATTTTGCCCAATTTTACGAGCAAAATACAATTAGGATATTAACATGCTCACCCCTTCACAAACAGTATATCTATGTAAATACGGAACATACAAGCTTCCGAGAAAATATGAAGCCCATTTTCAAAATCAAATATGAATTCTCTCATGGCTGATTCCATATCTTACAAAACGGCTCTGAAGAAGGCAAAGTCGCCAAAACGTCATCCATCGAACCACACCCACAACAACAACTTATACCAACCTCGCGTCATCTCAACAAAGGCAATTCGTAGGGGAGATAAATTCCTAATGCAAAGGAAATCCATTTAGAAAAAGTGAATCAGCACTCTGCTAATTGTGTGTGTCTCAGTGATTTTTATTTCTTGTTAGGATTGATCTATCTTATGTTTTCTATCCTATTTGCTTTCCATCTGTACGAACATCTGTCCTTGGTCGATTTTTAAACTTTAATATATTCTTCATCTCTTACCTAGAAGAGTGATTCACTTCACAGGCTTCTAATCGTGGAGAACTTCATTCCACCCGAGGTGGCGAATAGAGTTCGTGAAAGGGCGCAATGGAACGATGATGAGCAACAATGGAGGCTGCATGGTGGTCGACCACTCTCAGCTAGCCGACCTCCCACAGCTCCGTTGGCGAATGTGCTTTTAGGTTAGTTTATAACAGTCACTTTTGAATTTTGTGCCTCGCTTGCGCTTCTGGGTAAGTTGTTTGCTATAATTCTATATATAAGCAGAAATGAAACCTGGAAACTTCGAGTGATAGGTTGAAATGTCTCCAAACGTTGGCTTTTTCATGAGCTACCCACTAGCACAGTAGAAGTATTTTAAATTGTGATCAAATGCCATGAAGAAATCATTTCTGGGGTGTAGCAGATTTTCCACTTGTTTTATTTACTAGTGATTTCCTGCTAAAGTGGCAGATTTTCTGTTCATGATGACTTGCGAATATCATTTCATGATCAGTAAGCCTACTTTCCAATGGATATTCATGCGCCGTGTGTGATCGCACTCAGGAGCCATTCATGCATCCTGAACTCCACTTAAGCCTTCATATGGTCCACTTATTGTCACCTTTTCTCTTCACATGATCGCCCGTATTTTCCCACCGTAATATATTCCTTTTCGGTTCTTGAAAACAATGGTTTCATTTGAACGTTTTGTCAAAGAATATTCATCCATGCGTCGCACCATTGAGTCGAAAAGGTGAGCGCAGGTTTTTGGATCTCCCAGTTATTCGGCGACTTCTTGAAAAAATCTAGGATGGCTCAAACATGTTTCTTTCGCTGTTCTGTACAATTTCTCCTCTGCCTCATTTTTCAGGCTGGTAGCGCAGCACTATACTCGAATAGGTCCGTACCGCAATCAGTTGATCTCTATTACGAGTCGTGTTGCATGCAGCCAATTTGTGTTGCTATAGGATCTACCTTTTGTTCTCAAACTGTCCTCAAGTAATTTTTTGGCCTTTGATGGTTTTGGAAACGTTATTTGAACTTACCGAAGAGGTTCAGGCTTCAGTGAAGATGTGATTTGAACTTATTGACTGAAAAGGCTTCAGCGATACATTTAAAAATCTTCGGCGAACAGTCATATTCCTCAGTTGGGTTTCTTTGAGGGTGGTTAGTCGTGTAGGAAGAAAATTTTATACAGAATATTCGTGCTACTCACAGCTGACATCTCTTTATTCCGAGATGGGTGATAAATCTTATCCAGCTTATTAACGAATGGAATGGACGAATGGAGAAGGTGGTCATCGGATCTTTCCCTGCTTTTGAGAAATATTTTTCTATGCAAGACGAATTCCTGTTCTTATACCGCTCAGTTTTAACAATTTCGTTCTTCCTAGGATCGACATTCTATTAACCTCGACACTGGATTATAAATTCGTCGTTTTCTCTCTCAACAATCGCGAGGTTGTTAAACTGCATTCGTTTACTTCCATACAATAACACACATATAACTGGGGCAGGCTTTGGTCAGGCTGTCCTCGGGATTCCAGAGAACCACAATGGTTTAAGCAGCAAATCTCCGATGAATGGTGATTATGCTGGGGCCCGCACAACTAGTGAGGACAGGCTGTTCAAGTACCAAGTATGAAGTAACACACATGCAACACAACCGTAGCTGACGTTTCGGCAGAATCGCCTTCTTCAGAGGCGCTTTTTTCAGCTGTCTTCCATCGAGAATGTACAGCCGCTCAGAGTCGCATATGGTTGACGAAGAAGGCGATTCTGCCGAAACATTAGTTACGGTTGTGTTGTATGTGTGTTATTGTATGGAGGTAAACGTATAACAACCTCGCGATTGCTGAGAGAGGAAATTATGAATTTCGCTTTTATCTGTTTTCTTCACATTTCTTTCATGTAATGCTTCCGACAGTAATTTTATAGGACTTATAACCACTTCCTCCAACTGATCATTAAAAAACGCGTCCAGTTTCGTCCGATCTGGTGTCCAAGTTGATGAATGGAAATATTCTTGAAACGCTAGTGTTCTTTCTACACTGAAATTTAAGGTGACATATATTAAACTGATCAAATTGGATATACGATAAAAAATATTCAGTATAAGTCGATGACTTGTAAGTGTATAGTAAACCAGTCGTTGCTTGGAGGGCATATATAGTTACTGAGCAGACAATCAATTATTTCCTTGCGTGCGAACCATCTAGGGCTTTATCCTTTAGCTGTTATGAACCATCTACTAAATATTATCATATTGCTTTTTCAAAATTATCGCTATCCTTTTCCACGGTGACCATTCTAATTACTACTTAAAACCTCTACTTTTGCTTTGTTTCATTGCATTGAAATTTTCAATTGCACCAAATCAGAAGATTTTTCCTTTTTTCACCTGATATGTTTTAATGAAAATAATGTTACCTTTTCTTCTGAAGCGAGAGAATGAATGAGTGGTTGCTTTTTATCTAGAATAGGGATATTTCATCACCTCGATTGCTTGTGCATCACCTCTAAATGGTTGTACCCTTTACAGCTGACGGTCAGAATTTGCTCTCTCACTCCACAGCGGATTCTGGTGTGTGCAGTACAGACGCCAGCACTTTAGCCGACCAAAATACCTATTTGGACAAAAGACCGGTATGTTGCTTCGTAGACCTAAGAAAACCTAGAAAAAGGAAGGAAATTCACTTAAATTAACACGTTTTCCAGGACGATAGATATTCATCTATTTGTTAGAACCATACCCCTAGGAAATCTACTAGTTGATTACTCGTTATCTTAATTTTTATCTGCTATTTTTGAACGGAACCGTGGAAGCTTGTTAATGAAATGGCATTGCTCTCCGGTACTCCACTGAAAAATAAATCCTTGATTTTTTCATCGTTTCTTTTTATGTGTGCCTATCTAACTTTTTCTCTTCCTCTCTTTCTTTTTTAATTGTTCTATTCCCATTCTTTCATAGTATCCAATCGTTAAAATCCAGCTATTTGGATAAAAAAAACTTCTCATTTTGAAGGCGACAAAGTGACGTTTGATTTTCCCGTTTTAGTGATCTCATCGGCTACTGAATAATGTTCTTCTTTGCCACAATGAACCTCAGATGTTTGCAAAACTCCGGACCGCAGGTGTTTGCGGTGGGGAGCGAATGCGATATTACTCCTTCCGGGGACTAACGTGTTTACCACCACACCATGCGGGTCCTTCGTTTCGCCTGGCTCTCAGCTAGTTCTTCTCATTCGGCACAAATTACTAAGCTTTCCACATATTTATAACCTTCCAGGTTATATTTGAGGGATTGTTATAGCATAATGGATTGCATGAGATGTCAGTTTTTTCGTAAATTTTTTTGATTTGTTTCAAAACAAAGAAAACATCTTTCCATACATTTTGTTGCATTTAACGTCGTTGTAGTTTTTTTGTAAACAATTTCCCTTTATTGCTCTGAATTATTGATTCTCAGCTAAATCTCTGGAGTAGAAGTTTTGGAAAAGGAATAGATCTCCTTTTCAATTACGATTTCCTCAAGGTGTCGATGCCGGGTCTACGCCGACCAATGTCAGCATCGGAGCGAATGATTGTCGACCGCGCCCGTGAACAGATGAGTAGGCAACGACGGCCCCCCATAACTGGTAATGGTTCTTATTGGCTTTTGAGTAAACTCCGAAACAGGCCGCAAATATGAAATGCTCTTGATAAGTTGTGGATACTTTCTGAAAAGGAACAGTAGTTGTATGTTATGTCACAGTTTTTATCTCTAGTCCGCTTCGTTAATAAGGTTTAGTAGGCTTAGAATCACAATTACGCGTGTATTTTCGAAAGAGGTGTTAATTGATTGAATAGCAATAAAGTTATGCTTATTAATCCACGATTTATTGATTGAAATTGCAAAAAGCAAACGAGAATTCTCTTATGGAGTTGCGTCTTTAATGTCAATGTGGTCTTATTGTCAATTGTCAATTTACTCATTTCATCTAGTCATTTAGGCTCGCCGTCGAGTGTGGAGGCTATTTTGAATGAGGATATCATTCGGTTTTGTGGTGAAAATGTCGTAATGTTTTCGTCACTGGAACGTCTCCAACCAAGAGTTTCCGATTATGATCCAACCAAAGTCACGGTATGACTTCGTAAGAGTTGGATAGATATTCAAACATGAGAATAGGGAGGATATCACACGCAGTTCTGACTCTAAGATACGTTGGAAAAACCCCACTTCAAGCACAATCTTTTCCGTTGGCGTATCCTGCAATCCCAGTCGCATTGAACAAGTTGGTGGAGGAAGGTGGAGTAATCCACAAAAGTCCGTGACTAAAGAGAACGCTCTGGCATAGCAATAACGGAATTTCAGGAGAAAATGTTGTCTAGTTAGCAAAACACGAGTTAAATTAAAGGCTGGTATTCTTACAATTTTTAGTGAAAGCGGACAGTTACAGGGTTTCAAAGAAGTAGGGCAATCAAAGATCAAGCCGTTTGAACTACCATATGTGGGATACCGTCAAGAAAACTATAGAACAATTGGATATAGTGTTATCGACTCCTCTTTATAATAATGTCGATTTTACCGTATTTAGAGTAAGTTCGACTTGTCGAAACGACAGGAAGGAAAATCATTAGTGATTGATGCGTTGAAGGCAGCGCCAAACATAAAAAGCCGCTTATGGTCACCTTCCACAGACATACGGTAAGCAGTTATAGTGCTATGGATAGTGAACCAAATCTTTTAGGTATATTCAGCGCTTGAGGATTTTTAACAAATTTACAGTTTACTATGGAATCCATTTCTGTAATGGAACTGCTTCGATGTCTGTCAATAGTGGCTTTTCAGTAATCGTTCAAAAAACGCAATCGCCCGCAACGTGCTTGCAAAGTCCGCAGCAGGGGAGTCACCGGCCACCGTGCTTTATCCCAAAGCACGCGGTCTCGTAGGAAAATAGCGCCTCTGGCGCTCTCTGGGTTACAGTATCTCGTCACGTTCAAGCCTCCTACTCATTTTATTCCTCACCCATGTTCAAAGCAAATTGATGTTGTTGAGTCGTTTCGACGATCGATAAAGGTGAGATTGAGTTTCGGATGCCAACAAATGTTAAAAATATAAAAAAAAGTTAAACTTGGAATCCTTCCCTGAAACATCTCATTCCAGCCATCTACCAAAACCTCCGATATGCCTTGCTTTTCAACTGCTTCGTCGGACTGCTCTGAATCTGAAGGAATTTGTGCCGACTACCTTAACAATGTTTCTTTTGTTATATCTTGTTTCTGTTATATCGAACTTAGATCTTTAGAACGAAAAAGAACTACAAAAAGCTATCAACGACCATTAATAGATTCGCTGGAGAAAATGGCTTTCCTTACCTTTGAAAGAAAAAAGATGAAAAGGCATTCATTGCGTTATATTTTTTTATGTATGTATGTACATAAGAAAGTGAGGAACTGAAAGAAGTTCAAAAAGAAAAAGGACGACTTGACATTTCTTGAATGGGATGCTTGGACGGCCCGTCTTCACGAATTGTGCGGAATCCAGCGCATTTTCCATTCGTTTCTTCGCCTCACGGTGTCGTCCACAGTGGTGGTTTGATTCGAACATGGTGGCGTGTACGATTCTCTCACCGAGGTCTGTAGAACAGTTGTAGTTATGAATACAGCTGTTTGACTTTTATTGAGAACACTCGGCGTATAGGTTTTTTTCTCAGAGTACGCTTGTATCCTTACTGTTTCGACCCTACAGCCCATTTCGTCCATATGTCACCTGTTCTTGTCATATAACCTACCCATTTATGTTTCGCCATCGACGAATATTCTCTTGTGTCTCGAAGATGAGATAGATTTCCAAAATCAGTGCTTCGTCTTTCGGCTAGATGTTAGATATACCGACTGTGTGAGTAGCGCACAGTGTTCTTGACGTTATTGAAGTATCAGCTCCACTCTCTGCTGCATTACACAAAGCTGGAGGACTCTTGAATCGAAAAAGTAAGCGCAGATTTGCGCGTCTGTCGGTGTCCTCTTTGACAGGCCCAAATGCAGCATGTGCTGCTCCATGTTATGCATGTTTTGCTAGGATAAAGCTTCATTGTTCTTCTCTTTTTGCGCAAATTCTTGGGAGTAATGGACCTGCGTCTGAAATTCTTGTTTGAAGAACTGTGGCGAGCTTGGCATAATTTTCAAGTTATTTAACAAGCAGCTCATAGTCTTCGGTCGAGTCTAGCTTAAGCTGCCAGTCACATCTGGACAGGATTTCCTTCACAATATTGTCATCATAAACATCTGGACTCTCTCTTCTAAGCCGATGACATGAATTCCTTTCTCGTGCAAGGAGGACGGTAATCGGACTTTGTGCAAAATGATGGGACTGCGGATGTGTCAACCAAGCACCATATTCTGTTTGTCAGAATATGATCGACCTTAGCGTGAGTCACATCGCTAGAGGGCACCCACGTCCACCGGCGACTTTTTCCTTCTGGAGGAATGAATTTCTATGGAAGGGACACGTTGCAGATAGGAGTCCTGCGAGACGCTTTCCGTTCCATTTCTTATTCCCAGTTCAAATTTTGCTATCTGCGGCTTTAATAAGAGCGTGTAGATCTGCTGGCAAGGAGAGTGGTTCACTACTATACGTGTATACTAAGAAGGAACCTTCACTCCATATTGTACGTATGTTCGTCAGATCCTAGCATTCCATGAAATATTATAGAAGCACCAAATAAAAAGCTTCACATTCAATATTTCTTTCGTAAATTTATTACATTACTTTGCTTTGGTTTGAAATATTTACAAGTTTTCAAAACTGGTCGGACGAAAATCTCAAAGTGAAGATACTTACACGTTCATTTTTTATATTGTGAAAAATTATGCGAAAAAATTACTGCGAGTGTTGAAATATGTGAGAGCGCTGCGTTGGCAGTTTAGCCAAATAGGTTCCATACATCGTTGTAGATACTTCGTGAGCAGAGTGTGCTAGAATGTAGATAGCATATTTTTTAAAACTAAAGTTACAAGCAATTTTTTTTTGCTTAGAACGTTAGAAACGCCTTAATAAGATCTCTGAGGTTTAGGACAGCCTCTCAATGACATCATCGAGTTGTGAAGACGATTTGATAGTTCGCCGGTTCAATGATTCACGGTATAGAAATCCGCTCAACTTGATGGCGTTTACAGATTTTCCCGCCCTTGATGCTAACAGGTGAATAAGTGACCAACTTTTCTTGCCATTAATGCTTAGCTCTGCTAAAAATCCGTGTTCTACAGAGGTCTTATTTCGATGTTTTTTCGAGGACGGTTTACACTGGACAATGTCTGTTTCAGATGCTGTATTTCTGCTTCTCGTTCTGGGATCGACTTTTCTGTAATTTGTGACTCTGCTTTAAAACCGACAAGGATTCCTATTTTAATGTCACGTAGTCTTTCTTCGTCCTATGAACGGTGGATTCATTTTCTGTTACGGATTAGTTGACAAAGTGTAACGTAGTCTTAGGAATAATCTCGAATAACAAAGATTTCATGTACTTAGCGTAGCTTAGGAAGCTGCAGACTTTCCATTTCGAGTTGTTTTTATGGCTTCAGCACCCTAAAATTTAGTTAAGCCTTTTTAATATTAAAGATTGGAGGTTCAATTGAAGATTCAAAATTATTATACAAGTCTCTTGTGGATAAACCAAGTGCAATGGAAAGGAAACCAATGTTGATTCAGTGACTCAAAGTCTCGCCGGAAAGCCTTCGGTTCTCCAATTGCCCATGGATCGTGTGACAAACTTTGCGAAGAAAGAACTGACGTCAAAGAAGAGGTGAAGCGACTGTTAGCCAGAAGCCAAACTCGCCATACAAACCAAGTGGCGGGATATGAAACAAGGTCTTCATAATTTTCAGTATTTACACTTCTTTATCTTAAGCTTTACGTGTGTTCACAGTTTTTCATGCACTGAAGAATTAGATGCTGCAATAAGACTTGGATGAAATATGAAATATCCACTATTCATGGCATGTGTATACTTATCCTGCAAGGAAATGCTAGCTAAGATGTTGCCTGACAGGCTAATAAGGTTGCCAGGAACAAAGCAAAAAGCATTGCCAGTATAGTAGATGTAATTGGTTCTATCATATTTCTCAATAGAATGGCTTATGTTTTCATTTTTTTATTAGAGTAGTAATAACTCTAGAATCGCAATGTGATAGAGTTTAATTTATGGAACCAGAAACCAAGAGCAGTAGAGAGGAATTTTGAGGAGCAACTATAGTTTTCCAGGTATCCACTAAGTGAAAGATCTCATTTGCCTCCCTTATCGTCCTATTCTCCACATTGTTCTGGGATCCGTCCACGTCTTCTCTCTCGTCCACAAATACCACGTCGAGGCGAACAATCGATGATTTTACCAATTAAATTATGTTCGCCTTCAATTGGAAGTCCGCAAATAAAACCCTTTGACGGTATGTTCGAATTACCGCGGTTCAACATCTATAGTTCTTCACACATTGAAGGAAATGTGTATGGATTACGCATTATGGAATTATTACATTACTTTTGAAAATCCATGGTTTTCAAGAGAAGAGTTTCGACTTAGCGAATTTCGAAAAGTTCTAGATACTTAACGCTAGCGCTCTTTAAAGCAATATCTCATCCAAAAGTTTGTAAACTTCTGGACTTTTCAATACCTAATGGACAGAAAACTACCAGCACTATGTATAACCATAATGAAGCTGAGATATTTGCAAAATTCCTAACCGCAAACGTGCGCTGTGACTGATTGCAGGGCCAACACGTTCACCACCACACAATGCGGGTTCTTCGTTTAGCCTTTGTCTCAGCTAGCTACTGTGTATAACTTTTTATCTCTTGTTTATTTTTTCATAGAAGGGTATTTTGTGAAATACAATCATAATGATGCCAAGATATTTGCAAAACTTGGATGGCAGACCATACTCAGAAGTCAGCACTAATTGAAAAACCAGCATTAGGTGCTAATGCTCAGATTCTTTCTGAAATTTCCCAAAAAGTCCGTTAGTTGGCAAAACTCTTACAGAAACTGCAGTTAAAAAAAAATTACCTACTGAACTTCATGCACAACTCGGCATAACAGCATTACTGTGTTCATTTTTCCACTAATATTCAAAGGATTCAATGTGGAACTAAAGTACGACAAAACACGAAGATTTTCCTTTTTTGTTAACCTAAATTGTTTTTAGAATCATCCGAAGACGGTTCTAGCTGTTCACTCAGTGTAACTCGTCCTCAGAAAGGTTGTGGGAGTCGGCGTAATAAACTAGGTAATTTCTTACAGTTTTGTTCTCATCATAACTGCAAAATATACTACTTATCTATCTTTAACCATGACGCCTAAAGCTATACAATGTTCGATTTCTCCATGAGCTGATGAAAATCCAATCAAGTTGGATCTGTGTCCACCTTGGGATTTCGAAAAACCTGTTACCCATGAGGTTTTCTTTTAACAAAACATGTTTTCATGATAACGCATCAAGATCTTCCAATTTGGGCTATGTGTTGATTTTCAAAGTTTTGTAAATATATCTTTACCATAGTTTTGTTATCGTCTACATATAGGCGGTTATCCTATCGACATCGAGCAACTTTTCGTCTTTCGTAAATCTACATTCTCACGATGCCGCTGGTGTCGAACCGCAAATTCCTTGCGGAGATTAGTTTCGAAGTATAGCCCTAGGTTAGTTATGCTCTATAGATTATTTGGCTGCATCTGGTTTACGTCGCAGTCGTATATCCTCTGTAGTTCGTTGGATTTTTACTCGGCGTTCTAATCATCTAATCAAGTTATGTTTTCTTCGAAATTCTGCAATCTGCAGACTCCCTTGGTGGATTCCTTTCCTTCGTTTTTGTCATTTAGTCTCTTTTTTCGAAACTTATGTCTTCTTTTCAATAAACTTATTTTGCAGATTTATCCCCTACGGGATTTGTAAGCGCAATGTGGCTCGGAGAAGTCTGTGTATTTGCGGCCGCGACAGCGATCTCAGTGTTACCGTACTCACTAGAAGCTTTATTATCGATCCGATGTCCATGAACCGAATATTGAATATGTTCGACTATGCAGCGTTTCTGGTCTTACTCGCATTAATTCTGAATATCGCCCTGGGGCTTTTCGATCTTTAAGTGAATGTTTTGAAATTCAAACAAAAGGCTGAGATATTGTATTTCCAGTTCTAACCTCGTGTCTTCATATATAGATATGACGACATAAACGCGTTGCGGGCACATTTCTTTCTTCTTTTCCAGTTTTTCTTCTCTATAGGTACTTTTTGTGATAGTATGAGATTCGATAACATGATTAAGATTAGGCTATAAGACTACGGTTTCTATGACAGAATGAGAATTGTATTTGTATATTTAGTTGAGTGAGAAGTTCTACACATAAATATCTAATAATAGTTTTTGCAAGGATTTCAGTACCAGATGCAGCGCAGTGATTAGAGACGTGCTTCCATGCACATTTGATAGTTAGTTCGATTCCACTGCCTGTGTAGAACAAGATTTTCACCTTTCTAGGATCCGAAATTCGGCATCACCAAACCACCGCTAGCCACCGAGGTTAAACAACGGTCGGTTTAGAAAACACGGTTTTTTTTGCAAGACCACTAGGGGTTGAGACTTGTGTATTTTAGTCCGAGTCCGTGGTTATTTCCTCAATATCACATGGTTCTCTGACAAAAGGGTTTCTTACTATTTCCTAAATTTAGACCTAAATTACATCCAAAAAACTCGAATGCAACATCTACCCGAAGAGGTATTGACCAGCTGGATGACGTGTATTAACTTAGAAGTTTTAAGTTGAAAGCTTCATATTAGTTGTCAACGGAGAACTGTGGATTCAGAATTTCACAATGGAAGTAATATTTTAAAAAGTATTTATGGCTTTAAAATGGAAGAACCATGTCTTTTCAAAATCACTAGGTAGTCTTTGTGACTAATTCACGTCTTTATACTTCTATGGGAAGTGAATGAACTGAATGATGCTGAGATATTTGCAAAACTCCGGACCGCAGGTGTTTGCGGTGGAGAACAAACGCGCTATTACCCTTGCCGAGGACTAACGCGTTCTCTACCACACCACGCGGGTCCTTCGTTTCCCCTGTCTCTCAGTTATTTCTATCGATCAGTACCATCAGCAATCACCCGTCAGCGGGATTGATCTGGCGAGCGCAAATCGGCAATGAACCCAGTTAAGTTGAGGCTGTAGCTATAATCACAATTTTAACTTATTATTTAGTGCTTGCTCTTTTTAAGAGTAGGGTATATTGCAATGTTTGAATGAGCTTTGTTTGAGAATATCTGAAAGAAGTCAAATATGAATAGGCGATTAATAATGGAAAAAGACATCTGTCTTGGGTCTGTTGGGTCTGTGGGTCTGTTTTAAAACTGTTATGATGGGAAGCTCTAATGAGGTTGAAATACTTAGTAGTTGTCTAAGGTGTAGCTAAGCTTTTGCCAGAATTTAATTTACATGATTTTTGGATTGAGAAAGGAATCCCGCTTTGGCTGCCTTACAAAAGAGAGACGCTTGAATTTGTATAGAACATAACCAATCAGTTGACAAACGGATGACCGTGTAAAAATAGTAACAGAGGGTTGCTGAAAAATTGTCCGAGAATGAAAATGATGATACGGCGACTAAAATTATTCAATGAATCTAACTTCCTTATTGTTGATGAGATCACCTGTTTCGCAATGGAAGCACTAATCATCTTAATATCTGCTCAGTTCGGCTGTATCGTTCTCCTAAGTAGTTTTTGTCTGATAAAAATAATCAGAAATATAACGCTAACAACAAGAAGAAAAGCACCACATGCTATGTAGGAGAAGACTAGGGATTCCTTCTGAATTCCGATCCAGCTTTCGCGAGTGATAATGAATAACTTCTCTGCACCTTTCCAAGTGGCTGGGTAGTCTGGAAAATGGAAAGATAACAGAGTATATTTTAGTATTTTTATGGAAATCTCCATTTATGACATACTTAAGGCTAGCAAAATTCTACGGCTTCTAGCCACGCTGAGTTTTCTTAAAACTACAAGGAATTCGTTTAAAATAAAATATACGGGACTTTTAAAAAAGCCTTCATGTTTGTTATAGAACATTTCAATGTTTTCTTGATGAACAGACAGTAAGTTGTTACTACACCATTTATTAACAATAGCTGAAGTTTCGGCGGTTTGCTGTTCTTCAAGACCTCGAAGGGTCAATTCAACGTGTCATTTACTCAGCACTCTCATAACCCCAGCAGATAGAATTCCATACATAAATTTTATTCACATAATAGACTGACTGTTTTTTAAGTCTCCGTTTTGTTTTATAAGCCCTTCTAGTTATTGTTGCATATCAACCACACAAAGTATTACATGGATGAAGAATATGTCCCGCTCAGGTCAAGGAGTTAGCCTGAAGTATGGAGCTCGGTCACACACAAGACGCGCCTTGCGCTTTGCTTTTGGATTTCTGGAATTTATTCAAAGCGTATCATGAGTTCTACGCACTATTGTTATGGATTCCTATGTGGAGATAGTGATTTTTTCCTCAATATTTTTTCCAATATAGCAATTCCCAAGAACGACTTTCAATTAACCTCGGCATTGATTGATAATTCACTGTTTTTCTTTGAAGAGCAAATATGAGGCTGGTACTACAGAATTTATTAACATAGAATAGTCGACGTTTCGGCGGTTTCCCCTTCTTCAGAGCCTGGAAAGGTCCAATTGACGTACAATCTGCTTAGCCAAGCACTTTCATAATCTCAGCAGATAAGACTTGACACATAAACTTACATTCGCATAATAAAACAGCTTCATTTAAACACCCACCGTTTATTCAAGTATTGAAATCAATTGGTGGAGAGCATCCGCGCAGAGTAATATACATGGGCGAGAACTGTGCGTGGGTCAGTTCAGAATCAGCCTGAAGAATGGCGCGATGTCACGCGTAATAACAGGACACTCGTTCTTGCGGTTCGGTAGATTGCATGCCAATTTAACCTTTCCAGGCTCTGAAGAGGACGAAACCGCCGAAATATCAGCTATAAGAAATGTTAAATGTATGCAGATAAGTCCTATGGAACCAACTTCGTGTTTGCTACTCGAAGAAAAATAGTGAATTCTTCAATATACTTTGTGCCTTGTATGTACTAGGTGAGGGATTTTGTTTTACCTTAAGTTTTCGAACTAGAGTTCTCTTGCAGAGACGCGGAGCGGTCTACCTGTTTCTCCAATGTATTTGTCTTCGCACGCTTTACAAGAAAACAGATTCGCCGTACCCGAATTCCTATAAACAAATTAAGCAATTTCGGTCTGTGCATTGGTGGCCATAAAAGTGCCGAAGAGCTATCTAGTGATTTGAAGTGTTCAGCCGTAATTGAATCACTGGCACACAATTCTCCACAATGCACTTTTCAAACAACGCTTTATAGCCGTGCTTAATTCGTTCGAGATTAAGGACAAATTAAACGAGGCCTTGTTTAAAAATGTTGTTTGGGGCTTTGTTTTCCTTCTAAACCTATTAACCGTATCGTAGCCATTGGAAATAGATATTTGCCGCAGCAATCTCGGAGACTGTTCCTTCTGCTCTCTTCTTGTGCAGAGGTGAGTCGGAGAGGTAATGAACCAGTTTGTTTTTATTATTTGGATTTCCGTGCTATTTGGTGATGTACCTGTTCTTGGAAAGATTAAACGTGAACCTTCTTGGATTCTTAGGCTAACATAAAGCTGATAAAGTTGCTTATTAAGCTAACATTTCGACGTCTCCGTCTTCATCAGAGCCGATGATCCGAGTTGGTGGTCAACCGTTGTTCGTCTTCTCGACATGGCGTCTTCGTCGTCGTACCTAAACCGATGAAGCAATCTATTCAGGCGGTGCATACCAACAACGGGCTTCCTATATAAAAGAGCGTTGAACGGTGAAAACACCTCATTGATGGGGTGTTCCACTGTTTAAAATTTGTCCGGACGCTACAAAGAAGGCGCCATATCCAGAAGGCGAACAACTGTGGACTCAGCCAAACACTATCATAACTCTAGTAGATAAAACTTAACAAATGAATTTGCATTCGCATAATAAACAGCTTTATTTAAACACCCAACGTTTATTCGTTGTAAGTATTTCAGTTAGTTGGTGGATAACAGTCGCATAGAGCAATGCATGGGCGGGGACAGTGCCTGGGTCAGGTCATTGAACCAGCATGAGGTATAGCGCTAGGTCACGCGTGATGACGAGACACTCCTCCTTGCGGTTTATTTTTGAGTTTTCGGAATTAATCCAATGCGCTTCAAGAGTTTTATGCACTGGTGTTTTGGATTCCTGCGTGTGGATAGTGACTCTTACTTCAAAATCTTCACCGTTGTGTTTCTGCGCCCTATGTGTGCCTAGTGGAGTGCTTACTTTCAATCTAAATTTACGGATTAGATGTTCTCCTAAACGGGCACAAGTGGTCTTCCCGTCGCGCCAACATATTCCCCATATGCTTTACAAGAGATTACGTATACCGCACGCATGCTCACGCAATCACCGTCTCTACCGTTAGGGCAAATTATACAGTTTTTCGAAACCGACCTTCCCTAAACCTCGGTGTGATTAATCAATATGTATTCTTTCTTGATAAGCTTACACGAGGTTGATAAATATATTTATTTTCGGCTAACGTTTCGACGTCTTCGTCTTCCTCAGAGCCGGTGATCCGAGTCGATGGTCCATGCTTGTTGTTCGCCTCGACGTTGCGACTTCGCCTTCGTGTCGAGCCAGATCTTCCTCAGTGAGCCATCTTCTCGAATGAGGCATCCTCACTCAGTGATGCCCTTTTATACACGATGCTGATGGTGGATATATAATGACATTGTCCGGTGGTAACAAGTTGCATTTCATAAAGAATACATATTGATTAATCACACCGAGGTTTAGGGAAGGTCGGTTTCGAAATATTACTACGCTTTGTGCTAGCTGATAATACACCGACCTCTGCACGATGTGCGCAGTGATGTATGCCCGGAAGAAATACAAGTTGTTACCACCGGACATTGTCATTATATATCCACCATCAGCATCGTGTATAAAAGGGCATCACTGAGTGAGGATGCCTCATTCGAGAAGATGGCTCACTGAGGAAGATCTGGCTCGACACGAAGACGAAGACGCAACGTCGAGGCGAACAAACAAGCATGGACCATCGACTCGGATCACCGGCTCTGAGGAAGACGAAGACGTCGAAACGTTAGCCGAAAATAAATATATTTATCAACCTCGTGTAAGCTTATCAAGAAAGAATACATATACAGTTTTTCGTTGTACACAGACGGTCATATAGGCGGTTGCGAGCTAGCTGGCGTCTTAGAGTGTCCGATGGTATTTCTATCGCCCTTACGGAATTTGCTAGAGCGGCCCTTATTAAGCGACGTTTTATAGCTGCACTTATTTCGTTTGAAATAAAGGACAAGAGGAACGGAGCCTTGTTTTCGCTAGAATTATCGCTCTGGGGAGTGGGTTTCCTCTATGACTATGCCGAGAAGCTACAGTTTCGTAACCATTCGAAGTGGCTATTTGCGCGCCAGTTAGTTCCGAGGATTCTTCTCTCTGCTCTCTACCAGTGCACACGCTGGTGGCGGTTCGAAACATATTTCTTGTAAGCGCCTTTTTGGTGTGTGAGGGGTGAGAGGAGAGGTAATGAAGCACTATGTTTTTACTACTTGGTTTTCCATACCATTTTCTAATGTAGCCGTTTCCGGATAGGCTAATTTGAACGTTGAAGAATGGAAGCCAGTTCTTCTTTGGTTTCTCTTGGGTGAATTTTACGTTGACTGTTCGTTCAATAACTTAAAGTATTTGCCCATTTGCTTTTGTGTGGAGCAGATGACAAAGCAATCGTAGTAGAATAATAGCCGGAGATCGACTACTGGTGCTTATATCTTAGAGATAAAGGCAACAGCAAGGGTTGGTGGGAGTCGCTGTCCCATTGCCAACCCTCTAATTCGCGCGTAATATTTCCCGGACCATCTGAAGATCCAGCAGTTTAAACAGACCTTTAAGAGGACCACAAGCTGCTGAATGGAGAAGCCACACATGTTTACTACTCCTTCGTATTGCTTAAGAAGCTCGTGGATGGCTTGCATTGAGGAGTCGTTCGACACGTTATTGTAAAGGGCGGTAGCGTCGAACGACTCCATAACGTAAGCGCTTTTGGGAGGTGCGCTGGGCAGGCGATCTAGGAACATCTGGGTGTTCGTGAGATGGGCTGGTATTTTCTTAAGCAACCGGTTGAGAATTAGGTTTATAAGCCAAGCTATTCCATCATTGGGCCCGTTTACACAACTGATGATGGGTCTAACTTTGAAGGTGGAGGGGTCTGTAAACGCCAGATCATTAGAGGATACTAGCTTATGAGTTTTGATAGGCAAGTACATGACGGGACATGTCGGCACTTCGATCTTAAGATGCGAAATGTCTGATGGTTTTAAGCCTGCCACGCTTGCCACTTCGATCCACTCGTTGTTCAATCTTCAATTTTGACCTTTGAATTTCTTTTCAAACGATGCGCGATGAAGAGATCGGGCTTCGAGATGTTTTTCCGTTATCTCAACATTTAACTGGTGAGGAATTATTACGAACGAACTCTCCACCCGACTGATAGTCTTTTTAGTCTTTGATTTTATTAGCTCTCAAGCCAGTCGTCTACCAGATTTTTGCGCTGTTGTAAGGTTGGAACTGAACTTTGGAACTGAGCTTAAATCGGCATTGAACCCCGTTAAGCTGAGGCTATAGTTATAATCACAATCTTAACCTTTTTATTTGCTGCCTATTCTTTTTAATGGCAGGGTGTATACGAGACAGGCGAAACGAAGGACCCGCGTGGTGTGGTGGTAAACGCGCTACTCCCCGGGAAGGACAATAGCGCATTCGTTCCCGCATACACCTGCTGTCCGGAGTTTTGCAAATATCTCAGCAAAATTGAAAATAAGGTCCAGTTTATCCTAGCCTTTATTTCAAAAAAATTAGTGCAGCTGTAAAACGTTGCTTAATAAGGACCAGTCTAACAAATACGGTAAGAGTGGTAGAAATACTATCGGGCATTCTAAAACGCCAGTGAATTCGTAGCTACCTTTATGATCGTCACAACGAAAAAGTGCATAATTTGCCCTAACGGTAGAGACGCAGAGATTGCATGAGTTCTGGTGCGGTGCACCTAATCTCTGGCAAAGCGTGTGGGGACGAATACTTTGGCGAAACGGGTAGGCCGCTCTACATCCGTGTAAAAGAACACCCAGTCGGTAAATCTAAATGGAAACCAAACACTCCACTAGGCGCACATAGGATGCAGGAACACAATGGAGAAGATTTTGAAGTAGGAGTCACTATCCTCACGCAGGAATCCAAAACACCAGCGCATAAAACTCTTGAAGCGCTTTAGATTAATTCCAAAAATTCAAAATTGAACCGTGAGGAGTGTCTTGCCATCACGCGTGACCTAGCGCTATACCCCAGGTTGATTCAATGACCTGACACAGGCACAGTCCTCGCGCATGTGGCTGCACAACAAGTAAACGATTGGTATCTAAGTGAGGCTGTTTCTTACGCGAATACAAATTTTTTTGCGAAGTTTTATCTGCTAGGGTTATGAAAGTGTTTGGCTGGATTGATCGCATCTCAATTTGACCTTTCCAGGCTCTGAAGAAGGCGAAACCGCAGAAACGTCAGTTATTGTATCCTAACAAATTCTATAATACCAACCTCTTGCCTACTTATTGAAGAAAAACTGCAAATTATTTCCAAATTCTCTGCTTAATTCTACTTGAGCATTCGACCTAAAAGAATTGCAAATTTGTATTGACCCGCCCATTATTCTGTTCCAGAGGTTGCCCACCAAATATTGGACATAATAGTGATATTCCGGGTCGCACTTCCGCAATTGAGCCAACATTTTTCCTATTTGAATCATAGAGAGGTGCGTAGTAGTCGGATTTCGATGTTCAGTACTTTGTGGCTGTTCTTTTACAGACCTCATAATTTGTGTGTTCATTATATAAAGTTCATGACGATTTGTTGTTTTATGCATTGGCGGAGAAAACATGTCATTTGTCTACTGGATGTTGGTGCAAAGTCGGAAGTATTTTATTGGCACGTCATGACAACCTAAACCTTTTTTTTTGTTTTTGGTCTGAACAAGGTGCATTCCTCACCAAAACGGTGAGTATTTCTTCATTAATAAGCCAAGTCGAGGTTGGTAAAAAGGTTACCCTACATTTCGACATCTTCGCATTCTTCAGAGCCGAATTGGTAGTTGATTGTTCCCAATAGTTCTTTCGGTCATTTGAAATATTGTAATGCTCGATGCTAACTGACAATGGCACTGACTACTGTAAGATGGATTGTCATCAAGTATCAGCAACAACCGCCTTGTATTAAAGAGTATTTCCGGTAAGGTTCTTCATTCGAGCGGTATTCCACCGGATTCGACTCTATGCGATTACGAAGAACCACGTCGATCGTCGTCAGAAGAAGGAGTATCCGTTGACAATCGACTCAGGTCATTGAAGTCGGAGGCGCCGAGACGTTAACCGAATAAAAACTTTTCACCAACTTTGTGTTAGCTTATTAATTAAAGAAAACGATGAGTATTTGGAAGAAGTTGTTTACGAGCGAATAAAATTTACATATAATGCTTTGTCTGCAGAGGTCGCGGTAGTGTTTGACTGAGTAGATTGCACCTCAAATTGGCTTTTCAAGGTTCTCAAGAGCGCAGAACCGCCGAAATGTTAGATATTGTGGATTAATAAACGCTGTACTAACAACCTAATGTTTGCTCATCAAGGAAGGCAGCAAACTGTTATAAAATAGTCAAATATGTAACTAATTAAAAGCTGTAAACTTTACTTTGCAGATGGTACTTGAAATGCTTCTCGAACAGTGTCTTATTGTTAGACAACTTTGTTTTTCTTTCCTGATTGTCGTTCAAGAAGCTCCTAAGTTACCATTACAAGTAGTGACTAATCACTGAAAGTTGCAAGAAGGTTTTCCGCAGTGTCATTTCCGTAAATAGCAAGTACTCCACAACTAGGCAAATCGAATTACTAGATGTGAAGGAGAACCGAAAAAAATTCTTCTCCTCAGCGGCAGAAGCACTAGTAACTGGATAGCTCTATTCCGAACTACGGCATCACGTGATTTAGGTGGTGAGTCCTCACCACTTCGTTCCCACCCACGAATACAGCTGGTTCACGTAAGTCGCGAAAGTTCGTCAGTTCATAGTCGTATCCATTTAAAGGAACTGAATTCTCCTAAAGCCCACTCTACCGTCCTTTGTTGTCAGCTGCTCCCATCTCATGATCCGGCATATTTCACCACCGAACTATATCCCGTCTGATTTTCCTGAAAATGAGATATTGTTCAAGGATCTAAATAGAATAGTTTGGTTCGATGATGTGAGCCGGTTATCACCTGTATCACCTGCATCCCTTCTACTCCCATCGATCGCGGGGTGACTCGAGCAGACACCAGTAAATCTTCCATTCTTCCCTGTCACGACGGCGATGACGAAGATGACAAAGACCGCCGAAGCCGGTATTGTTCCACATTTCTTCAATCGTAAACATCCGATTCAGCTTCTTTGTTGTTCGAATGAATCGATGTTCATGGTCAAACGCGTGTTGACGAGTACGCAGATGACGCCGACTCTACTGTTGCAGGTTCAGAGAAATAGATTTTCTCCGGTGTCATAGACGGCGTTGAAAGGCCGGCGTCTTCTCCTCTGGGCCAAGCCAATGACGTCGTACCTTATCCTTCTTGCTTGCATGATCAAGTCTTCTATCGGGGACTCAGATACAAGTGCGTATGCATTGTAGGTACATATCTTAGCCCTTTGCGATTTAAGTAGCATAAAATGGTTCTGAGATTTTAGCAGCTTCTCCGTACTCGTCTTACCCAACGCTGCTTAATCGGGAACCCTTTCTGTGCTAGCGGAATGAGGTCAGCTTATTTTACCGTGTTTAGCCTTTCGATACCCACGTACACCTCGCTGAGATCTGAAGGTGGGGGCTGGGTATACTCACGGGTAGCTTGCCAGGCTCTCCCAGAGTGGACATGGAGCTTATTTGTTGGAGGCTAATCCGAACTGCCCTTATATTTTCCCCTATCACTTGATGGCCCAATCCACTCGCAGAATGCAATCTACATAAGCAAGGACGCACCCACGTACAGGAATACGCCTTCGTAAACACAAAAGATCTGTGCCAGATAGGTGCAGCAGAAACAGATAGTCCATCCTGTGGATCCATCTCCATCTCAGGGAAGTAAAAGTCGCTTTTGGTCCGCGTTTAACCTCCTATCTGCCACATGAGAACGTTGACTCGCGACTAACGGACATGAGATCCTTGTATGAAGGAGATCATTCGCAGCTGGTTATACTTCAAAAAAGTCGTTCAAGTGCTCTTTTCGTTGTACATGGGTTTCTTCATGTAGTTAAAATATCAACAAATGTCTGAGCAGAATAACAGAGTCGGAAGGACCGTTGAGTGGAGAAAGGATAGGGTGGAATTTGGAATCCATTGTTTGATTTTTGGCTTCTCTTAGAGCTCTAAACGCCTCCCCTATTACTCTTCCTCAGGTTCTTCTTTTGAAACTGTTTTCATGTTCGTCGAATATGTTAAACGTGCGGAAGATTTCATTTCTGTAATAGATCCACAACCATTCGTCTCAATTTGGTTACCATCGCACCATTCTTTTTCATGAACTGTATTGCTCTATATGCAGTCCTAGCGTCTCCCCTTTCACAGACATCGACTCCTTTTCAGCGATAATTATGAAAAAGATGGTGATATCGTTAACAAAGCAGAGGCTCAATAACATGGTTTCTTTTTTGGCACATGTGTTAGTCTTTCAAGTGACGAGATATTAAGTTCAAAACAGTGGTGAACAGCTTTAGACAAATAAACTAATAATGCCCATACAAAATTTTAAGTCGCTTTCAGCCGAAGTCTGTTCGTCAGTTGGTTGCGATAGCAATTGAATACGGTTGTATATGGGTGAACTAATTTTGTTCGTCAAGCACTGTGAGTACGGCCTTCAATAGACATGAACGCCTTTCCTAGCATGTGACACTTGTGACAAACTTGTAGACGTAGACTCTAGCTAAAGATGCAAACCAGACTATAGTTAGGATTATTCTTTCGATTATTATTCTTGGATAATCATGCATGAAGTTCTTCATTGGTCTGGACTCCTTCCTTTATGAGGATATATTCAGAATGAGCTCAGTATGATGTCTCCTTCATTCATCCTAAAAAATTCCAGAAGCAAAAAGAAAACTCTTAAGAGTTTACGTGTCATTTTTTATATGACCGTTATCACATAATAACAAGAACAACTGTGGAGATCTCAGCCTTTCCTGCATTCGGCTCTCGTTTTCTTCGAATTCATCGCCCACAAAGGTTTTGGAACGTTCTGCGTGTTTTTTCGCTGCTGCTTGAGGATTGCGTCTTCTTCACGAGTATCGTAGAACGCTGATCGAGTCAACTCCCCGTGTAATCTTGGAGACAGCCGAGCTAAGGCATTCCCACGTGGATTAGAGGAGAGAGTTGGAGCGGGGATTCGTCTAGCGACTTTTTCTCGTAGTCGACAGCATCATTAACTACTTCACTATTCTCGCCTCTAACCTGTTGTTAAAGATTTGAAATACGATGAAGAAGTAGTGTCTGGCGAGAAGACGCTGATGACATTATAGAACTTTACACTTACTGTAGTTAATCACCAGCGTATAGACACCGTTCGGCAAACCATCGCGAAATCCATCCACCTATAAACATTGAATATATTCTTAACTCTTTTATTTACTGCCTTTTTCTTCTTAATGGCAGGGTATGTTGCGAAATAAAACTCGTATGAAATGCTGAGATATTTGGAAAACTCCGGACCACAGGTGTATGCAGTGTGGAACGAACACGCGCTGTTGTCCTTATCGGTGAGCAGCGCACTTCACCACTACACCATCCGGGTTGAATATATTTATTTTTAAATATTTGAATGACCTATTGTCACTATGAATTAGAAACCTCAGCATGTTCTTCATCAAAATGTTATGGTGTTGGTTCGACTCAACAATGTTTCACATCCTGTAGTCCCGAAAACACTTGATGTGGCATCTTTAGGTCATCGCCAAAAGTAATCATCAGTTCTTGCGGTTCAGAAGGAGGTTTGCCACATGCTAAGCTTCCAGATAAGACTGTTCAACTTCCTCTCAACCTGGTTTAGTTTCGGTAGGCGAACGTCGGCTGAACCTCATAGACCTACACCCAAAAACATCGAACCATTGCGATGTTGATGTTCCATCAGTGTGTGTTCTTATAAGAGTTAGATATAAGTTGATTAAATCTTTATATCTAATTGGATGTATCTAAGGAGGCATAGAAAAAATGTGCATATGCAATTAATTCCCTGATGTCTTCGTGATTAGCTTATTCATAATTATTCAAATTACACCCTTTCAAAAATTTCTAAACAGTGGTGCTTTTACATAAAAATTTAAGAATCTACTTGCTCACTTCATTATCAAGAGTTCTGTAGTGTTTTCTGAAGTTTGGGAGTGCGGATGTTTGCATCCATACCATAAAATCAACATTTTCGAAGGCAATACCGGTACCCGGAACACCGAAGCCTAGTTTGCACACGTCAATTTGCCACCACGGTGGCCTCATAGTGTTCTGTAAGTGGCCAATTTCTTTCATGTCCTGTTCTTCTGACCTAGAATTCTCAACAAGCCCAACCTTTAATTAAAATAACAGAAATAAATATAAAAAACAAAACACTGGAAGATTATGAATGACATAAATATTATTAGGAAAGCAATGAATCTCTCACACTTATTCTGCTTAATTAATATCCCTGACCATACCGTAGCATGTGTAAATTACAATTAAAACCGTTTTAAAACGCATGCACTGCTGAAAAGTGGACATTCTGCTGAAAAGTGATTACAACTGCTATGAATGAAAAAAAAATGCCTTATTTGTATTTTACTTCAAGACCTGACACCACATCTATCGCACTATACGAATTCTAGCTCTTCATGAACTTCACGGGTTTCCTCCTGTCTATCAGCCACAAATGCCCCCGAACTTCTTGAGTGTAAGTTCGGCTTCTACTTGGAAATTCTTTTGCCTTTGTTAAGAATGACTTCAATACTGACCAAGTTGATTCCCTCTTGAGTACTGGCATAGTCGCGCTAGAACGTTCTCAGATGGGTTGGAGAGAGTGAGCTGATTCCAGAAAGATTCCTTACCGATTTCCAAACCCCGGAAGGATGAGAAACTTATGGGCTTCGGCACTGGGTCGGAGCGCAAGATAGGCTGGGTCGTCCACGTAACGAAGGAGATCACTACCACTGCGCTAATCATGCCAATGAATGAACCTACGCACTTATATATTTGGATGGCCGTCTTCAGTAGCTGTGCGCTTGCCGCATAATTTCCATTTCTCGTACTTTGCTGGCTTAGCCACTGTGGTTCCCTGGATTCCCGAGGACAGCTTGGCCAAATTCTGCCTCAGGTCATCACCATCCACAGGCAGTCGCCGCCCTTGTGGATCAGAGGGAGATTTACCATCGTGCGACTAGTTTGATACCACCAATACCACAGCGGCGGTGGATCCTGGTGATGGTTTACTCTTAACTAGGCTTCGACATGGAAACGATGGACTCCTTCTCAGCTTGAGAGGCCCTGTTGGGCGACGAATTTTGGCATAACAACGAGAAAAATTGAGCATCTAGATAAATTGAATTGGTACTTAAAGCTGGAACTCCGTTTTTCCATAAAAATTTCAGTAAGCCTACAAGAGTTCAGAAGCTATGGAAAAGAAGAATGTTTCATTTTTGCCCTTGATTCTTCACCCTATCTTAACATATACCAATTATTTTTAACAACAGCCTAAAAACCTAAGAAGCTTTCAAATTTAAATAACCTGAAAAGCATCACAAAGGGTCTGATTCCCTTTAAGCTTTGGATTACGGAACTTTCGTTTCCTTACTTTGTCCGGTATCACGCCTTTTGTAGTGAATGGAACAATAATGACCGCTTCATGTTTATCATGAAAAAACAGTTTGAAGCTATCTGAAAAGACGTATACTCATTTTACCAATGTTTTTAGGTTTTATTTGCCAGTTATTTTTATGGCAGGGTGCTGTGTAAAATACAACCACAAGCACCCTGAAATATGAGCAACATTCGACATCTCAGGTGGACCTTGAACCTTCGGTCTTTTTGAAGCATGCTCACGTGCTATCCACTACACCAACAGAGGCCGTTGGTTTGCCTTTCTGTGGGCTATCTTTTTACTCCAACGGCGCTATCAGCAATGGCCCGTCGACGAGAATGATAATCTCTTTTAGAATTTAGAGACTTTCCTTCCTTTCCTTTTTTACTCTTTTAGACTTTTATTGGAAAACTACCAGCTCACCGTTGAACATGGAGTTTGCGACGAATCCACAAGGAGCATAAACAAAATTGGAGGCACGATCAAGAGGCTTACAACCGGCTACCTAGGAAAAAACTATTACGAGCTACTGAGAGAGCTCAAAAAGTTAAAAACTGAAGAGGAAACTGGAGAATGGGGACAAAAAATGACTTTGGCACTTTCCGTATTCAGTATGCACTTTGAAAAGAGCTTGAAAGGATTTGGATAGAACTTGTGGAATCAAATTTATTTGAAAAAAACGTTTCAAAAAAGTATAAAGATGACCGTACCTCATTTAGATTCCCTAAAAGTTGAACGTCATTGCGAGAGTGTACGTATAGTTTATTGTTTTGGTAAAATTCTTTTAAACCATAGTAGAATTTTACGCTTCCCTAAAAGTAGAAGTGCAAACCTCCCGTCGATTACTACAAATAAAAAAGTGGATTAGAAACGATTACCGTGTAGTTGTCAGTAATCCTAAATGAGAGATAACACTGTACAGCACCGTCAGCATAGGAGTAATTCGTTATGTGTGCAGTCGATTCTCCGGTGAGGGTTGTACAGTTCGTGTACTTGATGACAAACTCCAAAGCTGAATCGAACCTTCTATAAAAAGCAAGACACTGAAAAACTCTGTTATAGTTCAAAATTGTCTTCTAAACTTCTTCTTCTTCTACTTTATTTTACTAACTAACATTTTTTGGGCTTAAGCTCAGAAATAACTTGTGAACTCACAGTGGTCAACGGCAAATTTCAAGATGATACCAATTCCAAGGAAGATAAGACCAAGAATAGTTGTGTAGGGAAAGGCATTTCCAGCGGTGATAACTGGTCGGAAAGCCGATAGTCGTTGCTGACGCCACGCACTATCTAAATGTTCAGAGCTTCGGAAAGTGGAAATAACTCTGGGGCTTAAATTCCTGATATTCTAGAAACGATTTTCTTGGGAAACCAAAAGTTTTGGAACTAATTGGAATTATGACTATTTTGCTTAATCAAATAATCCATTTATGAACTATCTTCTCTACAAATAAATACATCATTTTCACAATGATTTACCACACAACCATGACAAAAGGTGTTCTTAGAGTGTCAATTTCCTATATAGAACCTCAGATTCATCCTCACCGTAGGTTGCCCTAGCTATAAATGAATGTAAGCATCCGTTTCATCTGGGTGCCTCAATTGAAGCAAACCAGTGGTGAGAATCGGTGCCTTCCACGGGTGAAGAAACCTAGCTGCATGGCGACCAATGTTTTCTTTACGAGGGCAAGCAACTGGCTATGGCGGCGCGCACCCTGAGTACACCATGTCAAGGATATTTCAGGCTCTAGACAACAAATGCAATAAACCTTTTATCTTGGTCAGAACATTTGCTTTCATCAGTACTAACTGAAACCGGCTGTGAGTCATTTAAGTACCAAGTTTGAATATTTTAGGGAGTAAAACGTAAGGAATTCCATATTGCGCTCATAAATCGCAACTGTCTTGATTTGTAACTTACCAATGGGCTGGTTCCTCCTTCCTCGACACCTAGGAATTTTTGGGATGTCGTCAGGCATCACCCGCTTATTTTCACTTCAATGCCCACATAACGACCACAGATGCACAAATTACTAACGGCCCATAAAAATTATATCCTGAAACCATGATTTATAATTTTGAAATTAAACCTTAGCCTTTTAGTCAAATTCGGAATTCAAATTCAGATTCAAATTCGAATTCGGCTTCTACATCGTCCTTGAGCGGTCGGTTACTTTTACTTTCCTACTTTCGTTTCTGATTTCGGTTTTAACATCTCTCAGAATCAACTAGTAGGAAGACCGTGCGAAGGATTCGTTGCCGAAAACGCATCTCCCTCTGATCCACATCGTGGTGGAGAGCTGGATATGCCCTTGCAAGGTTACGTCATGACTCCAGGGAGGACGAAGTTGCACGACCAGCAGTAAGCCAGCATCAAGTACCCCGCACACTGAGTGCTCCCGTCTATGACGTCGGGCGGTGAGACGACCGGTGAGAGGCCAGAAAATCTCGGGTTACGCAGGACGTCATTGGGACCAGATGTGACGAACACACGCACGACACGCCATGGAGATTGTTCCTTACTATGCACATACAATGCCAGAACACAGACGCCCTTTTTGTAGCCGCAGATCGCATTAAATTTCATGTGGTCGCATTACAAGAAACAAAAATCGAGAAGATCGACATACGCCAAGTAAACAACGGGACCGACTCATACGTGACCCTTCCCCCTCGCATAGCCGTCCTTCGTCTTTAGCTGTCGCATCATAAGAAGATCACTATCATCAACTGCTACTCACCAACCGACGCAGCTGGTAAGTATGAATTGAATGCCTTCTACTATCAGGTGGAGAAAGTCATCCGCAACGATGAAGCATATAATAAATTTGTTGTTGGAGACTTCAACGCCAGAACAGGAAAGGCCAACGAGAGCGAATACAGAATCGGAAACTTTAGATTAGGAGAAAGAAATGAGAATGGGAACCGTCTCGCAAAACTTTTGTCAGCAGCACGTCTGTTCCATGGAAACTCGTTTTTCCAGAGGAAAGAAAGCCGCCGCCGGACATGAGAGTCTCCCAACGGCATGACTCATGCGGAGATCGACCATATTCTGACAAATAGAAGATTGGGCCTACTTGACACATCGGTAGTCCCGTCATTCTGTGCTGGTTCCGATCACCACCTTCTTCGCGCAAAGATTCGATTCAGAACTCTCTTCATCGACCATGAGGAAAAAGTCTAGTTGTATACGACGAAAACATTCTGAACGAAGTCCTGTCCAAACGTGACTGGCAGATTAAAGAAGACCCGACCGAAGACTACGAGCTACTTGTCGCGAGGACTGAAAAGCTGAGCCGAATTCGCCTCAGTTCCTCAAGCAAGAGGATAAGATTGCATCTCCATCACTACTAAGGAGTTGCTCGAAAAGAGAAGGAAACTTGAGCTTGATCCTACTGCAACACGTTTAACATGGCTAATAATAAATGCGAGCTGCCGAAGAGCTTTGCAGGGATTTCTACAATGGTACAAGCAAAAGAAAATACTGGAAGCAGCAGAGAAAAGAAGTAGTCTGAAAAAATGCCGTCGGGACTTGCGTGATTATAATGTTCCGCTGTGAGTTCTGATGAACGAAGTTGGAATCGTCAAAACTTCCCGCCATGATATGGAATTAATAGCGGTAACATTCTACACCAACCTTTTCCGTTCAACAATCCCCGTCCCGAGCTCTGATATCCCCGCTGCAGAAAAGCTACCTTGAATTCTTCCGTCGGAGGTTCGAGTTGCGATAAAAAGCATGAAAAAAGGCACAGCTCTAGGATCCGATAACATCACTGCCAATTTCGTTAGAGCTGGAGGCCACAATTTACATGTACTTCTAGCAAACCATATGATAGGCTACCTTCAAAAGGAGAAAATCCCAGACCAGTGGATTACGTCGCGCACGATTATCCTACTCAAAAAAGGAGATCGAACGGGTCTTCGTAACTATCGTCCCATATGCTTGTTTAGTGTACTCTCTTCACGAAGATTATCCTTTCGCGCATATCAAGGACATTGGGTGAGGCGCAACCAGTCGAGCAAGCAGGGTTTCGAAAAGGATTTTGCTGCATGGACCACATCCAAACCGTGTCCAGGGTCATCGGAGTTTGTCGGGAATACCACTTGCCTCTAGTCCTAACCTTTGTCGACTCTGAGAAAGCGTTTGACAGTGTCGAAACGAATGCAATCCTATCATCGCTCGTCGATCAAGGAGTGAACCCGTTCTACATAAGGACTCTGTCCGACTGTTATCGGAACTGCTCTAACTTTTCCATCGACCTCTTACAATACCCTTAGGAAAAGGGGTTCGACAGGGCAACACAATATCGCCAAAGCAGTTCAGTGTCGCATTGCAGTGGATAATGGTCACTTGATTGGGATGAGAAAGGCATATGTATTGATTCCTATCTATATCTATATCTATATCTATATAAAATTCCTATCAAACCTTCGTTTTGCCGACAACATTGTCATCTTCTCAAGATGTACTAGCGAAGCAGAGGTGATGATCAACGAGTTCTACGAAACGGAGAAAAAGATCGGACTTCGCATAATTCGAAAGAAGACCCAGTTCACAAGAAACCCATGGTGTGAAGGAGAAAAAATTGAATTGGATGGCTCTTTCATTGCAGAGACCACCTTGTACGTTTACCTTGGGCGATTAATGAACATGGAAAACAACATGAAGGAGAAACTAGATTAGAAGGAGAGTAGCTTTGGCCGCATTCGGGCCTCTCAAAGAAGCCACCGACAAACATAAGGACCCGAAAATCCGCGCTCGTCTGTTTGATTCTACGGTCCTACCAGCGCTCTGTTATGCTGCGTCTTCGAACAACTCACAGATCGCTTGAGCGATGTCTTCTGAAATATAACCGGCACTCTCAGTATGTAGCTGGAATGGGAAGCTCTGACCTTTGGAATCTGTCACATCTTCGAGATCCAGGAGAATATACATCGACAGCGAAACATAGATGTGCCGATCACATAATGAGAAGAACAAAGGACAGATAGACGAAAAGAACAGTAGAGTGGACTCCAAGAGAATGCAAACGTCACCTTGGACGACCACTTACACGTTGGGCGGACGCGTTCGCATACAAATTAATCAGCTGTACCCGTAGCTGCAGTTGTTTTACAGATCACGGAATGAGACTCGCAAGCGCTACCATGCTCAGACAAGACCACCACCATGGACTACGATTGCGAGAGAAAAGAGGGAATGGCATATGTGCTGGGGTCGGCACGGCTCGTGAAGACGGACCGTCCAAGTATCCAAGTATCCAAGTATCCTCACCATCGTACTGCGTAAAAACATATAAAGGAGATTTTGCGATGAAACCCAAAAAAGCAGATAAAAGATAAAATTGAAAAGAAGTTTTCTGACCACAATGTTACAAAATATCACATATGATTTCAGGAATTTTAATCCGAAATTTGATGAGCAGATAAAGTTGTAGGCATACCGACCTCCGAGGAAAAATTGAGAAAAGACAGCAGAATAAGAAATAGACAAAATGTTAAGCACGAGGTCGTTGCAATTATAGCTAGTGTTTCTGTACGAAAGCAAACTAGCAAGAGTAACTTGATTTTGAGATTTTTAAAGTAACTTGAGATATTGAGAGAAAAGATCGATAGAACTAGCTGAGAGACAGGCAAGACGAAGGACGCGGATGGTGTGGTGGTGAAGGGCGCTGCTCCTCGGTAAGGACAACAGCGAGGGTTCGTTCCCCACCGCATACACCTGTGGTGCGGAGTTTTGCAAATATCTCAGCATTTCATACGAGTTATATTTCGCAACATACCCTGCCATTAAGAAGAAAAAGGCAGTAAATAAAAGGGTTAAGATTGTGATTTTAACTTGAGATAACTCATCAGTTTACGATCTACAAAGTCGACTTGACCCTTAACACTATTAAAATTTTATTCAGCATTTGACCGTCCCTCATCCTCTAAAAATCTCCCGATCAATGCTTTATTCGGCTGTTTAGGTAATGCGACATATTGCTGAGTAGGAGAAAAGAAGCCGCAGCTTTATCGTTTTTAATAAAGGCATTCCGTTCCGCTTGATCCATTTTTCTTTAACTTTTATTTTGCTGGACTGACCATGATTTTTCACGATTTTAGCGACTTATATCCATGACAGCTGTGAGGAAAAATTTATGACTTTGCTAACCCAACAGCGTGTGGATACCCGTGAATAGATTAAACTTGAAAATCTGCTAGAAGCCGACGCATATAAACAAGGTCGGAGTTGTGATCATCGCAAAAACAGTAATGAATTTTGTAACGAGGTTTGCAAAGAAATTTTGTGGGTATTATATCTAGTATTTGCAGTTTACTTATATGCCGCTCCAAAGCGTATTTTTTGTCCAAAAATTTCCACACAGTAATTTTTCTTACACCAGGTTCGCAGTGATTTTGGACTGAGTTAAATGATGCTCATGAAGTTTCATCAAAATCACATCGCTTTGAGCGAAGCATAGACCAAAGAAAGGATTCTTATCACCAGTACGTGAATGAAGATTTGTAAGGTTTCGTACAGAGGGTGTAAGTTGTCATGGTAGCAAAATCAAAGTTTTAGACGTCTGTCAATAGTTGACAATGACTCAACCACTGCCTGAAGGTGATGACTGAGACTTCTCCCCAAAAAATACTTGACAAGCTGCAGAAATACAGATGAAAAGTTCGATGAAACGATAGCATAGCACATGAACTGGGGCAACAGCATTGAGATCGGCTTTATAAAATCTTCCTTTTGTTTCTTCTTCAGAACAAGAACGACGTACTCCTCGATCACATTGTGAGGTGCGATGGAGAGCGAATTCTATAAGATAGCTGAGTTCAGTTAACACAATGTTGCTAAGATATTTGCAAAACTCTGGGTCGCTGATATCTGCGGTGGGAACCGAGCATGCTATGACCTCTTTCGGGGCTAACGCGTTGACCACCACACCATGCGGATCCTTCGTTTCGCCTGCCTCTCAGCCGCGTTATTGACCTATACGTGCAAACGGCAATCACCCGTCAACGGTCGCCACCGTAGACACCAGCGGTCCGGAGTCTTGCGAATATCTCAGCAACGTTGTGGTAATATTTCGCATAATACGCTGCCATTAAAAATAGTAGGCAGTTAAAAAAATGACATTGTGATTTATACCATATTTCAGCTTAAATGGGTTCATGCCGATTTGTGCTCTTGAATGCTGATTGCGCCTATAAGTCAATAACACGGCTGAGAGACATGCGAAACGGAGGACTCGCATGGTGTGGTGGTGAACTCGTTAGCCACGGGAAAGGGTAATACCGTGTTCGCTCCCCACCGTAGACAATAGTGGTTCGGACTTCTGCAAATATCTCAGAAATATTGTGGTAATATTTAATATAATACCCTACCATTAAAAAATACTAGGCAGTAAATAAAAATTGACGAGATTGTGAGTTCAGTTAGCGCAGCGATTGAACCGAGATGAAACCCATAAGCATTTTAAAAAGTCTAATTTGCGCCAAAGGTTCGCTCTGATGATTGCTTTGTTTTCGACAAGAAGAATCTTCTAATGAAGGCCCTTTAGCCACGACAAAACGATAGCACCGGAAAAAAATTGGTTCGAAATCTGTGAAGTACCTCAAAAACTTCAGCGTTTGTACACACGCTTACAGAAAAGGCTCAATTTACTTGCGATACAACTCTTGAGCACACTTAGATAGCCATGGTTATAAATATTGAAGGTCTCAGGATAAGAAGATTTTTCTCATCCGGCCTATTCATCGAATCCTCCACTTTCCAACTATTACTATTCTAAAGCATTACGATGATAACTACCAGCGAAAATACAAATCACATTCTGATCATCACTTACGCGACGAAACCTAATTTTGAATGGCTGTTGCGTGGAATGACGCCTAATTTCATATAGTTGTGAACCTGCTGGTCCTTTCATGATAGATTACAATCTTCCATACCTGGAAAGTATGAGTGGATGAAAACCTAACAGATTATGATAAAAACTTTGCGCTAACATTCCAAAGAGATGCATGGTATGTATCCTACAATTAATTATATTTTCTTAGATCCAGCATGCAAGCAACACACTGTCTGCTCTAGGAAGCGTTTTGCAGCCTATCCTAAGTCTACTTCTATATTTTTCGTATCTCTCTGTTTTGTAGGATACCACACTTCATCATTGCAATTAGAAGGAAGTGGCTGCCAATTATCAGTTAAATCACTGCTCAATGTTGACTTCATTATGCATCTTTATAGGTAAATGAATGCATATTTGGCCTTTCAATGACTCGCTGTGGCCTACCGATGTATCTAACCAGTGCTGCGATCCTCCTAGATAATTATGATACAAATTCGTGAACCACGAAGGGGTGGATGAAAGGCTTGGTGAACCTGGGACGCGGAGTTCGACCCCATGTGTATTGCACGGTGTCTCTTACCACTCTTACCACTGCGCTACACGCGCTCCACTACGAGTTAATGGAAAGAGATTTACAATTTATCACATCGTTGTTTTTTGACATACGAATACAGTGGCGTATTGGATGTAGAAGAGCAAACGAAGGCAGAAAATATTGCGAAGACCTTTTGAATAAAAGAAAGGCGATACAAGGGCTTCAGTGCTGCATTGAGTAACACATGAGCCCACGGAAAGCATAACTCCGGGTTCGAATCTAGCATGGGATCCGAGTTTCGAAAATATCTTGCATCGTAGTGGCTGCATTTCACATCATACCATGCCGTAAAAAATGATAATAGGCAGTACATAAAAAGTAAACATTGTCATTTCGAATACAGCCTCAAGTTAACTGGATTTAATGCCGATTTGGCCCGCCAGATCATTCCCGTTGATGAGTGATTGATGATAACACTATAACACTCCTGGGCTAAGAAACTGGCTGACAGAAAGCCAAACCAATGGAATTGATGGTGCACTGGGTAACGCGTGGGAACCCTGAAAGGCAATCACGAGTGAGAATTTGGCCTGGGATCTGTGTTTTGCAAGTACCTCGGTAAGCATTATAATGTGTTTTATTTGGTAACTCCCTTTTTCTTCTACGAACACTATTGTGAAATTTGTAATTTACGATCAGCTCATTATAGATTGTAGGCACCCGTGTACTACGGGCGTATAGGTATAACAGTTACAGTGTAACTGAACATGGGCGACGCCACTGTAGAGGACATAAAGACAAAATATTGTGCGTGGAATCGAGGGCTTTCGGTAATGCAAACTATAGCTCCAATGAATACATTACAGCAATAAACATCGAACAGTTCAAGCATTCATTGTTCCCATCTGCTGTTTATGTTCCATATATTCCTTGTCGATTGTTAAGTTTATTTTATAATGGTTAATTTCCACTAGGAAATCCACAACATATGGGCTATTTTGTTCCCCTCAATTCCTTGGTATACTCTTCACATGGATAGCTGCTATCTGCAAGAATTCTAGTCATTCTGAGGACAGAATCCGACAGAACCCCAAGCCACAGTCTAACAACTCACATATACGAATCCAACCATCTCCATGGATGACAGCAGTAAGTCAACGAAAAGAAATGCTAAACGGTTCGAAAGCACGCGACGTGATAATGTTTATTTATTTACCATTTAGTTAACTGTGTCTAAGACGTAAAATCTTTTTATATATTCTGCAATGAACTCTTAGAATAATACTCGTGCAAAATAATGCATGGAAGGCGTAGTAGAAATTCATAGTTCGTTTGCTTCTTTGGAGTTATTTTTCATTAGAGGTGCTCTGCAGTGCAAATATAGTCGTGGGTTCGAGCCAGTACTGCGGTAATCCCGCATTCCTCCTGAGTCGCACATTGCACATATTTCCTTTGAAGAAGCTTCCATCCAATCAACAAAAGTCGGTGACTTCTATAGCCCTTAGAGGTTTTAGCAGGACTATCATAGGATTTCCAGGAGAAGCAGTCTTGTCGGCTATTCAGCAATACTCCTAGAAATTCTCAAGTAGCAGCGCAATCCAGGAGCAAAATCGAACGTTCACAGTGATGACATATGGAGGACAGTTACGTAAATGAAGAAAGAGTTTAGATTCGCGCTGTATTTGAAGGTGAAATAAATAACAAACAAATAAATTACGAATCGCCATATCAACCCTATAATTAATTATTTTCAACAAAAACTTGTGGTATCGTCGATGAAAAGAAACTCTTAAAGCGATCTACTCTCAAGTGCTTGATATTTTCATGTAAGACATTCTCTTAGACGCTCCTTTTACACTTTCCCTCCTCCATGTTTAAATAGAGTTCGTATAGATTTCAGCATAATTATGGATTCTCAAACATGTAAGTATATCTTAAAATTTGGAATAACTCGCCGTCAAGTTGTCAGCTTGAACCACAGGGATGTTAAGATATGAACAAAACTAGCAGCCTCGGCGTGGCTTCGAACATGCGATTACCACTCTCGAAGGTTCACGCGCTATACACCGAAGCAATCGATGTCCTTTCTTTGCCTATCTCTTAACCACGTTTTTACTCTATCGATGCTATCAACAACCACTTATCAACGGGAGTGCTCTGGTAAGCACAAATTGGCAATGAACCCAGTTAAGTTGAAGCGTGGGATGGCGGAGTGGTCAGTCATGCAGTCTTTCAAGAAGCAAAGTGCTAGTTCGACCCATTTCGCCTCAATCCACGTGGGAACGAGTTGCCTTCGCTGTCTCTAGTGTTGCATGGACTAAAGAATCAACTCAACCATTATTGAACGATATTCATGAAGGATAAAAAAGGCGACAATACTTAAACAGCAGCCGAACCAACATGCGAAATTTTGAAGATCTTTGTAGACGATGAATGCGAGAAAAACTAATCGACTGCAACGAGTGCTTGTATACACACAGCAAACGTTGTGGTGGGTCTTGTAAATAATAACAGGCTAATTTTTGTTCACCGTATTTTTTCCACGGATAGCATGTGAGTCTCCTAGCATGAGAAAGTGTAATCGTTAGTTCGAGGCTTACCGGGGTTCCACGTTGTGTTAAAAATTCAGCGTCCTTCTGATTGTATTTCATGTGGCACCCTACCATGTTTGTCCCAAAATTCTACACGGGATCAGACCATTCTATTTCTCGCGGAAGGAAGAAAAAGCCGCTAAATTCAAAACCCGAAGTCCTAGAACCACCGTAAACTGGGACTTATTCAATTCATTAGTCGGCTGTTGGGAAGATGCCGTTGTCGATAACATCGACGAAAAATACGATCGGCTCATTCAACATCTTCACAGGAGCGCAATGAAAGCTGAGAGTTCGAAAGTCACCAAGAGACGTCTGTCTCCAGAAACACTCCAGCTGATACGCCAGCGTGAAATCGCAAGAGCTGCATGCAACCGCGAACTAACGATCGAACTTGGAAAGCAATGTAGACAGACTATAAAAGAAGATCTTAGAGAGAGAATATCAGCAGTAATGGTCGAAGCTGCAGAGAATGGGAATAGCATTCGCAAAGCCCACCGAAGCTTGGCCAATTACAAGACCAAGATGATTGCACTCCGACACTCAGACGGAACAGTTACAGCGTCCAGAAAGATAATGGAGAAAATCATTCACAAATACTACTCAGATCTCTTCAATAGCCACGTCCACCTTCCGTCATATGAAACAAAGAAGGATAGATATGTTGTACCACCGGTTCTACCTTCCAAAATCCGACATGTCATTTCGTCAGTGAAAAATCGAACACCACGAGATTCGGACGGGATAAGACCAGAACACCTGCATAACGTTCCGCCACTCCTCAAATACATTAGCTCTGCTCTTCGCACGTTACCTGACTGAATTCAAGATTTCTGCTCAGTGGAGGACCCGCAAGACCGTGTTATTGTTCAAGAAGGGTGACCTGCACGATATCGGCAACTATTGCCCAATCTGCTTACTGTCTGTCGTTTACAACTTTTTGTTCAAGTCATCCTAAACAGGATTGAGAGAGCACTGAACGAAGGAGAGCCATGTGAGCAAGAAGGGTTTCGAAAAGTATTTGGTACGATGGACCACATCCACACGGTAGCAAGACTCACTGAAGTATCGCGAGAGTACAAAAGACCGCTCTGTCTCACTTTCATCAATTCACAGAAGGCCTTTGATTCAGTTGAGATAGAAGCAGTCTTGGAAGCCCTTGATAGACAAAGAGTCGCTACCCAGCACAAAAGATTCTTCGTGAGCTCTACAAAAATTTCGCCACAAAGATATCACCATTCTACAACGATATTAATATTAACGTCAAAAGAGAAGTTAGGCAAGGCGATACCATCTCGTCAAAATTACTTAGCGCCACACTCAAGAGCGTCATGCGAAAACTGGAGTGGGATAACAGTCGATGGCCGGCAGTTACATCATCCTCGCTTTGCTGATCACAACGTCCTTGTAACACCAAAACAATAGCCAAGCGGAACGTATGCTTGCCGACTTTGATAAAGCCTGTAGAAAGATTGGTCTTCGACTAAATCTCACAAAAACGATGTTCGTGAGGAACAGATTGGTTTCGTATGCCCCGTTCACGCTCATCGGAACGAATATCTCCGAATGCTCCTGTTATGTTTATCTACGTGGGGAAATCAACATGTTGAACGACTTAGCTCCAGAGATGAGCAGAAGGAAACGAGTGTCTTGGGAAGCTTTCAAGAGCATCGAGGATGTACTGAAGAGAACAAAGAATATCCGACTCCGTGCTCACGTTCTCGACTGAACGATACTTCCTGCACTAACGTATGCTTCAGAAACCTGGTCATTTCGTAAGCAGGATGAAAGATCATTCAGCGAGAACGCGCATTTGAAAGGACGACGCTACGAGTATCCCGTTTCACGCAACTAAGGGATGTGATCCGAAGCTCGAACCTGCGTCAACGATCAAAAATCAAAGATGCCGCTTTGTACGCCAAACAGTCGAAGACCAGGTGGGACGGACACGTAGTGCGTATGAATGACAACCGATGGGCGGGAGCCGTTAGTGACTGGATTCCTCGGGATGTTAACCGCACTGCAGGAAGACCACCTACTCGATGGTCAGAGTTCTTCACGAAAAACCTGGAAGAAAGATATGATGCTCGACGAGTTCCTAGAGCGAGCAGAACCCACTGGGCTACTCATGCACGCGACAGGGAAAAATGGAAGATTTACTGGCGCGCGCTCGAGTCACTCGACGATCAACGGGACTACGGGTGATACAGATGATACCGTAACATGAAAAAAGGATAACGCAAATAAAATTGAAGTCTTTGACATATTTTTTGTTCCCACAATTTGAAGCGTACTGATGGACCAAGAGTTAGATTAGGACATGCGCTCGCTCTTAGCATTGGGTCGAAGTTTCTCACCAACGCAATCCATTTCTAAGGAAACCTTGCGTAGGATCACATGTAGACTGCACGAGCTTCAAGATCGACTTCGCAGCAGCGCTAGAATTGAAATACGAAGTATAAACGAACGATGACAAATGGAGACATTACCACCATCTCCTTTTCCTTGGTCGTTGTTTAGACAGCAAGACACTAACGGTGAAGTAGACAGCGAATTTCGCACATTTTCGAACGAAACTCTCAAAGTCCTTACCCACTATCGCATGACAAAGTTCACTACCAACCTTAAACCAACACAAAAACCTGTTACGCGACAGGTTTGAAAACTAATAAAACCAAAAAGTATTAAGCTAAAAGTTAGTGATATGGGTGGAGAATTTGTAGTAATTCCTCGCCACCTAGATGTTGAAAGCTAAATCATCTTGAAGACACTTTGCATTATCGCGCAAGGAATGCAATGGTCAATATCGAAAATTGGTCAGCGAATGGGTCAAAGTGGCAAGCGCAGCAGGTTTAAAATCATTAGGTATTTCGCGTCTTAAGATCGAATGACCAACATGTCTCGTCTTATAGTTGTTTATAAAGCCTCATGAACTAGTAACCTTTGATGATCTGGCGTTGATCCCCTCAACCTTTAAGATTAGGTCCGCCATCAGTTATGTAGACAGAATAGCTCGGTTTACAAGCCTAATTCTCATCCAGTTGCTGAAGCATATACCAGCCTACCTCACGAACACCCAAATGTTCCTGAATCGCCTGCGTAATGCGCGTCATAACGGACGGCACGCATATGATGGAACCTTGCGATCTTACCGGCCTTTACACTGAATTGTAGAATAACTTCACAATGTAAACCATTAGCGAGCTTCTTGTGCAAGGCGAAGAAGCAATGAACATGTATGCCTTCCCAATTCAGCAGCTCATGGGTCTCGTAAATGTGTGCCTAAATTGCAGAGGATTGGTAATGGGACAGCGACTGCCATCAAGCCTTGCCATTGTCTTTATGCCTAGAGTGGAAAACGTGCACCAATAATCGGTCTCCGGTCATTACACTCTACTGTAGACATATAGATGACTGCTTTGTCATCTCTTCCACAGAAGAGAAGATGGACAAATGCTTTGACTTACTAAACGAACACTCAAAACACGAGCAACCACCCGAATGAAATCGAAAGAAAACTGGCTTCCATTCATGGACTTCAAATAAACCAGTCCGAAAACTTCTACATTACAAAATGATACCGAAGGCCAAGTAGTAAGAACATAGTGGCTCACTCTCACCACTTATACACTAAAAGGGCGCTTGTTAGAAATATGTTTCGAACAGACACTAGCGTATGCACAGGAAAAGAGCAGAAGGAAAAATCCTCGGAACTTGTGCGGCAAATAGCTATTTCGAACGCCTACGAAACTGTAGCTGCTTGAGAGAGGCGTAAAGAAAAAACCACGCTCTTAAACGGCAGTCCTAGCGAAAATAAATTCCCGTTAACCCTGCCCTTTATTTCCAACGAAATGGATGCAGCTATAAAACGTAACTTAGGAAAGGCTAGTGTAGAGAATTCAGTAACTGATAAAAATCCCACCAAACACACTAACACGCCAGTTAGTTCGCAATCACCTATATGACCGTCTGTGTACAATGAAAAAGTGCATAGTTTGCCGTAACGGTAGAGAGGGTGATTGCATGAGTTCTGATGCGGTGTACCTAATCTCTTGTAAAGCACATGGAGGCGAATATGTTGACGAAACAGGTAGACCACTCTGCATCCATCTGAAAGAGATCATCCTATTCCGCAAATTTAGATTGAAAATAAACAATCCACTAGCTGCGTATAGGAGAAAAACATAATGGGGAAGATTTTGAATTAAAAGTCACTATCCTAGCACGGAAATCAACGGCATGTAAGATCTTTAAACCGTTTTGAATTCATTCCAAAAATCCAAAAATGAACCACAAGCGTCTTGTGATCACGCGTGACCTCGTGCCAAACTTCAGGCTGATTCTATAACCTGCCCAGGCATATTCCTAGCCCATGTATAATTCTACGCGGCTGCTCTCCACCATTTAACTGGAATACCTACAACGAATAAAACGATGGGTGTTTAAAAGAAGCTGTTTATTATGCAAATGCAAATTTATGTGGAAAGTCTTATCTGCTAGGGTTATGGAAGCACTTGGCTGACTAGGTCGCATGTCAGTATGACCTTTCCAGGCTTTGAAGAAGGCGAAACCGCCGAAACGTGCGCTATTGTGTGCTAATAAACTGTGTAAGACTAACGTCGTGTTTGCTAGGAAAGCGGTGAATAATCAAGAGTTAATTTTGTTGTGAGAAAAGGGCGACACAAAAAAGCAGGAGTGAATGTGTAGAAGAGCTTGAGTGATATGGCTTCCGGCCTTGGTAAACGGATGGAAAAGCGTAAAAATCTCAAGAGTTCTGTTCAGAAAGTGCTCAAAGGAAACTTTTTTCTTGATGAATGAAAAAGACATATAGCGTTGAGAATAACTCCACCGTTAAAAATCTTTTAACATTCAGTTTCTACTAAAATCCACATGGATAGGAGATACTGTGAAGAACAGGAGATTTAAAAATGACAAACTTCCGATTTCGACTACAAAATATCTAGCGAACTTTGTAGGCCAGATCGAAAATTCAGTGTATTTGTAGTAACTTCTATACTTCTTCATTATACTTCCACGTGATTTCTGTGCGGTTGGTCTCTACGTGACATACTTAGTGGAAACCTCATAGAAAGCGGCTCTGAAGAAGGCGAAATTCGCCGAAACGTCAGCTTAATCGTGAACAAAGAACAGTAACACCTCGCGTTTGCTCTACAAAAATACGAAGAAAATCACTTGATCAATGCCGAGGTTAATAGAAAGTCGGTCGTGGCAGTAACTTCTATGTTGTTTATCGTCTTTTCTGCTTTCTGATGGAATGTTTTGGGTAGAGATCGCCAAAAATTCACTGAATCTATGACCTGTGAAGAAGAACGTTGGAAAAGCCGATTTTCGAAGAAATGGAGACGTGGAACGAATTTAATACAATCAATAGAAATGTTGTTAAAAAAAGAGAACTGATAGCGCTAGGGTGGTTGTGTACACGCCATTGATAACAGGCACACACGAAAAAAGTTAACAGTTAACAAAAGTTAGCAGATTAAAAAGCATTCCTCAGTGGCCGTTGAAGGCTGTTTCATGGAGGAAAAACGTCTTGGAAAATTTGATCCATGAACAGTATCAAAATCAACGCTGAGCTTGAAAACTCTTCAGGTTGTAAACTTGTAGAGGATAGGTTTATAAGAAGAAACCATAAACAAAAAAAGACATAAAAACTGATCCAGATGCCATACACACGAGACTAAATTGCAGGGTTTGACGACAGTCGAAAGGACGACAAGATGGCATTGATTGAGCGTCGCTGACTGGGACGGTGAGCAAATACGTAAATGTCTTCGCGTCTTCGCTCGCATTCGAGAAAATTCTCGGCTTGCACGAATTCAAAAATTGCCGTTTTTTTTTTCGTCAACTTCGTCGTCAACTGCAGAGCCTGATGGGAAGCAATTCTAAGTATTTCATGCTCGAAACGGAACGTTGGCTGGCAACTGCTTTTCACACTAGTTTACCCTTTCTTACTACACGACCCGTCTTCACATCTACTGTAGAGGTCCCAGCACCTCTCGCCTTCGATTCGTTTCCTCGCATCGATCATCCGTGAAAGTCCTCGAACTTTTCGACTATTGATTCGCCTGCTGATTGATGATTGGGTTTCTTTACGAATGTCATTGAATACTGAGCGAGTTGATTCTCCCTGGAGATCTGTGATAATCGAGTGTAAGCGTTCACTTTGGACCCATATATGGAAGAATTGGTGGATCCAGAACGTGGTCCAATCAGCACTGTGCAAGTGATGTCATGAGCAGCATCACCGGCATTGCGCCACCTGCTCCGTTATAACCTCGTAGCACCAGTGAACTCCACTGGCCGCTATCTTATATCAGAGCTGCTCACTGGGTTCTATTTGCTTTGCAGATATGAATAATGCCATATTTTTACTATGATACACTTTGCAGATGTTTTTGGAGAGGACGTCTACCCGACTAACTCAGAGAGCACTATGGTGGCATAAATTTATTTGTGACCAGTCTTCCAAATGAAGATCTCGAAATTTCCATAGGCCTGCATGACGCCGATGAGACTGAATTTCAGGCAGACGTACATTGTGATCAACCTCCACAGGAACACCAGATTACTAGGCCACGAAGAAGCACCATTGGAGAACGATGTTGAACGTTTCAATATTCAAATGGTAAGAAGGCTTCCCAAACTTGTTAGGCATCAGCATATCGGATAAATTATTTCTTTTCTCTATAAAATAAAACGTTGACCGTATACTAAAATGATGCTGAGTTATATGCAAAACTCGAAACCCCAGGTGCGTTTTGAACTTGCGATTACTCTTTCATGGGGTTCGCGTACTAGCAACCACACTAACCAAGGGCCTTTCTTCGCTTTTCTTTAAGCCATGTTTTAACTCTATTACTTGCAGCAGCAATCACCCAACAATAGCGATGATCTGAAGAACATAAATTCGCAATAAACCCAGTTGACCTGAATCTGCAGTCGAAATCACAGTGTTGTGGGGAGGGCAAGAGTCAAGGTTAGTGTGGTGGACAACACATGTGCCCGCGGGAAGGATAATGGAGGGTCCGAAAACCAATTGATGTTCCGACTTCGCTCACAAACATGATTGTGGTTATATTGTTCACATTTACCACACAATTTTTACACGTGATTGAATGAATGGGAAAAGGGTGGGATGAATGAACTAGGTCAGAATTTTAGGGAAAATCAATGCTGAAATTAAAAAAGCGATTTCAGAGACACTTAGGCAAGTTGTTCTTAAAGTTTTTCTATTGATGACACTATGGCTTTTTGGTCATGGTTTTCTAGAGTTCGAGTGAATCCTTTATCTCTTGTGCTGTAGTGGACGTTTTCAGTCTGGTTTTTGGATTGCTAAACTAGCAAGAAATTTATAAAGGTGTTAATCCGGCTAATGTTTGTTTTCTCCTATTGTATTTTGTATTCACAATGCCATTTTTCTAAATTATTACCTACTGCAGACATTTCGGTGGTGGTCTTGTTCGGTATTTATTCCAACCTGAACCACCTGGTGCTCCAGATAAACAGATCTCTTTCTCTTCTTTTTCTTATCTTACTTGTTTCTTTTTCTTTTATCCTTGTTCGCCTTCTTCTTTGTGGTCGCATTTATATAGTTTGCTTTTTTAAATATTCCATCGACCATTTCGAACTAGCCACTTTAGGTCTAAGTTGATTTGGTTCTATAATCGTTTAAAAAATAGAATGCTGCTTCAAGTTAAACTATGTACTGCATAATAATTTCGCATTGAAACATGAAGAGTAGAAGTTGTTCACAAGTTTTTAAGTAGTTGGATAGGCTTCCGTAATTCATTGTGTAAGTTAGATATGAATTCAGTCACCTCTAAAGATACTTCATGGTGTTGGATTTATAGTGCTTCGTTCAAGATTGACCATTCATGGAAGCTCTACCGTTCGATCAAGCGCCCCAGAACCACTAAACCTTCAATTCCTCCGAGGTCGAAAATTTGGAACAACATTTGCCTGGCAAGATATCAGAGCTGATTGATAGTTGGATAAAAGAAAGGATAAAGCTCTCGGCTTTGATCAATCCCTTTAGGGATGCGCCATGCATTCGTCTTCATTAAGTATCATTGGGGATGATTGAGTGCTTATCTGGCCTTTACAGTGACTCGCGGTGGCCTACGGATTTGTCGAGCCAGTGCTGCTATCCTACCAGATAAGTCTGATACCAATTTGCCAACCTCGGAGGGATGGATGGCTTGGTGGGATATGGACTCGTCGATCGACTCCACTTGTGTGTTTCAGGGCGCCTCCGGTCACTGCGCCACGCGCGCCCTTAAGTAGTTGGATAGGCCTCCGTAATTCATTGTGTAAGTTAGATATGAATTCAGTCACCTCTAAAGATACTCCATGGTGTTGGATTTATAGTGCTTCGTTCAAGATTGACCATTCATGGAAGCTTTACTTGTTAATGATTCATTTAGCAGTAGACGGCAATTAAGAGGTAGCCTTTTCGAAGAATTCGTCAAGCAAATGCATGCTACTTTCGCCTGGACTTTTTCATCTTCTCTCTTCACTTTGATTAAAATCTTATATCTCTTCAATTACGGTAAGATACAGTAGAAAACTTTATTATAGCGTTTTTGAGTTCGAATTGTCATTCTGTCAGTGAAAGAAATGTGATTTTTAAAATTGGTTACCATACGTCAGCTAAGCCTTTTATAGTAATGCTAGTTCGTGTATTCGAGCCACAGTAAAACGTTATTTTAGCTGAAATATTTTCATAGCTAGAATCAAAGGCTCTACCTACAACCAAGAATTCGTCACTGGAAGACCGAAAAATCCTTCTTTACTGGAAAAAAAACGAGCGAAATGGCCGGAAAACAAGAGCACTTAGGTATGACGTTTCGGAATTTGTTCAGTGCCCAAACAATAAGCATTGTGAAGGCGGTGGTGTATTCCAAAACTCAACATTGGAGTTTATCTCTTTTAGTTTTCTACTTAATCCATGAACTGAGTAAAAATGGTGAACTATGTAAGTACTATGCTTCCATTTATTGATAATCTTAAACGAGTTTGTTAAAAAGGATAGAAGGATCAGATAATCATATTTTATTTACTGCCTCTTCTTTTTTTACGGTAGGATATGATGTGAAATACAACCACAGTAATGCTGAGACATGGCTAAAAGGCGAAAAGAAAGACCCGCGTAGTGTTGTGGTGAACGTGTTAGACACCGGAGAAGACAATAGCGTGTTCGATTCTCACCGGAGGCACCTAGTTTTGCAAACATCTCAGCATCATTATGGTTGACTACTAGGTAGTTTCCAAAAGACCGCACTGCACTCATTGGACGTCCCAGCGGAGGGTGTGGCGTTTGTAACATGTCCCAACCTTCAGTATGTACAGCACGATGTACCGTCTAAGTGCAACGAACATTCATGCGATTACATACACATTCAACGAAATTTACAAACGTAGTCTGTACAGGATTTTTTAAGAATTTCTCAAGAAATTTTAAGACCTGTGTAGTAAAGGATCTCAGCATCATTATGGTCGAGTGCTAGGCAAAAAATACAATGACTACTCAAGCAAGAAACAGTTTTCAAGGAAATAGCAAAGAAAAAATAGAAATGCCGCTCTTTTAAAGTGTAGCTTACATTATCACTGATATTTTTCTGAGAAGATAATTCGAGTGCTTTCACGAAGGGCTTTGAAGTGAAGACCTACGGCCACTGGCTAAACGTAGTCGTAATAATTAAGGAGGAAAGACACCTTCTCTAATTGTTGGACGAATCCTCAGCAAACAACTATTTAATGGTCGAATCCAAGAGCTAAATCTGATAACATTAACACTAACAATCTAAAGAAATGTACTGATTACTCACGCTGAGCTTAAGTGAAAGACGGTTTAGGAAGGCCTTAAAGCACGAATTCAATCAATAAAATCGATAGCAACGGAAGGAAAGAAATACGATCAGCAACGTTACAAAGATCACCATTGCAACAGCATCTTGTCATGTTTATTCCTGGAAAGTTGGCACAACCAACATCCTAAAAATGGTGAAGATATTTCTTGATCGCTCTACTAATCTTCAATGTTCAAAAATTGCCAGGTAAATCGGTATTGACCTCATTGCTGTATCTACAGTTTTCCAGGATCACTCGTTAGTTTTTCTCATGAAAAGGAAAGATAGCCTTGTTCGAAAGATGTAGGAACGTGTGGTTCCGTTATGAATTGTCTTGATAAGTGATGAGGTCCTTAAAAAATACCTTACAAGATAGATCGGCAAACGATTTAGTCAAATTCACTAAGGCGCCAACAAAACCGTGATTCTCACAGTTGCCGAATAAACCATCCACTGAATGCTGAGATGAACGGAGGTGGATGCTTAAACTGAAATTTTAAAAGTCGTAGATAAAAGATTCTTCTTCTCCGACTTTTAACAGATGAAAAATGGATTTAAAATAACGATATTTTTACAGGAGGTGAAAGCAGACCGTCCAAAAAGTTGGTCACGTTTTGGACACATTGGTATAAAAGATTTGGAAGCTATTTTATCATTTCCTCTTCAAAAACAAAGAAAGGAAAACCAAAGAAAAAACTTCCGAAAACTTTTTCTAAAAAAATTTGAATAAAAAGAGAGGGAAGCGAAGAATTCTCTACCAACTTCATGCACCAGTTGGTGCTGGGAGGGCAGCGAAGGGTATTCTCAAAATTGAACACTGAGCCGTTGTTAGTTCCGATGACGAAATCCTTGCACATCAACGCATAGCCGATAGTTGGCAGTACGAGAAGGAACAATGCTATCATTCTGAGATGACACGTTAAGTTATCGAAAAGCCATTCGAGCTTCTTATGAATTTGTTTAATGACGCTGTAAAGGATACGATAAGGTAACATACACGAAATGAACAGCAGGAACTCACAATAATTAAAAAGCGGTGGAGAACTAGTACTAAAAGACAGCTCTTGAGTAATCTCACCAGAACAGTGGGAAAAAATCGGTACTTTGGTGGGCCTTATCCGGGAGTAATCGTCTCGATTCCTTGAAGAGGCCATGTGGGGCTAATTCATCAGCGTTTTCATCCCCTGCGCTGTGCATGGGAAAATTTGTTCGAAAAAGGTTTCCTGTAAATTACTAAATGCAACGAATGACTTTTCATGAACCACCGCTGGCACAACATCTGCATATAAGCTATATAAGCATCGAAATCACGCAGTTCACTCTGTCTCCAAGCATGTGTATACGCACCAATGCATAGGTCATTTGTTAATTACTAAATTACTGGTACGCCAAGATTTTCCATTGAAGGCTCTAGAACCCCACCCCAATAGAATCACAAATAACTCAAAAAACCGACTTTCCATAAACCTCGGCATGGATAGAAGATATATTTATTTATATGATCTTAAAAACTGATCTTCTTTAGCTGATGTGAGGTTGGCATAGGTTTCCGTTGCCGTTGTCGTTGTTGTTGGTGCTGTTAGTCGATGGCTGACGTTTCGACGATTTCGCCTTCCTCAGAGCCTACACGTATTTTATGCTAGAATACTTTAATTATTCGGCGAAAAAAGGCTAAACTATTAATAAAGATCAAACCTTTAAATAGATGGTGGGTTAGCATGCTGCGGTCAAATGTAGTTCTACGCCATATTGAACAGAAAGGCTACTCACCGTGATGTTATAAATGGGACTGGCCGACGCGTTATTCACGTGGGGTCGAGAGCAAGACACACCCCGGGGTCAAATATCATTTTGAAATAAGGCACCAAATCAGGTGTGATAGTGAGGCATTTAACTTTCCGGTCCATCTTTGGTTTTTTTGAAATTTATACAAAACGCCTCAAGAGCTTTGCGAGTTGATGTTTCCGATTCCTGCGCTAGGATCCGCACAGTCNCGTTGTCGTTGTTGTTGGTGCTGTTAGTCGATGGCTGACGTTTCGACGATTTCGCCTTCCTCAGAGCCTACACGTATTTTATGCTAGAATACTTTAATTATTCGGCGAAAAAAGGCTAAACTATTAATAAAGATCAAACCTTTAAATAGATGGTGGGTTAGCATGCTGCGGTCAAATGTAGTTCTACGCCATATTGAACAGAAAGGCTACTCACCGTGATGTTATAAATGGGACTGGCCGACGCGTTATTCACGTGGGGTCGAGAGCAAGACACACCACCCCGGGGTCAAATATCATTTTGAAATAAGGCACCAAATCAGGTGTGATAGTGAGGCATTTAACTTTCCGGTCCATCTTTGGTTTTTTTGAAATTTATACAAAACGCCTCAAGAGCTTTGCGAGTCGATGTTTCCGATTCCTGCGCTAGGATCCGCACAGTCACTTAAAAATCATTGCCGTTGTGCTTTTGTGCCCTATGCATACCTAGAGAAGTATTTTGATGAATTTTAGCTTTCCCATGTAGATGTTCTTCTATGCGGACACAAAGTGGTCGACCAGTTTCCCCAATATATTCCTCACCGCATGCGTTACCTGAGACGAAGTATATTATACCTGAACTCGTGCAATAACCGTCTCTCCCGTTAGGGCAAATCATACAGTTTTCTGAGGTGCACAAACTATCACAGAGACGTATGAAATGCTAAGATATTTGCATGTAGATGTTCTTCTATGCGGACACAAAGTGGTCGACCAGTTTCCCCAATATATTCCTCACCGCATGCGTGATCTGAGACGAAGTATATTATACCTGAACTCGTGAAATAACCGTCTCTCCCGTTAGGACAAATCATACAGTTTTCTGAGGTGTACAAACTATCACAGAGACGTATGAAATGCTAAGATATTTGCAAAACTTCGGACCGCAGTTGTATGCAGTGGGGAACGAACACGCGCTGTTGTCTTTACCGGGGAGCAGCGCACTTCATCACCATACGGACCATCCGGGTCACGGTATGGTGCTGAAGTGCGCTGCTCCCCGGTAAAGACAACAGCGCGTGTTCGTTCCCCACTGCATACAACTGCGGTCCGAAGTTTTGCAAATATCTTAGCATTTCATACGAGTTATATTTCGCAACATACCCTGCCATTAAGAAGAAAAAGGCAGTAAATAAAAGGGTTAAGATTATCACAGAGACGGTTGCAAATTAACTGACGGAACAGGGTATTGGGTGGGATGTCAATAATCGTTACACAATTTTCAAGACCGTTTTTTCATGAGCAGATCTTAATGGCGCAACTTACTTCGTTTGACATCAAGGGTAGCTTAAAAGAAATCTTATTTACGTCCGAAACATTATTTTGGGAAACTACCCAACGTCTTTGCCTAGCTGGAGTGGCTTCTACTTCGTAGCCATTGGAAATGGCTATTTTTCGTGCCAGGTCTTGCGATTCCTTCCTTTCCTCTTCTCCTCTGCACATATTTTTAGCCGTATGGTACATGTTTTTGAAAAGCGGTTTTTTCACGCGTGAAGGACGAGAGGAGAGGTATTGAACTAGTATGTTTCTACTACTTGGCTTACGGTACCATTTTGTTATATAGCCACTTACTGAGAACTTTATTTGGATGCTTAAGAATGAAAGCCAGTTTTCGGTTAGTTTTTCTCGCGTAAATTCTGTATACTTTGAGTGTCGGTTTAACAATTCAGAGCACTAATCCATCTGTTTTTGTGTGAAACAGACGATGAAGCAGTCGTCTATGTATCGACAGAGTAAGGGTCGGTGATCGAGAACTCTTACTTACCTTAATCTACTTTCGTGTACCGTACGGCTGAAAATGTGTGCACAGGAGAAGAGGAAAGGAAGGAATCGCAAGACCTGGCACGAAAAATAGCCATTTCCAATGGCTACGAAGTAGAAGCCACTCCGGTTAAACAAAGGCAGTTCCCCAAAATAATGTTTCGGATGTAAGTAAGATTCCTTTTAAGCTACCCTTCATGTCAAATGAAGTAAGTTGCGCCATTAAGAGCTGCTTATGAAAAAGCGGTCTTGAAAATGATGTAACGATTACTGACATCCCGCCCAATACCCTACGCCGTAAGTTAGTTCGGAACCGTCTCTATGATCGTTTGTGCAGTACGATCTTTCCTAACAGGAGAGACGGGGGTTGCATGAGTTCAGGCATAATATACTTGATGTCATGTAACCCATGCGGCGACGAATGTATTAGGCAAACTGGTCGCCCACCTTGTGTCCGCATAAAAGAATATCTAGATGAGAAAGTTAAAATTCGTGAAAACACTCCTCTAGGTACGCATAGGGTACAAAAGCACGACGGTGATGATTTTGAAATGAATGTGCGGATCCTAGCGCAGGAATCAAAAACATCAACGCGCAAAACTCTTGAGGCGTTTTGGATAAATCTCACAAATCCAAAGATGAACCGGAAGGACGAATGCCTCACTATCACGCGTGACCTGGCGCCATATTTCAAAATGATATTTTGACCCCGGGGCGTGTCTTGCTCGCGACTCCACGAAAACAACGCGTGGGCCAGTCCCATTCGTAACATCACGGTGAGTGACCTTTCTGTTCAATATGGCGTCTATTTGAAAGTTTGATCTTCATTAAGACTTAAACCTTTCTTTTCCACGGAATAATAAAAATATTCTAATATTAAATACGTCCAGGCTCTGAGGAAGGCGAAGTTGCGAAACGTCAGCCATCGATCAATAACATCAAAAACAACGACAACGGCAATGAAGACCTATACCTACCTTATATCAGCTAAATAAAATCAGTTTATAAGGTCATATAAATAAATAATCTAATATTTAATTTCAGTTCAATACCAGCAGAAACACTTCCATAAAAAGCGCATGATTTCTGTCGACTCACAGCACTACATTAACTTGATACATGATACTTGATACTTGAACGGCTTGTCCTCACTGGCTGTGCGGGTCGCACCACAATCTCTATTTTTGGAACATTTGCTGACTAAACCATTGTGGTTCCTTGGAATCCTGAGGTCAGCCTGGCCAAAGTCTGCCCCATGCCGTCACCATCATAAGCAGTCGCAGCCTTTGTGGATCAAAGGGAGATTTGCCACCATGCGACTTTGATACCAAGACGGCGGTGGATCCTGGTATTGATTTACTCTTAGCTAGGCTTCCTGATGGCAACGCCGGTCTTCTTCTCAGCTTGGGATACCCTGTCAGGGGATCAATATATCGCATTCTGGCACCCAGGAACACCTCGTAGCCACGATAACGCGGTAAACCGTTAGCACTACATTAAATGGCGTTATATTAGCACACGACTTTTCTCACCAGAAACTCAATTTCGCGAAGATTGCATCATTGAAAGTCGCAAAGGTGTGAAAGAATCTCTCCTAATTTGATACTGACGATGACCGCCCAGTTGCACAAGAACGAAGGAAACAAGAGGTATAGATGTAGGCATAACTTGAGAAATGAAACAATCAGTCTCATGGTTGGGAAGCGGAAGATTTCCTCGTGATATACTGATAGACTATCGAGTTATAGTTGCTAACTAAAGAGAACACAACAGATAATAATGCGTAGTAATAAGTGCGAAACATAATAAAACCGCCGAGGAAGTCGTGCCCAGATATTCAAAGCTCACCGATCCGTCCAGATAAATGAGTTGTATGATGGAAACGAAGACGAATAAGAATCCTTACAGGAATGAAGAAGAAAAATTACAGCAAACAATGGAATAAACTCTTAAAGCGGGGAAGTTTTTGAAGACGTAGATCACTTTTTTCTGTCCGAACGCCACTATAGGAAATAAACATGGGCACTTGACTGACGTATCAAAAGTGTTGCTTAATATACTTGTAGAAGAATTAACAAAATGAATGAGAACAGGTTAACATTACTTCAACAACTAGAGAAATCTTTAAACCATGTCGTAATCAATTGTCTTGAAAGTTTTAAGAGAACTCCATGGGGATGAAAGTTTAAGCACTACGATGACAAAAGCTTGTGGATAAATTCATTCAGAAGATGAACTCCTTCGGCCTTGGTCATATTTCGATTATAGAGAGGTCTAACGTCTTATAAGCGGACGACTGATTTGCTTGACTGCAAAAGAACATCGAAAATAACTCAACTTTGATGTAAAAAAATGTCTCAGTTAACCCGGAAGAGGGCTAAAGGGATGATAGAATGGAGCGTACGTGAGAAACAAAGCACTTCAACAACGAGACGGACGAGAAAATCGATGCCAGGGCTGGAGAACGGCGCCACTATGTGCCAGACGAACGTGGCCGGCATCGTCTGCCCAGATTAGGAAGAGGAGAATGAGGAGAACATGAACGCCGTAGTACGAAGAGATGAGCAGCGACGTCAACCAAACTTGAATAAATCACTTTAAGTGGCAATTTCCTGTTGACTGAATGAAAATATGGCGATCGTGAGATTTCGCAATGTAGGTGATTTCGGCTAGCTAGCGTTTTCGTCTTCGACTTCACACTTGATGCTGCTTAACGTCAACTCTTTCGCAAGCTTCTTCTTCAATTCCTCACTGATCGCCTTGCTACGTTCTTTTCGAACATACCATTTCAGACGACCAACTCTTAGGTATTTCAATTGACACTCAATTTCTTGCCTTTCTTAATCAGTATGCGTGATAGACCGCAACATCTTCATCGTTGTATTGGACGGCCTCATCATGTTTTACAGTAGCTCATTCTCCAGCATCGCAATCCAAGCTGAGGAGCAATTCAACATTCAATTGTGAAAGGCCAGCTGGGAGTAAACCTACACTATAACAAACCATGAACGGTAAAAAACAAATGGCCTGGTACCAAAAATATGACAATCTTCATGTCTTTAAGGAGGAATTAGCATAAGCTGTAACGTGATTGACCAGATTAAAGATGACAAGTGAACTGTTAGGAACACATTATTTTGATGCAGTAGTAAAAGATGTTGGTAATATTTTGTTCAGCTATTCTTTATAAAGATTTATTCTTATCCTGTGGCGGTTTCCACTACTTGTTAGTGACGCGTCTTACATTTTCCTAAACACGTCACACTGAAAGCTTATTTCACAGAGTCAATATGAAGCCATAGATGTGATTCAGAGAAATGGATTTATACTTTTTATATCGTTGATATTTTACTCCCTTTTACCTCCTCTTCATGGCTGCGAGGTGTTCCTGGGTGTCGGGGTGCCATTCACAGTGGATGGATCCATCCGCCCAGCTATGACCCCAAGCTGAGAAGCAGCCCTGCGTCTTCATCAGAAAGCCGAGCTAAGAGCGAGTCAATACCAGGATCCACCACCGTCCTGGAATCAAACTAGTCGCATGGTGATAAATCTCCCTCTGACAAACAAGGGCCACGGCTGCCTATGGTGGTGACGACATGGGCAGATTTGGCCAGGCCGACCACGGGACTCCTGAGAAATACAATGACTAAACCAGCAAAATTCTAGAAAATAGAGATTATGCTGAGGTCCACACAATCAGTGAGGACGGCTGTCCACGTATCCAAGTGAGATATTTTACTCCATATTAATCCGAAAATTTCGGGGACTATAACATCGGTATTATTCAAACATTACGCATCCACTTCCATTCATCTATCTCTTTGGCTCTTCCCCTAAGACGCCAGACTTACCATGGCTCTCATTCACTTTACGATCGCATTTTTGCACAATCCAGAGTATCTACAATACCGACTTTCATTTAACATCGACACCGATTATCAACATTTTGTTCTATTGATAAGCAAATGCGAGGTTGTTGCATAACTTTCCGTAGCTAACTTTCGGTTACGTTCGTCTGGTTCAGATTAGTAGTTATCCGAGTTGATCGTCGTCGGCTGTTCACCGCTACCATCTGGGTCTTCTTAGCCACATCAAGTCAAATTTCTTGAAGTGGAACATTACTCGAATGAAGCATGGAGCCCTTTATATAGAACAGTTCCCCAGTGACTGAGTTAGCACAGTATACTTCACAGCTAACGTTAGCTACATTGCATGAAAGAACCTCCCAAAAACCACTTACTTAATTTGAAGGTAACGACTTACTGACTCTTGGATAAGTACCGTCATCTCGTCATTACGTCGCGCCTATGACCTTTTTTCTTCATCCGCTGTATTTCTATCACTATAGTTTTTCTTGACGCGAATCGTTTTCAGGAGAGGTTATGGCCCACGAATCATTTTCAAATAACTGGTTCAAAACCATCTCCGGCTGAAAAAATGTGTGGCACGACGGTTTGCCATTTCTCGATGTGATTCGCTTGTACTTTGCCAACCTTAAATAGTTCGGTCTCTTTGGTGATAGAGAAGGTTTTAAACTATACTACTGTAGACCTCCAAGTTCTACTTTGAAGCCTCTTTTTGTGGCACTCAGAATTATATGTCGGACGAAGTGCTGAGAAAACTGGATGACCTGTTGATGCACAAATAAACCAAAAATTGCTCTCGATTTTGCGTCGTAATGAATGTACTGAGTTAAAGGAATACAGAGTAAAAACTACAGGAAATTTTTTAGGAAGGTCGTTCTAAAATCAAGTTCATGCATAGAAGTGAAATCGCGTGCGGAAGAAACTGGCGAAAGAAAAGCACTGGAATGAAGTAAAATGTATTCAGTGTTTTTGTCGCGTTTTATAATGGAAACCATGACAACACCTGATATTGTACTTTTAGAAAATGGAAACGTAGTAGTGCATTACTTGCTTGCATGTCTAATGTACACTTGCACATACATATACACATACACATACACACGTATACACAGAGATATACAGAAGATGAAGCCCTTATAAAAAAGATGAACAAGCTATTGTTTTCTGAATGAATGCCTGTGTATGAGCAAAAGAAGAAGGAATCAGGGATCTAAGGAAACACTTCACAAAACCTTAGGTAAAATATCGTTTCAGCCAAATCTAACACTTCAAATCGTGAAACTGTCATCTTTCAGACTTAACTATAGTGTTGGAACCGTAATTATTAGGTTTTGATGGAATTTTGCATCGAATTTTCTAAGAACTCCACAACGTTGCTGAGATATTTGCAAAACTCTGGACCGCAGGTGTCTATGGTGGGGAACGAACGCGCTATTGTCCTTTCCGGGGAGTAACGCGTTCACCACCACACCATGCGGGTCCTTCGTTTCGCCTATCACTCAGCTATTCCTATTGATCTTTGCCACAGCAATCAGCCGTCAGCAGGATACAGGCGAAACGAAGGACCCGCATGGTGTGGTGGTGAACGCGTTACTCCCCGGAAAGGACAATAGCGCCCCACCATAGACGCCTGCGGTCCAGAGTTTTGCAAATATCTCAGCAACGTTGTCGTTGTATTTCGCTTAGTACCCTGCCGCGAAATTATAATAGGCAGAAAATAAAAAGGTATGACATTGTGATTTTCCAAGAACTCGTTGTATCATACCTTTAAAAAGGCTGTGATGTGATGTGGTTGTAAAAAAATCTTTGGAAGACTAACATCTAGCCCTATCCAAATGTATATGAATATATATATGTATATATATATATATGTATAAACACATATTTACATCTGTATGTACTCATTGAAATCTTTCGATTTCCTTTTTCTTGTCTTCTCCATAGCTTTAATTAATTTCTTCATGCAAACAATGTCCTATCGACGTCATTCAGTTGGGTTCTTCCTCTTTTAAAAGACAGTTCTCTTATATTTTTTGTAAGTTTCTAAATTTTTTCGATTACACAGGAAATAACTATTCCTAACAGTCACGTTTTATTGGCCGGTATAACGGAAAAGTTGCTCAGAAAGCCTTTGCTCTAGCCCCGTCAAGTGATTATGCTTGATATTATAGCCGTTTAATTCTAATTTCGTGCTGTCATCAGATGGCGCGGTAACGAAGTAGACATACAGCGGCTATCAATGGTATTAGTATGTATACATTCTACCCGAATTTGCTAAAATTTTACTTATACGGCTGCCGAATACATAAAGCTCGAGACGCACTACATGCTTACTACGTAAGCGCAGGGATGTGCAAAGTGGGCGAAGTGTATTCTACGCATTTATTTTCAATAGATTATTTTACTGTATAAAATGTTTGTCTTTTAACAAAATAAGTCTTTCTAAACAGATGTTGTGTGAGGTGTGTCTCGTCGAAGGCCATTTTCCGCACCTAATAATTCCCACAAAGCTTTGTCTTGCATCACTTATTGACCGGTAATTTGAGTAATTGTTTGTTATTTGTTTTGAATCGCCTTGCTAAATAAATCATTGTTATCGTATGAATTGGGTTGGTATGGAAAATAACGAAACAAACAGAACACCAACTGAAAATGCTTCTAAATGATGCCTACAAAGTGTTTGCACAACCGGTTATAGTAACGATTTATAGCAAAATATATTAATATACCGTGCACGTCTCTAGAGCAATAGAAAGTACATCTATGACTCTGCTATGTTCTCAATTCCCTAAGTCTTCAGTTAGCCAAAAATTATCCCCTACTCTCTAAAAGCCAGTAAGTCCGCAGGGATATGAAAATGCCTCTTCTTTGCAAAATTAGATGTACGGCCATGTCTGCTCAACGGTTCGTCTTCACAGCCGTGATTTACACAAAAACACGAAGTGGGCTGGTGTTAAGAGCTACCTTGAAATACACCTATAGACGTTAATTTGGTTCTGTACTCCTTAGCAACAGATCACCAATCCGGCAAGTGCATGAGTTGTTTGGTTGAATATAAAACACTGACTGACATTGGTCTGTAAGTCATCGTTTTCTTATTAAGCAGATATGAAGTTGTCATTTCGATATTTAATTCACACTAGCTAAAGTTTCGGCGCACTTCTCCTTTTTCAGATCTTGAAAATGGTCACATTGATATACAATCTGCTACAAATGCACACACACTCATAACCTCAGCAAAAAAGGCTTGAAGGCTAGATTTTAACTGTTCGGAAAAGAGGAATAGCTTCTTTTAAACAGTCACCGTTCTATTCTTGATGAAGACCAACCGCACAAAATATGCTGTAGCGCAGTGGTCAGAGGCGCACTACGAAACACATAGGATGGATGCCGTCGCTCGTGGCTCACCAAGCCCTTCATCCCTCCAAGGTCGCCATACTGATGCCACACTTATTAATAGCACTGGTTCGATACATCGGCAGGTCGCCGCGAGTCATTGCAAAGGCCAGATATGAATTCAATCACCTCCACACGTTGCTTAATGAAGTCGAGTGCATGGCGGATCCCTCAGGATTGATTAACCCCGAGAGCTTTATCCTTTTATCTGCTCATCAAAAATACAGTGGTTTAGTGATTTGGTACGTCATTCAGCACTGCGGAAGCCATCGTATAGATCGAATATGTGCTTACTAACCTCTAGGATGCTTTAGAAATCGAGTGCATGGCGTATTATTAAGGGACTAATCTAAGCCACTCGCATTATCTTTTTATCAAGAATGCAGAACTGTGTAAGTTCAACATTATTCATATGGAGAGAGCTGTTTGAAAAGATATCATGGCATTTCACCAACGGATTACACCTCTACAAAGCTCTTTAACACTTCATTCAAGAATGTCAAGAGGGAGTTCTTGTGGGAATGAAGATATGAGAATGAGTATCAGTACATGAGTATACATAGAATGACTATAGCTCATATATATATATATATATATATATATAAAAGATAAAGGATAAAGCTTTCGTCGTTGATCAATCCTTGAGGGATGCGCCATGCACTCGACTTCATTAAGCATCGTTCGGAGAGAATTGAATGCATATCTGGCCTTTACAATGACTCGCGGTGGCCTACCGATGTATCGAGCCAGCGCTGCTATCCTCCCAGACAAATCTAGTACCAATTTGCAGACACCGAAGGGATGGAAGATGGGCCATGGGTGACGGGATCGATTCCACGTGTGCGTTGCAGGGCCTTTCCCCCCACCTCCACACGCACCCTTACCGATATATATATATATATATATATATATATATCAGTTAAAATATAGCAACTCTGCACAGAAAAGAACACCTGGCTCGCGGTGCCAAAATATTATTACATTCCTCTCTATCGGTAAGCACTTTACTCAAATCATCAATTCTGCTCGTACTTCATTCCAAATTTCGTAGAAGCCGATTTAGTAGAAAGAGCTGCTTTAAAAACGGAAGAAAGCTGAAGCATTCCTTGGAAAAAAAAACATGAAGTTTTCTATGGCCTAATAAAAATGCTTAATTCTTCGAGTTTAATTCAAGAGAATATTGAATTGTTCATCAATGGCGAGGTTAAAAAAAAGTCAGCCCTGGGAGTTTAATTTTAACTTTTTCTAAACCAAACGACACCATATATTGAGTGCATCGCAGTACTTCTCTCATTCATTTCGTTTGCTCGCGCCCATCATCCACGAGGATCTTTGAATTAATGTGTGTGTCCGACTACTGTTTGAGGACTTCGCTCTCCCTCATTATGGTCATTGTATTCTGGTCCAGTCGATTCGTTCTACAATCTCGGGAGAGCTGCAGCAGTACGTTCCTCAGTTTTCACTATATACAGTCGATAACCTCAATGGTCAGAAGAAAGCTTCGCAGACGAATATAATCCCAGTTTGTCTCCCACGGAGGGTTTGGAAGCTCCATTGGCCCGTTGTATGGGTTCAACGAGGGCCGCGCATATCATTCCACTGCACCCCTTGTCGCTACGTTGCCTAGCAATTCTACATTATAAGGTTTTTGTGAAACTTTTCCAACATCTCTTTAAATTCCGACTTCTAGTAAACTCGCCATAATTAATCGATATCTTCTTGGTTTATTAAGCTAAAAAGGGTACTTCGCTCCAGCAGTGCTCTATTCTAGTAGTTTCCACTCGAAACGTCAACAGTGACCCACATCGCGACAGCGACCTGCTGTAGACAATTGACTCAGATCATTTCGGCTCTGAAGAAGACAATAACGTCGAAATACCAATGCAGTAGAATTTTATACCAACCTCGTGTCAGCTTAATGTTTTAAGACGGTATTGTTTTTATATGAGATGAGAATTTATTCAAAGACAAAAGTAAAACGTGGCGATGAATTAAACCATAATGATGCCGAGATATTTGCACCACTCCGGACTGCAGGTGCCTCCGATGACGATCGAACAAGCTATTACTGTTCACGGGATCTAACGCTTCCCTACCACACCATGTGGGTCCTTCGCTTCTCTCCTTGCTGTCAGCTAATTTTCTATCTAGCAGTCCCATCAGCAATCGCACGTCAACAGTCTGGGTAGCATAATTAGCCGGCTTCAGCTTAACTGGGTTCAATGCCGATTTGTGCTTCCCAGATCAGTCCCGTTGACGGACTATTGCTGATGGCACCGTTAGATAGTGAACTAGCAGAGAGAAACGCGAAGCGAAGGACCTCCATGGTGCGGTTTACTAAAAGCCAATTAATTTAAGGGCAATTTTTTAAACAATATAAACTGTGTACCCATTTTGTTCACATACTGACGCATGAGAGCAAATCGGCAAAATAATCAGGCATGTCTTAACAACTCTACGATTGGAAGTGTTCAAGTCTTAGATAGCAATAAAAATGCAGTGTTCGGTTTCAGTAGGCTTATTTATGAATGTAGGTGAAGGTATCATACTACTTTTGAGGCGTATGCAGCACACATAAGGCTGTTGGTTTGATCCCAAGCTCTCCGACAACCAAGCCACCATTCTATCTTGACGGTAACCTGAAAGTAGATTTATTTGAGAAGATGAAAGCATGACTTTATTTTTTCAATAGCTATCACATAAAAGACAAGGTACACATAAGTGAACAGGTTTAGGAACTCTCTGAATGAAAGTCTTTGATCGATCCAGATGGCTGCTGTTTGATTTTTTACAAATGTAACCCTTCTCTCAGACCACCTCAGATGACCTCGAGACTGGCTCTCTGCATAGGGGATTGAACCAGATACCTAGTGCATTCGTTCGCAGTGCCTTATTGCATTGTAATATGGGCCAGACACTAATTATTGGAAACATCGAAATTCGAAAACGTTCTAAAAATTGGCCATATTCCTTGAAATTTTGAGGTTTTGGTTGTCATATCCTAAAATCACGAGCGATTTTTCGGAGTATATGCTTTACTCACGATGATCTCTGTTGAAAGGGCAATTTAGCTCATCGAATTCAAACAGGCGCATCCTACCTCATAGAAACTCTGCAAAGTTTAGTTAGCGTAATGTCTATAAAGTTTATTAAAACCATTGCAACTTACGCTTCTTCGTCGACAAGATGCAAATTTCTTTGTTTAATCATAATTATTTGTTCCGCTTCTTAGGGTAACAAATCCTTATTCTATCTGTTGTTCACTGTCGGAGCGCGTGTAGCATAGTTGTTAAATGTCTATGCAGTACTTGCTCATTGATTCCGCCTGACGCCCCGAGTTGATTAAACCCAACATTCAAGAGCAATGCACATTTGGATATTAAACCTATTGGAAGGGTAGGAATTACGACTTGATACATCAGCTGCCCTAAGAAAGTTATTATATAAGCTAAATATCCACTCAATCACCTCTATAATGTTCAATGAAGTCGAGTAGCTGGTGCAATCTTATGACACATCAAGAACGCTTTAAACGTTTATGCTTTTGACCGCGGAGATCCGCTAAACGCTTGAGCAAGCGAAATTTCACTCCGCGGCACACGGTAGCATCTCCGAATGAGTCGCTGACACAGGAATTGGCTAGGTTGGTGCTAAAATCCTCGGTTTATTGGGGTTACTAATCAACAACTTAGCAACTCTACCAAAAAAAAAAATAGCGCGACGGCTAATTGGATTCCAAATTTCAGATATTTTTGTATTTTATTAAGCACGAATCATATCATATTATTGTCACATTATTCTATTTTTGCAGTTTTCATTGAATAACAACATAAAGTTCGACTTGATCCATCATCCTAGAGCTACTGGCTGACTGACTGCAAGAACTGCTGTAATCCTGGAAGATTCTAAGGCGAGTCACATGGCAGAAAATTTTCTTTCGATCAAGAAAGGCCAACAAGTGCCTGTACTAACAACCTGAGTGCACAGATTCTCAGAAAAAGTCACTCTCGTCCACTGTTCAGAATGTCAATATGAGGAAAAGTTCACAGATCCTAAAGCTACAGTCGAATCCACATCGAATCCCACCACTCTGACCACTATAGGACAACGAAGTAGTTGAAGTGCTGAGACCCGCATAACATATTAGTAGAGCTCATCACTACTGTGTTTAAGTAAACAGATTCGTCCAATACTTTTTACTTAAACGCGTTTCCTAACCATGAGAGTTCTACAATGTTATTGCACTTGAATCACAGTGAAAATATTTAACTAAACAAAACGATTTCTAGTATGACAAACGGTTGCTCCACTCAGGGTTGCACAGAAACCATAGAAAGTTTTTTCTTATCATTTGAAATCACCAGGAGTTTAGCCCCTCCCAAAGGTTTACCGCCTCATCGTGGCTGGAAGGTCTTCCTGGGTGTCGGACTGCGATGTACAGCTGGGTATTCAACCCCTGGCGGGGTCTCCCAAGCTAAGAAGGAGTCCAGCGTTTCCATCAGGAAACTTAGCTAAGAGTAAACCAAAACCAGGATCCACCACCGTTCTGCTATCAAAGTCGCATGGCGGTAAATCTTCCTCTGATCCACAAGACCTGTGACTGCTCGTGGTTGTGAAGACCAGGGGCAGACTGTGGCCAGACTAACCTCAGGATTCCAGGGAACTGTAATGGTTTAACCAGTAAATCTTCGAAAAATGGGGATTATGCTGGGGCCCGTACAACCAGTGAAAACGGGCCATTCAAGTATCGAATAAGCAAGTAGGAAGTTCAGCCATCCATCGAATTCAAAAAAAGCATCGTTATATGTTTGTCCTATTACTTATTTTCTATTGCATTCCGCGAGCATCATGCAACTCCCAAGGAAGCAATTCAAGCAGACAAGCAATTCCCATGGACGTTTTCAACGTAACAAAACGTTCTTAGAAAAAAGCAAAGCACTATGTGCAAATTCTTCTTTAGCGGAAAGAGGGGAGTTTGCTTATCATTTTGATGATGTCATCAAAGAATGAACAAGACTGTCTAACTAATTCATCACGAGGGGTCATTCTTTCCTTTAACTTACAGTTCACTCATCTACTAAAATTGCCGCCTTAGTGTTTCAACCCTGAAGATGAACGTCGTAGAGATTTTTGTCGCTGACATTAAATTGTGTACGAAGAAAAATTACGTGTTCGATGCGAATATCATACGCCGCCGTTTCATCACCTGTACAAACATTTTTCAGCACTTATATGCTATGAAATTCAATCGAAATGCAAGACTGAAAACATGCAGTGTGAGTTCGTTTTTCTCTTTTCCTTTAAATTTGCTCTGTTCCTAAACAAAATAAAGGTTCCACTGAATAAAAATGTGTTTACTTGCTTATTTACTCTGTAAATCTTGCTTAGCGCCACACCTAACCTTGTCTGTCTAGTTCTTACATCACCAGAGCTTTATATGGCAAGCGTTTTTACCATTTTTTTCTTTTTACACTGTTATCTAGCACTTTGGGGTTACATTGAGTAGCACAATAAGCCACTGAAAATTCCAATGGATCCTTCATCCCTAATGGGCTCGTCGATATGAAGACGCTTTCGCTTGTAAAAGGATAAGCTCTGACTTGTCCACTAGCCAAGTCCTCGAAAGACCCTTTTTCATTCACTGCTTTGGGACATTTTGATACTGGAACTCTGTATAAGCAAATCTCCACTATAAGCAAATCTCCAGCAAATCTCCAACAGTGATTTGGTTTCAACTACCCATTGAAATAGTTTTGGCAATACGGCTAATGTAACAGTATTGTACGATTCATCATCTATTTACTAGCCATTTAACCATATCCATTTTTCAGCCATTCTTCTTTCAACATTCGTTGTTTTCACATTCACTTCGGCCAACAGCAACAGATTCATGGACGACAGGGCTCTAATTCGAGAGAGACGGCAGACTTACTATCTCTGTGGCGTCTATCCGAACCAGTACTACTCAACCACACGTAAGACCTTGCCTAGAGCCTGCCTACTTTTTTGCTTTTTTGCGTCAGAAAAGGAAAGCTTTATTCTTAATTGCTGAATATGTGAAACTTTTCAGTTAGATATTTCCAGCAGTAACGAGACTAACAGAAACCCGATACGTATGAAGCAATTAATTTCGGTCTTCCGTTGCTCATACACTTCCCAGCTCTTGTGGCTGCTTGTATGGAGAAAAATCAAACAAAAGTCTAAAAATTTTCGTATCGTTATGTAGGTAATCAGCGACCTCTGTTTCACAACTTAACCTTTGTAAATGATTCTCAATGCACTGTAGGCAATGATGCCATTAAATAATGCTCCCAATCGACCTTCCACCGAGCCCTCTAAACCTGTTATCACTCCAGGGTCCGCACAAATTGCACCACACTCCTCTTAGATTAGCTTACAGTGCGAAAAAGCCGACCAGTCCCCGTGATGAAGATGTAAGAACGCCCTAGCACGGCTATTCTAAGATTCCAGGAGAATGGCCTTAAGCTACGCTCAACGATTTTCATAAAGAAAACTAAAATCCTCAAGCAGCCTGCTGGTGGATCCTAGCAGTCGAAACAAATAAAAGTGTTGCAATGTACACAACATATGATGATAAAAAACAAGATAATTATCGAATATTTGGTCTTAATAGAATTTTAACACTTTTCTTTTTTACCCGGATAACTGAAAATCTATGGAATACTTTTTATCCGAATGAATTTCGAATTTCTAGGAAGAATTTCTTGTTTTCCTGCCAGGCTACCAAAATGAGTCAAGGACAAAATATGAACTTGTCTTCTTGAATGCAAGCGGAGTTTGATGTAAAACTCAACACGGAGTGCATCATTGCTAAAACTTCAATTTTTTCTGAAATTCAACTTTATTCTTAGAATGGTCTCACTCTCTATAACTCACACGTTTTACATTTACTGTCAGGATCTAGCTCTATGCTTTCAATCGAAACCATCTGTGGAATTTTTAATGCGAATTCCTGCATACTGTATTCTTTAAGGACGTACAAATTCGATTCTGAAAAGATTCTATCGTTATTGTTGCACAAGCTGTGCACACTTCGAGAGTCCTCCATTGTTCCATTAAACATCGGCTACATCATCCTCTACCGTCGCCGTAATCCTCGTCTAGCAACGATGATAATGGTGGATTTCGCAGTCATATGCCCTGTATATCGATCCCTGTGAAAAAAACAGCCTTGCTGAGAAAAAGAAACATTTTGAAAGTGGCATGAAACTCTTCTTCGCAAATCCATAGACTGACTGCAGAAGGTAACACATAGTGAGCGGACAAGAAAAGCCACACATTAGTAGAACAGCGTTAGAGATTCCTTTTCCAGCCTATCTCGTGTGAAAATTGTTTTGCATCAAGAATTCAGAAGAATGGAAAGTTCAGGCTATGGCAGTAATGTTCAAGCAATCTTGTAAAAGACACTGAACCCTCCTCTCATAATTTTTGTTTTCATAATTTTTATAACAGTTTTTAATATTTTTTAAGCAAAAATTAAAATAAATAATAATTTTTAAGGTGCCCTTCATCAAATTGTAAACAATAAATGAAGAAAGAATGCCGAAATGGGCGATATTACGGCTCCTGTGAATGTTCTCTCAGTGCTTGCCAAAGTCATTTGTCGCTTCAGCAACTGTGAAAAAAAAAACGAAAAAAAAACCAGTGAAGCTTTGATTCCCCATGGAATTTATATGAAAACAAACATTTTTTCTGCATGAAGTTATGAAGAGCTAAATTTTAAGCATGCTTGGTACCAGCAGTGTGCAGCAACGGTGGCCGCTATTTGGGCGTTGGCTGCGTGAGTTCGGCACAGTGTACACCATTTTACAGGTAAAATTGAGATCTCTCATTTTAAAATTGAATAGCTAAACGAAGGACTCGTACGGCGTGCTGGTGAACGCGCTAGCACCCGGAAAGGGTAATAGCGTGTTCGGCAATCACCCGTCAACGGTCTCCACCGCAGATACCAGCGGCCCAGAGTTTTACAAATATCTCAGCGATATTACGATTATAGGTCACGAAATTGAGATGTTTGCTTCAATGAGACAGAAACAAAAATTCTCTGAGCACAGTCTAAAAGTGTGCAATTGTTCGCAAGTCTTTGAATTACATCACGAAATTGAACGCTTTCGATGTCGCTTTCGAATTATTTCAATGTTTTAAGAATTATGGAAGTGATACTAGCCTTTTTAAACCATTTCTATCTATTTGAGCGGAGTCTCTACCTGCATCAGCGGATGCTGCTGCACTGTTCCTACTACACAGCCTTCAAAAAGATTTGGTAGGTGATCTATGAGCAGTGGAAAAGTTTTACTTTCAGACGCAATTAGGACAAATGACACATTTGAAGGACTGTTTGTGTTGAAAATAGTATTAAACCCACGAGAGAAGAGATACTTAGAGGTGAGATATCTAGAGCTCATCTCTCGTGAACAACACACGGGTGTTCTAACAGCAAGGCTGCGAGGAAGGCGAAGTCGCTGAAGCGTCAGCCATTGTTACAACAACTACAATAGGAACATCTATACCAACCTAATCTCGGCTAAAAAGGAGAGTTCGTGAGAACAAAGAGATACTTAGTTGTACGCTCATTTTACATAGGTGTTTTGAAATTACTACCACCACATAGGTGCTTTTATTCGGAACTCTTTAATCGCTCTATGGGTAGAGCGACCAGAATTTTCCACCGCTTCCATCATCCTATTTTTGTAGAGCGCAGGTTTCTGAGAAATATGTTAAGAGAAGAAGAATCATGTCAATTCCTCATATTCATTTTTTCCAACGCTAAGCGTTTGATACTGTTGTAAACTCTCCTTAGCGCTCGTTTCCTCGTTCCCCCATATGTATCTAAAACTTCCTTGTCTATTAGCTACAGTGCTAACCATTTCGTTAAAGCCTATTTCCTACAAACGTCTGCTATCCCTAGTTCCACATTCTTACCAGCTTTTCCCAGTAGTAGTCGAAATCAGCTTCCAAGCTGGCTAAGAGTTAAAATGCATTCTTTGGCAATAAACTTTGCTTTTATGGTTTTCAAACACCGTTCCTGTATGAATAGAATCTCTAACCTCTCCAGCTAGATGAATGCGTTACGTAGTGGCATTTTAGCAATAAATCGTTGGGTTTCGTAACCGTCTGGATGTGAACTATTACACCCTACTTGCTGCTCTTCTCATGGGTGTGCTCCGTTGAACGTTTTTCCAATCCTATTGAAGGTTACTTCAGTAAAAAGATTGCAAACAGCGGAGAGCAGGCTGGTTGATCAAATCTTACTGACTTCTTCTAAGTCTATTTGTTCGCATAGTGCTGTGATCCTACTAGTTTTCTATTAAAATTTACACGCAGCATTTTTTTCTTGTAGTTAATATAAGTAAATCCAAGCCAGCATTTTGGTGGAAAATGGTGGCAATTTTTTAAATGTTTGCTCTTCGATTACTCACAGTAAATGAAGCTTCATATCGAACATCAGAGAAGGATCCCACTGAACTCATTGCATCAAGAGTAATATGGTATGGAAGTTGGCTGATGTAAATGTCGAAGAGATTGGAGCAGAAATTGTAGAAGATTATGACCGTTAACTTCTTCCATATAGGTGTTGTTGCAACAGGGTGAAGGCTCCCTGGTGAGGTATTAACAGGTGTTACGGCTGTTTTCTTCAACCTGCTATATAGCTTCGACCAACACTGTAGTACCATGTTTTCCAAGTCCTTTTCGTGACTACTATCAGATCTATGTATTCCTAGATGTACGATGGGTCCTGTCTGCAGTGCCTATTACCCCACTGTGACACAGTGACACACGAGATCAAAAGCTCGTCATTCAAACATCAGTTCATGTAGTAGCGTAGGTTACGACAATAGTCTTAGTTCTGAAACGGTCTAAATGCTTTTCTTTTGTCACAAATGTTCAACCAAAGTCTTTTTCCAATAGCATCAACGGCTTCGTCGTCAAATATTCATAGGTTTTTCAAACATGACCACACTTTTATGCGTGCGTGTAGGTTTATCGGCCAAATTCTCCAATCTCTCTGTCCATCCCAAAGTTTCTGTAGTGGACGTCTTTTTTTGTTTTCATGACATCCTTTATCTTTATTGTTTGTGGAGAGTTTAAAGCCACGTAGAACTCGCCGAACTCGTTCAAAATATAAGCGGTCTTTTTGCAGAATACCTACGGTCACTTACTTTGTACCTACTGGCTGGCTATCCCTCATCGTTCATGGAAACACAGGAGTGTAATGTACAATTTGCATACAAAAACAACACCAGTGTGTGCGTACATAAGTGTCTATGGTGTCTACTGTAGAAGCAAAAGTCAATTCTAAGTAGATACTCTTCTGATCGCATTACATTTTTAAATTATTTCACATCAGTCGTTTTTACATGACCTGTACTGTAAAAATCCCAGCTCTTCTTGCATTCTACTCATTTGCTCGCACCCATTATCCACGAAGGTCTTCGAGATTTTCACTTGTGGAACCGGCTGCTGCTTGAGTATTTCCGTCTCCATTTTGAATATCGTTGAATGCTAGTCTAGTTCTTTCTTCCCGGATTCCTGGGAAAGCTAGAATAGAGCGTTCCCATTTTGATTACAAATAATGGGCCTTTTTTAGACAAGTTAGGGACCAATTGCCCAACAACGAGGAACAAGAAGCTAAGTGAACCTGGTGCGTGTCGAACCAGTATTGAGCCCGTGTTGAACGGTATCATTGCTGTTGCGCTATCCACCCTATCAATACCACATTAGTTCTCAAGGAAGTTGTTCAAAAGTAGGCATTAGACATCGGAGTTGCCTAATCACATGAGATTGATCACGTATTCACTAAGAAAAATCGATATCACCTCGACCTATCACTGTAGTGGAACCGACCGCTCTCTTTTTCATATATTGAACATCCCACTAAAAGCCTTACGCTGCTCATCGAAGGATTTGAACACCAAGCACATTTGTTCTTTCCATATAAAGCCGAGAATCAAATATTCGTTGGAAAGGCTACCTCTTCTTTGTTGTGGCACCTTTCGTTCCTAAGAAGAACAAACGTTCGTGTGGGTCGAAAACAAAAGTATTCCGTTGAATAAGCATCCATATACCAAAAATGGAGGATTAGGTAATGCATAAGAACTTTATTTGATTGCTACTGCAATTGCAGAACGAAAATACACTATTTCGTCAACTTTTCATCACCGCTGTAGGCAAGTGAGACCAAGAAATCAACTTTACACTAAACCATTTACAAACGATTTATAATGTAAAAATAAATAGTTGTTCGACATTCTGGATAAGGCATATTGATAGTATCTTTTTCCACAAAACTTAACTTTTGCTGAGATATCATCTTCCCGAGATGTGATACTGAAACAGAGTTATCGCTCAGAAAGCTTCATGAACTGAAGAAAAGCACAGAATTGCGAAAAATGCGAATGAAAACCAGCTCATGAAAAACCGATAGTGTGACGAGAACAAGTGCTATGGGTAATTCTTTTATTATGGAGATCTCATTATATGCGTGCTTATGACGTACAAGGAGCACAGAACACAACAACGAGAAAGTAGTGTGAAGAAGAAGAAGAAGAAGAAGAAGAAAAGGAAGAAAAAGAAGGAAAAGAAGGAAAAGAAGGAGGAGAAGAACAAGAAAAAGTGGACTAGAGCCACAGTTTTTCAGACATAGGTGTCGTTTTATCAATAGCACTAGCAAAAAGATCATGGAGAGATCGCTTGGCACATTTCATTACTGCCCAATAAACAGCATGTATTATTACTGAACGCCGACCAAGACACACAACCTCAAAGCAAACTACCCATGACCGTCTAGTGCGAAACTGGTAGAAGAAATATGAACTTAATCCATTATTTAAGAATTGGCTAAATAAATTAGAGGCGAAGAACATAATTTACTTAAAAATTTCTATTGATTTTAGGCTATTGTCCCTCTGGACAACTATCTGAGGTTCGTTGCAGTGGTCGTGATCAGTGTCAACCAGGCGAATTTTGCATGACTGGACTATGTTGCACAAAAACCGGAAATGAGTGGTCTCGTGAGTTTCTTAAGAACTTCCCGATAACTAGAATTTACGTTTTTTTGCTGAAAATCTTAGGAGTTCAACGAATAAATAAAATAAGATTTTCGTCAAAATAAGGTTTTCGTCCACAAATCACTACCATTATGTGAAAGGCATCCCCGTTGCAATCTGCTGGTTCTATTTCTAAATGTTTTACTATTTACAGTCACTCCTTGTTCCTAGTCCCATTTGTAAGTTATTGGTCTGAAACTTCGTGTTAGAAACAGCCGAGTCATTAAACGAAGAGCCTTAAAGAATAAATTTAGCATTAATCAAAAAGCTATTCTGTCCTGATGAGCTATCCTCGGTAAGCTGGTCCAAGGCTGCTAACACGTTTTTTAATTCTGTGCCTTGGATCACAATTTTAACTTATTATTTACTGCCTATTCTATTTAATTGCGGAGTACATTGCGAAATACAACTTCAATGAAGCTGAGATATTTGCAAAACACGGGACCGCAAGTGTCTGCGGTGGAAAACGAACGCGCTATTGTCCTTTCCTGGGAGTAACGCGCTCATCATCACACCATGTGGGCCCGTTTCGCCTGTCTCTCAGCTAGTTCTGTCATGCTTCCCCGGAAAGAACAATAGCGCTTTCGTTCCCCACAGCAGACGCAGACACCTGCGGTCCCGTGTTTTGCAAATATCTCAGCATCATTGGAGTTATATTTTGCAATATACTCTTCCATTAAGTGGAGTAGGCAGTAAATAATAAGTTAAGATTTGTGGTTGTAACTACGGCCACAGCTTAATTGGGTTCGTTGCCGATTTGGATCTGAGCTCTCCAGATCAATCCCGCTGACAGATGATTGCTGACTGCAGTGGCCAATAGAACTAGCTGAGAGACAGGCGAAACGAAGGACCCGCATGGTGTAGTGATGAACGCGTCACTCACCGGAAAGGACACTAACGCGTTCGTTCCCCAACGCAGACAGTTGAGGCGTGGAGTTTTGTAAATATCTCAGCATCATTGAAGTTACATTTCTGTGGCTAAGGTTTTAAAGAATTCACCTTTTTTAGAGTTATGGTTGTTTTATGACCTTGTTTCCCAACGGAGTTTTATAAGATCAATGAACTCTGTCATTTTCATGGTAGCGAAAATATAATGCTCTCTTTCATTCCATAATTTTGCACCACATTTCCATGAGTGATTCAGTGATTTAGTCGAAAGCATCGCTGGCGAAGAAATTCATAAGATGCTATAATTAAGTCTCACTTTTCGGTGTGGATGACTATTAAGGGCTCGTTCTTATCTAATAGACACAAGATAAGTTGAGAAAACTTAAGAAGCCTGTGGTGGATTGGCGGCACTCGGCTCGTGCTTAAACGGTTCCTGCTCGGCTGGTGTATGTACCGCGTCAAACTACTGTTGTGAGTGTCCTGTTGGCAGAAGTGGTGGACGTTGTAGAAACGTGGGTCATACATGTTTACTAGTTGAAAGGGGAAATATTCAGAAATAAAAAGAAATGAGTCATGGATTTGGTCTTGTTTATGTTATATTTGATGAGTTCTTTGTCATACATAGCAAACTTCGTGCTTGATTAAGTTCAAAGTGACATGTGAATCCCCAACAATCATGAAACTAGTCTTTTGTCGAAAAATATTAAGACAAAGTAAGGCATGTACTATTTTGTCGTGAACTAGAAGCGCATGGTATTCTATCGACACTGGAAATATATTTCGAAACCGACTTTCTCTAAACCTCGGTGTGACTAATCAATATGTATTCTTTCTTGATAAGCTCGCACGAGGTTGATAAATATATTTATTTTCGGCTAACGTTTCGACGTCTTCGTCTTCCTCAGAGCCGATGGTCCGAGTCGATGGTCCATGATTGTTGTTCGTCTCGACGTTGCAGCTTCGCCTTCGTGTCGAACCAGGTCTTCCTCGAAATGACCAAAAATAAATATATTTATCAACCTCGTGCAAGCTTATCAAGAAAGAATACATACTGGAAATATAATTCGTAATTCTAGGTAACGAACGGTCATTTGGCATCTAACGTTCCTCTAGCACTTTTCAGTTAAAAGCTCTATCTAATCTATTCACGCTTAAATTTAGGGGCTTTGCCCTGCAGGCTATAGCTGTCATTCGACCGGATTCTGCTGCCCGTCCTGCCCGAATAATGTGATGCCATTTGGTGCCTGTCTAAATGGCGCTTGTGGAGGTGGAAAGAGATGTTGTCCTGGTAATATTTGCTGCTGACTGATTACGGATAGCCAAGTTTCTCCTATTCACATCTCGCTACTATTCGGCTATTTGTGATATTTGTTTCTATAGCAATGATATTAACTATGGTGTATAAAGTTTTTTAAACCTATTTATGGATGATTTTTGCTCTGTCGCCTACAAAAACGCGATGCTGAATGTGTCGAAGAGTGAAACGGACTGGTACAATACGGAATAGTATTCACTTAAGCCCTGTACACGTTTTAAGTTTAAATTTTTAGCAGATAAAGTGCCGGTTGTGGTTTTTTACGACTTGGTCCACACCACTTCTCTATCGGATTTCTTCTATAACAGCAGATTGGCAAAGGAAAATGAGCTGCCAAGCTCTCATTCTATGGGTTACTTCGTCCATGTCCCACAATTACTTTCAATATCACTAAATAATTGTCTGAAATTGCTTATAATTTTATACCAGTACCAGTACTATACCATTCTACGTGGTCGCCACTTGCAGTCGCCAGAATATCTGTATCTGAGAAATTTCTTCTAAGACAAGCCTGGGAGCACTCTCATGACCTAGGTGAGATGGGATCTTCCTTGTTTTGGGGTGCATTTGAGCAAGTAACCATGGGCATATTATAGAAGAGCAGTTCTGCCACCAAGTTTCTCACGCCATGAGCCGATATAGAATTCGTCAAAATTCTATCGGCTCTTTCATTCTAAGAAAACGTTGTAGAAGCTTAGTTGATATATTAAGCGCTACTTCCTCACTCTAATAGCAAAGCATTGCTCCAAAGGAAAGAATTTTAATTCGCAAGTGTCGTTATTCTGCGATCGGCGTCTAAAGGTATATATGTATATATATATATATATATATATATATATATGCGTGGTTTGTGTGTTTCTGCGTGTGTTTATGTGCGTGGGTGTATTTGTAAAAGGGTTTGCGATAAGAATGACACAGTTTACATTCCATATATACTGCGCCTTCGAAACTAGTCTTCACCTCATTTGGGAACTGTATCTTTAAAGCCTTTTTTACTTTTAGGTGAAGCGTAGTGCTAAAAATGACCATGCAGCATTCACATGTTCTTTGAAATAAATTTTTTGGAAACAGCAAGTTCGAATAAACTGAAAGTATGGAAACCCGTCAAAAACTATGTTCTAAACGGCCTTCTTTGCAAGCTCCGCGATATTTTATACACTTCTCATTCGGCATAGAGCTTAATGTGAAAAAGCTTCGTAGGTGTAAAGCCCAGAGATGATGAGATTTTTCGATTTTTTTGTCTATTTAGCTTCTGTTAACACCGTTTTTGAGAACATTTAAACAGTCTTCTATATCACCTGCAGTCTCGCTGATCGTCGAGTGACCCGAGCGAGCGCCAGTAAATCTTCCATTTTTCCCTGTCGCGTGTAAGCGCAGCCCAGTGGGTTCTGCCCTCGCTGGGACTCGTCGAACATCATATCTTTCTTCTAGGCCTTGCGTAAAGAACTCTGAGCATCGAGTCGGTGATTTTCCCGAAGTACGTTTGACATCCCGAGGAATCCAGTCGCTAACGGCTCTTCTCCGTCCGTTGTCATTCATACGCATTACGCTTCCGGCCCACCTTATCTTCGACTGTTTGGCGAACAGAACGGCATCTTTGATTTCTAATCGTTGACGCAGATCGGAGCTTCGGATCCCATCCCTTACTTGCGTGGAACGAGGTACTCCTAGCATCGTCCATCGACTGCGCGTTCGATAACGCTGAGTGACCTTTCATCCTGCTTACGCGGCTACCAGCTTTCTGACGCATACGTTAGGGCAGGACGTACCGTTGAGTTGAAAAGGTGGGCACAGAGTCGGGTGATCTTCGTTTTCCCTACATCCTCGATGCTCTTGAAAGCTTCCCAAGTCCCTCATTTCCTTCTGCTCAACTCTGGAACTAAGTCGTTCACCATGTTGATTTCACGAACTAGATAGACGTAACTGGATCATTCGGAGATATTCGTACCGTTGAGCGTGAATGGGGCATATGAAACCAATTTTTCTTCATGAACATCGTTTTGTGAGATTTAATCGATGACCAATCTTTCCACAGGCTTTATTAAAATCGGCAAGCATACGTTCCGCTTGGCTAATGTTTGGTGTTCTAAGGACGATGTCATCAGCAAAGCGAATATCGTGCAACTGCCGACCATCGATTTTCACTCCCACATTATCCCATTCCAATGTTCGAATGACGTTCAGGAGGGCGGTTGTAAATAATTTTGGTGAGATAGTATCGCCTTGCCTAACTCCTCTTTTGACCTCGATGGTGAAGTGGTTGCAGAATTGTGATATCTTGGTTGTTAGAATTTTGTACAGCTCACGAAGAATATTTATGCGCTGAGTAGGGACTCTTTAAGTATCAAAGGTTTTCACGACTGCTTCTATCTCAATTAAGTTAAAGGCCTTCTTTAAATGGATGGAAGTGATACAGAGCGGTCCTTTGTACTCTCGCGATACTTCAGTGAGTCTTGTTACCGTGTGGATGTAGCCCATCGTACTAAATCCTTTTCGAAACCCTGCTTGCTCACGTGGATGTACTTCGTCTAGAGTTCTATCAATCCTGTTTAGAATGACCCGAGTGAAAAGTTTGTAGGCGACAGACAGTAAGCAGATTGGGTGATAATTGTCGATATCGTGTAGGTTACCCTTTTTGAACGATAACACCGTTTAGCTGGTCTTCCACTGAGTAGGGACCTTGCATTCGGACAGGTAACGTGTGAACAGCCGAGCCAGTGTGTTGACGAGGACTGACGGAGATTCTTCAGGTTTCGATTTTTCACCGTGGCACGTCGTATTTCGGAAGGTAGAACCGGTAGTACAACATATCTATCCTCCTTTATTTCATATAACGAGAAGCAGACGTGGCTATCGAATAGATGTGAGTAGTATTCGTGAATGATTTTCTCCATTGCCTTTCTGGACGCTGTCACTGTTTCGTTTGGTCGTCAAAGTGTAATTATCTAGACTTGTAATTGGCGAAGCGTCGGTGGACTTTGCGAATGCTTTTCCCAGTCTCTGCAGCTCCGACCATTACTGCTGTTCTTCTCGCTTCAAGATCTTCTTTTATAGTCTGTCTACATTGCTTTCCAAGTTCGATCGTTAGTTCGCGGTTGCATGCAGCTCTTGCGATTTCACGCTGGCGTATCAGCTGGAGTGTTTCTGGAGACAGACGTCTCTTGGTGACTTTCTAACTCTCAGCTTTCATTGCGCTCCTGTGAAGATGTTGAATGAGCCGATCGTATTTTTCGTCGATGTTATCGACAACGGCATCTTCCTAACAGTTGACTGATGAATTGAATAAGTCCCAGTTTACGGTGGTTCTGGGACCTCGGTTTTTGAATTTAACGGCCTTTTCTCCATTCTGCGGGAAATAGAATCTTACGCGAAGGAGACGATGGTGTGATCCCATGTAGAATTTTGGACAACAGCGATATCGGTTAGGTAAAACCTTGTATTTACCATGATGTGGTCTATTTCGTTGTGGTAGTCTCCATTGGGAGGATTCCACATCTAGAGTTGAGGGTAGGGCTTCTGGAATTGCGAGTTACCATTGATTGTCTTGGTCGCCATGATAAACTCAGACAGCTGCCCACTCTGTTCGTTCCATTCTAATCCTTGGGTCCCAATGTGACGTTCTTCAGACGTTCTTTTTGGTCCAATCTTGGCATTGAAATCTCCAGTGATGGTCTTGAAGAATGTGTGGTCTCTGTAGGACGTCACGTCTCCAAGTCCATATAGATCGCTCCGGCTTCCCCTTCGTCATAGTTGATGTCGGTCCGTAAACGACGAAGATTGTCAAAGCCAGAATTGATTCACGTCTTTTTAATGGTAAACGTCCGATTCGGGTTGTAAGTTGTTTGAATGAATCGATGTCCATGTACAAACTCGTGTTGACGAGAACGCCGATACCGCCGACTCCTCTACTGTCGCATGTTCCGAGAAACAGTTCTTCTCCGGTTTCATAGACGGCGTTGAATGCGTGGCGTTGTCTCGTCTCGGCCAGGCCGGTGACATCGTACCTTATCCTTCTTGCTTGCATGAGTAAGTCTTCCATCGAGTACTCGGATGCAAGTGTACATGCATTTTAGGTACAGATCGTCACCTTAGTTTTTGTGATCCAGACAGCTTCCATTGGCACTGAGACTTTAGCGGCCTTTCCCTATTCGTCCTACCCAACACTGCCGAATTGGGGCGCTTTCGGGATCGGAGGAATGAGGTCCGTTTGTTTTACTGTGTTTAGCACTTCGATACCCACGTATAGCTTACTAGGCTCTGAACGTGGGGATGGGTGTACCACGGGTGGCTTGCCAGGCTCTTCCAGAGTGGACATTGAGCTTATTTATTGGAGGCGACTCCTAACCGCCACTCATATACTTGCCTGTCACTTGATTGCAGGGTTTTAGCTGAATTGACTCGTAGAATACAATCTGCATAAACTAGAAAGCACCTACACACGCGTGCGTGAGTGCGTGATTGCACTTTGTAAATACAAAAAGTGTGTGCCAAATCCGAGCAGCAGAAACAGGGAGTCCATCCCTTGAAGCGGCCTGCGTCTCAGAATAGCAAAGATCGGTTATGGTCCGCGATTGACCCCCTATCCGCCACCTGCGGCGCGACACCTAGTCTCGCGACTAAACGACTATCGGGACCCCTCATATGATGGAGATCAGTGGCTGTCGTTTACAAAACCAAATTGTTGAATTGAACCTAATATCCGGAATGCATTGTGTAGTGCTTTCGTTTGAGGGATTGGACGTAACACCTAATGCACTTTGTTTTCAGGGGTATGTTTCACCACACAGAGCTTCTTCGCCGTACGTTTTGAGAGAATTTCTCATATAAATGTTTTGCTAGAAGTAGACCGTGAAGAAATGGCTTCTCAGTCACGGTGAGGTACTTTCCATGGTGTGTGTGATTTAAGAAACAGATCGATAACCACATAACCCGAAATAATCCAACGCGTATTGAAAGGCTCACAGAGGGTTTCTCTTCATAATGTTTGCATTTCGTCGACAAATTTTATACATATCAAATATCAAGGATGGTTGGTGAAACGGGACTCTTTACACTCAATAATTTGCCGGATAACCTCTTTTGGAGGTGATTGCTTTGCGGCGAGAGACTATTGATGTGAAAGAGAGCATGCAGCACAGCCAGGATGGTCGTTGAAAAGGAGCAGAAGTGCCTCAACTTGAACACTGAAATTCGACACTTAGAGAGAGCTTTTCTGTACGATAGAATGACAAATGAATGAGGAGACATCTTCAGAGTGATTCGATGCTTACAGGTGTTCATATCTGTGCTCCAACACAGTTCGTCTGTCGTAAGAGTCATCGAGCATTTTCACGTTTTTATTATGCAACTAGTTCACAAAATATAATTTACAATTTACAGCACACTTTTGTTCGAAATATATATATATATATCTTACGTCGTATGACTTAATAGTAATAACTAGAAATGCCTATGTGGCCTCTTCAGATCAATCCCGTTGACGAGTGATTATTAGGATTGTTGTTGGCACTGGTAGATAGAAAACTAGCTGAGATAAACGCAGAACATGGGCCTCCGTAGCGCACTGTGTATTGCGCTAGCCCTGGAAAGGGAAATCGTGGTTCGATCTAGCCCGAAATCTAAGTTTTGCGAATATCTCTGCATCATTGTGGTTGATTTTGCATAGTACTCTGCCGTGGAAACTGTAGTAGGCAGTAATTAAAAATTAGCAGCAAAAACATCTTGCAATTCCTGCCTACAGCTTTCCACTCCTCCAGGGTAGGCAAATTAGTACCAGACTTGTCTGGGAGGATAGCAACGCTGGTTCGATACATCGGCAGGTCGCCGCGAGTCATTTCAAAGGCCAGATATGCATTCAATCACCTCCAACGGTACTTAATGAAGTCGAATGCATGGCGCATCCCTCAGGGATTGATCAACGCCGAGAGCTTTATCCTTTAGTTTTACACCTGAAATGATATACAATCTCCACTTAAATCATGCACTTTTGCCCACAAAAAATAAGCTTGGCATAGAAAATAATACTGGTTATACACACATTATGTGACCTAAGGTAGAAAATTCTATGCAATAATGTTTCCTACAACGGAATGCACTGAGTGCTATCGTTTCTATCACGTGCTTTCGCAGCTTATTTGCGATCTTGCTGCTCTATCATGGTTTTATTACAACCTACATATCGTCTCCGCTTTTCAAACTCCCTGTGCCGCTTTCTTCAACGAAATAAGTAGTCGACGGTGTTCGGAGCCCTTTCGCGTCCATTGTAGCACAAGTGGGCGTTGAAGTCATTCAGGGAAAACATTTTCTTCACGCGCTCATTGTATATCGAATATGCGTTCACCAGGCATGCTTGAGTGGCCTATAGAAGAGCTGTATGTATTTAAAGTTTGGAGAAAAAAGATGTGTCTTAACCACGAAGAGACAGAACGACACGCACCACTTGCTGGCAAATTGACAGTCTGGCGCTAGCTGGCTAATTGTGCCTTTGAAAAACTTCTCGTGTTGTGGCTTCAAATCACCTCTTATTTTGATGATTATGTGAAAAAATACGCATCGTCATCCGTCGGCAGTATAATAATATCTTTTCCTCATAATTCCATTCCAACATCATCACATAGCTTGAATTCTATTAAGCTGCAACTGTCCACTGTTTCCACTGTTCTGCTTCCATTTTGGAAGCTTTTCCTTATGTTTTCCCCACAGCTGCAATAAAATGGAACGCTATCCTCAATAAGACTTCTGCTAGAGGAGGGCTGTTTTAGGAAGGACCTGGCAGCGCGGAAGACGACTCAGCTTTTGAACGATACCATGGATTTGTCTGTTGATAAAGTTAATAAGCGCCCTAATCTTAGACAACCTATCTTGTCAAGCACAGCCTGTGTTGTCGACAATACGGAGATTTGCCAACAAGCTTTCAATCTGTAGTGGAACGATATCGCATTCCAAAAATTGTCATCGCTTTTGTGGGACAAATTTCAATTTTTGGCTAGTACTTTGCTACTTTTTCTTTGCCAGCTGTTATGACAAGTCATAATTTTTGTACGAGATAAGAAGATATAAAAAACTTCGAATTGAACTCGATATAACCACAACTGTGCTGAGATATTTGCAAAACGTCGGACCGCAAGTGTCTGCTGTGGAGAACGAACGCGCTATTACGCTTCCCGGGCTAACGCGTTCCCCACCACACCATGCCGGTCCTTCGTTTCGCCTGTCTCTCAGGTAGTTTTTGATTGGTCAGTGCCATCAGCAATCATTCGTCAACGGGATTCAGCTGGATAGCCCAAATCGGCACTGAACTCAGTTTTGCTGAAGCTGTAGTTGAAATCACAATGTAAGCTCTTTATTTGCTTCCTTCCATGTAATCCAATAGAGTTCGAGAGTTGACAGATGTATGCTTTTTAAGTGAAAAGATGGTAAAATATATGCTAGCAACGCTTTACCTCGTCAATGTGTTACAACGAGAAGTATATTTTGTAGTTCAAAGTGAATTGATAGTTAGACAACCTCCTTCAAAATGGGTATCGCTATGGTTCAACTTTTATTTGGTGCCTATTCTTCCTCTACGGCAGGACATGATGCGAAATTCAACAGTAAGGAAGCCGAGATAGGAGCGAAACTCTGAACCTCTGGCGGGCTTCGAAGTTGCGATTAACACTTCCATGGGATCCTCACGTGCTTTCCGCCACACCAACCGAGCTCTGTTTACCTTTTCTCTTGGCCAATTTTTTTACTCTATCCTCTAATCTGAGAGCCGCGTGTGACGCAGTGGTCGGAGGCACTCTGCGACACACACGTGAAATCGATCTCCGCCCCTACGGCTCATCAAGCCTTTTATCCTGGGGTCCGCAAATTGGTACCAGACTTGTCTGAGAGGATGACAGCATTGGACCGATACAACGGCAGGCCACCGCGAGTCATTGTAAAGGCCGGATATACATTCAGCCACCTCCAAACGATGCTTAATGAAGTTGAGTGCATTGCGGATCCCTCAGGAATTGGTCAACACCGAGAGCTTTTTTTATGTTCTTATTAACCGATCCTGTTGAGCTGATGGGAGGTTAAAACAAGTTGTCGCTGATGTTGTTGTTGTCGTTCCCGTTGTTATTGTTGTTGTTGTTGGACGATGATTGACGTTTCGGCGATTTCGCCATCCTCCCACACATGTTTTATGTAACAATAGCCCTACATTCGGTGAAATACCTATAGTAGTACATAAATGAACACCATATTGATTGAAAAGACTACTAATCGCGTTGTTACGAGTGGAGCTGCTCACGAGTTGTTCTCTTGGGATGACCAGCATGACCCCCCGGGGTCAAAATATCATTTTGAAATAAGCCACCAAATCAGGTGTGATAGTGAGGCATTCGTCTTTCCGGTTCAGATTTGGTTTTTTAAAATTTATCCAAAACTCCTCAAGAGTTCCCAGGATCGACTTTCTCCTAACCTCGGCATTGGAATATGAATGTGTCGTTTTCTTGTTCAGCAATCGCGAGGTTTTTAAACAGCATACATTTAGTTCCATAGAAGAACACAATACAATACAACACTAGCTGACGTTTCGGCAGTATCGCCTTCTTCAGAGCCTGGAAGGGTATACTGATACACAATCTACTAGGCCAAACGCTTCAATAACACTTACAAAAAGACGAAAGACTCTTTGGTAATTACATGATCAACAACTTCTCGAAAAAACCCACGTACCGAGTAGTACCGTAAAAGTCAGTACCGAAAGCTAAAAAATCAATGGGTCAGCGTGGCAAAGGCTGCGGGTTTAAAATCAACGGTTATTTCGCACTTTAAAATCGATAGACCAACATGTCCCGTCCCATACCTACTTATTAAAACACATAAGTTGATATCACCTGATGATCATGCGTCAACCAATCCATCATCATTAAAGGTTAGACCGATCACCAGCTGTGTAGACGGGCCAACGGATAGAATAACCTGGTTTTCAAGCCTGATATTTACCCAGTTGCTTAACCACATTCCAGCTCACCTCACAAACACCCAAATGTTCCTAGAACGTCTACGTAACGCGTCTCCTAATAACGCGTACGTGATGGAGTCNGCTGCGGGTTTAAAATCATCGGTTATTTCGCACTTTAAAATCGATAGACCAACATGTCCCGTCCCATACCTACTTATTAAAACACATAAGTTGATATCACCTGATGATCATGCGTCAACCAATCCATCATCATTAAAGGTTAGACCGATCACCAGCTGTGTAGACGGGCCAACGGATAGAATAACCTGGTTTTCAAGCCTGATACTTACCCAGTTGCTTAACCACATTCCAGCTCACCTCACAAACACCCAAATGTTCCTAGAACGTCTACGTAACGCGTCTCCTAATAACGCGTACGTGATGGAGTCTTTCGTCATTACCGCACTGTACACCAACGTGTCGAATGACTCCGCAATACAAGCCATCTTCGAGCTTCCTGTTGAACATGAAGGAAGAATAAATATGCATAGCTTGTCCATCCAGCAGCTAATGGCTCTCTTAAAGGAGTGCCTAAACTGCTCGATTTTCAGATGGTCTGGGAAATATTTCGCACAAATAAGGGGGCTGGCAATGGGACAGCGATTGGCACCAAGCCTTGCCATTGTGTTTATGTCTAAGATAGAAGCCCCTGTTCTCGATCTCCGGCCACTACTCTACTGCAGATATGTAGATGATTGTTTTGTCGTCTTCTCTACGCAGCAGGAGATGNACAAGCCATCTTCGAGCTTCCTGTTGAACATGAAGGAAGAATAAATATGCATAGCTTGTCCATCCAGCAGCTAATGGCTCTCTTAAAGGAGTGCCTAAACTGCTCGATTTTCAGATGGTCTGGGAAATATTTCGCACAAATAAGGGGGCTGGCAATGGGACAGCGATTGGCACCAAGCCTTGCCATTGTGTTTATGTCTAAGATAGAAGCCCCTGTTCTCGATCTCCGGCCACTACTCTACTGCAGATATGTAGATGATTGTTTTGTCGTCTTCTCTACGCAGCAGGAGATGGAAAAATGCTTTGAATTATTGAACGAGCAGTCCGAGTACATAAAGTTCACCCGGAAGAAACCGAGAAAAAACTGGCTTCCGTTTTTGGACGTTCAAATAAACCTATCAAGTAGCGGTTACCTGACAAAGTGGTATCGAAAGCCAA